>CM053605.1:62740379-62810368 GCA_028646535.1 Procyon lotor
TCCCTCTCTTCTTGTCAGAGCCTGGCTCTTTCTCCATTTTTAGGGTGAGAGAAGGGGCAAGGGAACAGGACCAGAGAGATGTTCCACCCTGATTCAAATCCTCTCCTTCTCTGCCTTAATCCCTTCTTCATTCACACACTAATGAGGACAGAGTCTGGGAAACAAAACGCAGAGGCTGGTGTTTTGGTAAAGGTGCCACAATTCTTTTTCAAAACAGGAAAAAAAAAAAAAGCATTTGCAAAGTTTGGCAAGTTTTGACTTGAGTCGAGCTAGCTAGGAGAGAGAACTGTGGCTTTAATAAGCTTGAAGAGAGTAGAACACCAAGATTTATAAGAATAGACCAACAACATACCAAATGGTGCATTGTCCTTGGGTATAACCAGTGTATGGATAAATGGGAAGTCATTGTATTCAGAGAAAAGCCATATTCTTGGCTCTGGAAGCAGGAGGAAAAAGTAAGCACAATTCTCTCACAGTATATGAATGTCGTTTTGTTTCCTAATGGTAGACTAACAAATTGCACCTAGCAAGCAATAGGGTGTACAGAAAAGATAATTGTTTTTATGCCAAGTGGGTCCATGTATTGTTGGGCAAGCTCATCATCTTTTCGAACTTCAGTTTGTTTGTTTCCTGTAAAGTGGAAATAATAGTAATTACCACATAGGAGTGTTGAGAAGATAAAATGAGAGAATATGTATTAAATACCTGGTTTATAATAAGCACATAATAAAGGATGGCAATTACTGCCTTAATACTATCGATTATCTTATTATCTTAAGGTACCCTTTTAAAAAAATTGTGGAACATTTAAAGAGAACTGTGAAATGATGTGTGGTTCATGGAATCCGAATCTCTTTGTCAAATAAGAATGTTCCGGAAGGAAGATTCCAGGACAGCCATGGGGCTAAGGCCAGCCATGTTGATGTGGCTCTCTTGTATTTAAGCAAGACCCTGGCCCCAAAGAATCAGACTTCAAACACAGACGGTAATGACACTGAATGACCCAGACATCTCATTGCAAATAGTGCCTGACAGACAGGAAAGTGATTCCTGTGATACATTTGTCCAAATGCAGTTAACTTTACACTTATGCACCTTGATTCCGTGAAGGAGCAATGAATCACCAGCACGTAGCTCACCCCTCTCTCAATGACTGTGACTCATTCTAACTCATTCGACCTTTCTTTGCTAGATGTACACTTATCATGTGAGGGCAGAGAGAGTTGCAAGGAAAGGAGAAAAAAAATGGAAAAGCCTTTTGGAAAAAACCATTTTTCTTAAAATATGCACGGGATTCTGGGTGTATATCCAAAGGAAATATAATCAGGACCTGGAAGAGGTATTTGCACTCCCATGTTCATGGTAGCATTATTCTCAATAGCCAAGATGTGGAAACAACCTCAGCGTTTGTCAACAGATGAATGCATGAGGAAAACGTGGTAGATATATACACTGGAACATTATTAAGCCTTAAAGATGAAGTAATCCTGCCACTTGTGTCAACCTGGATGAACCTGGAAGACATTATGCTGAGTGAGATAAGCCAGGCACAGAAAGATAAATATGATAGATCTCACTTATAGGTGGAATATAAAATAGACTCATAGATGCAGAGAGTAGAATGTTAGTTGCCCAGGGGCTGGAGAGAGAGAGAAATGGGGAGAAGTTTGTCTGGTCAAAGGGCCCAAAGTCTTAATTATGCCAGATAAATAAGTTCTGAAGATCGATGTGCTGCAAAGTCATTATAGTTAATAATACTATATTGTATGTGTGACATTTGCTAAGAAGGTGAATCTTAGCTTTTTTCACCACACACAAAAAAAGAGAGAACAAAAGAAAGTTGAGAATTCTGTGAGGCAATAAGTGTGTTAATTAGTTTGGTTCTGGTGACTTTTCACAATGCATACTTCTATCAGAACATCAGGTTGTACACCATGAATATATATAATTTTTATTTGTCAATTTCACCTCAGTAATGCTGGGGGATGAGAGGGAGAATGAAGCTTTATAACATATACCTGTACCAGAAAACACCCTCTTTCTTGAAGACATGTTTAGTATCTTTAGTTTTATCTTAGTGTAAAATCATACACCTGTGAAATCATGCACTTTCATAACCTTTAAAAGAAAAAGTAAAATATACATGAAAGAAATGAGCAAGTGGGAAAAATAATTGTGTGATATGAAATGGATTCGGCATGATTTAAGGGCTTTTTCAGTTGTCTGTTTTCCCTAAATGTGTTTAATGATGACCAGTGATTTGTGTGTATGATCTTGTTTCTTCACAACAAACCTGTAATGTAGATATTTCCTTTTTACAACAATGTTCATCCATTTGCCCTACTTCCCTCAGGTGGTGAATAGCCCCAATGTCTCTGATACTAAATTCCACAGTCCCCCCAACCCCTTCTACTTAAGATGCATATCTTAGATCATTTCTTCAAATTTTAATTTAAACTTATAAATTTGGCCATATGCAAATAGTTGCTTAGTTAGTATTTTTGGTGAATAATGTCACTGCAGCAGAGAGGAAGGAGCACCAGATTGTGAGTCAGGCTACTAGGGTGTGATCCCAAGTCCATAATTAACTGGCTTTGTGATCATAAGGAAATCATGTAATTTTTCTTGTTCTCAGGGTTCTTATCTATTAAATGAGGTTGGAGTCTTCACTCAAGGCAAGAGACTTAAGCATATATTGTAAGGCATGTCTAATTTCTAGGTAGAGATAGTAGAGATGTCTTATCTGAAATGGGTAGGGATGTCCTATTTGAGTGACACCAACATAAATGGGAGAGCTACTGAGACCTCCAAGGTATTTCAGTTTGGGTCCACTCATGAGACAGAAACCACACAGTAATTTAAAGAAGGGACAATTTACTATAAAGAATTATTAAATCTAAGAATAGATGAGAATAACAAGAGATCAGCTGCTGAGAAATGAAGAGAACTCTAACAGATATAGAAATAGCAGCTATAAAAAAAAAAAAAAGACATAGCAGCTATAAGGATCAGGCACTACACTTAGGGCTGAGATAGAGCACCCAAGAAAGAGCCCTGCCACCTAAGGCTAAGATCCAGGTCTTGTTGGAGGGCATGACTGTGGCTCACAGATTGCCAGAAAAGTCATTGTTGTGCCAAACCAGTGGAAATTGCTGGAAATCCTCCCTCTAGGGTGTTGGAAAAAGCTGTTAACAGGGAGGTGTCTTGCCAGAAGTATTCTGCTACAAAATTGGCCAAGGGCTTCCAGGAGCCAGGCACTAGAGAAGTTATATGCACTGGAGTAGACAGATGCTTAAGAAGTCGCCCACACTGTGGAAGCTGGGTGCTGGAGAAGCTTCACGCCTTGTCAGAACAGGACACTGGGGCCATTGTCATGGTGCAGAATCCATTGAGAAATCACTCTCAAGGCACAAGTGGGCACTGAAGAAGTCACTGCATTGGCACTCGAGTAGCTGCATGCAGTGCAGGAGTCCAGTGCTGGAGAGGTCACCGTGTTGCAAGAGTCAGGGGCTAGAGAAGCCAGGCACCTGCGGAAGCCAGATGCTGGCGGAGCCACCCACACAGAGGGCGCCCACCAAGAGAGCTCATGAGAACCAGGAAGTAAACTGCTTTCTGCTGTAGTCTTTTTCCAGCACCGCCCACCAACATAGCTTAATCCTATGCCACCTGAGAGAAGAAAACTACCCAAAGGCCCACCTTAGGGGGCACCTGGGTGACTCAGTCCGTTGAGCATCCGACTCTTGGTTGTGGCCTGGGTGCTGATCTCGGGGTGGTGGGTTGAGCCCTGCATCCAGCTCTGCGCTCAGTGGGGAGTCTGCTTGAGATTCTCTCTCTCTCTGTTTCTCCTTTTCCTCACGCTCTCTGTCTCTCACTTTCTCTAAAATAAATAAATGTATCTTAAAAAATAAATAAATAATAGAGGGCCTATCTTTGTTTTCACAGAGCAAACAAAAAGGGCACATTTAAACCTGAGAATAGGTTTATGACCTACTGACCAATGACAACTTGCACAGGTGGACATCAAAAGCAGTTTCCTAGAAGAGAAGATATGGGTTAGAGCAACACAACTTCTTGTACCTTAACAATCATTCATTCACTCCAGAGACAGCCAGGCTGCAGCCTGCTCAGCAAACCAGAATAGGAAATAATTTAAAATTTTTGAATGTGAATGCTTTAAGGAAAGCCTTCAGGCTTACCAAATTCTCAATAACTCCCTAGTACCTGAGCTGCAGTGGGTGGTCTTCACCCAATACATACCAGGTCCCCGTCATCATCTGTGATCCTTGACCACCTAGCTCCTAATTTACTAGGTGAGAAAACCAAGGCTCAGAGAAATGAAACAATCTGCTTGCACTAGCTACTCCTTCCCCTGCTCCTATCTCTGTCATATTCAAACAAAAGGCAAAGTGGAAGTAACAAACCTATCTTAAATATTGATTTGTCTCAAACATTTGTACTAGATTTGAGCTGTTTGAGTTGCATAGATTTTGCTCATTTACGTAAAATCAGGAGATTGTTGGAAGAAATGTGTTCAGGTAATCCTCTATGGCAAGAAAATAACCCAGAGTATATCAAGACTTATTTTGGGGGGGTTTAATTACCGTGATATTAAGCGTCCCTCATGTAAAGTCTCATTCACAGTCTCTGACAACCGGATCGGCACTTCACAATCTATGATTACTACTCAAAAACAATTCCATTGATTCCCCCTTTTTCCTTTTTCCTATGTTTTCAAAGCTACCACTCTCCATGTGATGAGGTTGTACAGATTCCTATCACTTCACCAGAATGAGAAATCTATACTATTTCCATTAAGGAACTAAGTGTTAGGTGATTTCCAAATCTTAAATGATTTCACACTCTCAGCAAGGTGAGAAAGAAAACTGTATTACAAAGTTTTGCTGGGATTGCTGGTAATGATGATAGTAGCAGTGCCTTACTGTTGCAGAATACGTAATGGCTGATGATATGCTTTTACATGTATTATTTAATTTAAAATAAACTGTCAGATATTTTATTTGCCAGCATCCTTTTATTTTCTAAGAAAGAAGCCTAATTTAAGATACGCTCAAGCTTAAAGATACTAGGTGAAACATAATTCAGAAAACATTCTATTTAATTCCAAATAGAAACTGAAGTAATATCCACAACCTAATTATTTTATTATAGAAGGGAAGACACCTCCAGAAGTTGGTAATTATTGAAATTTTAGGTAAATATATGAATTTCAGAAATTAATCTGGGTTGCAGTAATAATCAAGTAAAGAACAATGGATGAAAAATAAGAATTTTGGAAACAGGGCATGTGGGATTATACATCTTCTCTGCCAGCAATGGGTCATCATTCAACTTGTCAAAGTTTTTTTTTTTAATACATGATGTGAGTGGGATTCCATGTTCTTTTATAATTTTTGCTCCTCCAATAAAGAAAGATCTCCTTTGGCTTTTTCTATCTTCTCCTCCAGAAAGGAAGGAGTGTTGCTGAAACACCAAGGTCATACTATGAGGTATAATCCCATGTTTTTATTTATTCAAAATTAATCAAGGCACAAAATAGACACATAGATCAATGGAATAGAATAGAGAGCCCAGAAATAAACTTACAATTATATGGTCAATTAATCATTGGCAAAGGAGATAAGGATATGCAATGAGAAAAGGATAATCTCTTCAACAAATGAGGCTGGGAGAACTGGACAGCTACATGCAAAGAATCAAACCAGGCCACTTTCTCACACCAAACACAAAAATAAACTCAAAATGGACTGAGGACCTAAATGTAAGAACTAAAACCAGGAAAATCCTAGAAGAGAGCACAGGTAGTAACGTCTCTAACATCAGCTATAGCAACATTTTTCTAGTTATGTCTCCTGAGGCAAGGGAAACAAAGGCAAAAGTAAACTATCAGGAATATATCAAAATAAAAAGCTTCTGCATAGCAAAAGAAACACTGAACAAAACTAAAAGACAACCTACTGAATGGGAGAAGATATTTGCAATTGATTTATCTGATAAAGGCTAGTGTCCAAAATACATAAAGACCAAAAAATAAAACTCAAAATCAAAAAATAAGTAACCCAATTAAGAAATGCTGATTTCTGTTCATATGCCTAAGATATGAACAGACAATTTTCTAAGAAGTCATGCAGATGGCCAAGAGACACATGAAAAGGTGCTCAGCATCACTCATCATCAGGGAAATTGAAGTCAAAACCACAATGAGATATCACCTCACACCTGTCAGAATGGCTACAGTCAAAAACTCAAGAAACAACAAGTGTTGGTGAAGATATGGAGAGAAAGGAACACTCAAGCACTGTTGCTGGAAATGCAAACTGGTACAGCCGCTGTGGAAAACAGTATGGAGATTCTTCAAAGGTTAAAAACAACACCCTCTTTCCAATAATTGTTCTACTGGGTATTTACTCCAAAAATACAAAAATACTAAATCTAAGAGATACATGAAGCCCTATGTTCATTGCAGCATTATTTACAACACCAAATTATGGAAGTAGCCCACATGTCTATCAATAGATGAATGGGTAAAGAAGATGTGGTGTGTACACACACACACACACACACACGAAAATTATTCAACCATAGAAAAGAATGAAATCTTGCTTTTTGCAACAACATGAATGGAGCTAGAGAGTAAAATGCTAAGCAAAATAAGTCAGTCAGAGAAAGACAAATACCATTTGATTTCACTCACGCAGAATTTAAGAAACAAATGAACAAAAAGAAAAAGAGACAAACCATAAAACAGACTCTTAACTAGAAGAACACACTGATGATTACCAGAAAAGAGGTGGGGTGGATGGAGGGATGAGTGAAATAGGTGATGGGGAGGGATTAAGGAGTACACATGTCGTGATGAGCACTGAGTAATAGAAAGAATTGTTGAATTACTATAATGTTCACCAGAAACAAATATAACACTGTATGTCAACTCTACTGGAAAGAACATTTTTTTTTAAGATTTTATTTATTTATTTGACAGAGAGATTGAGAGAGAGCACAAGTAGGCAGAGAGACAGGCAGAGGGAGAGGGAGAAGCAGGCTCTCCACTGAGCAGGGAGCCTGATGCGAGACTGGATCCCTGTACCCTGGGATCATGACCTGAGCCGAAGGCAGCCACTTAACCAACTGAACCCCTCAGGCACCCCAGAATGAAAATTAAAAAAAATATTTGAGTACCTACCTCCTCTCAGGCAGTATTCTGTGTTCTAGGAATACAGTTGTGAACCAGTTGTAGCCATATCCTAAGGTGGGGGGTGGACAGGACGTTAGTGAAGCAAGCAGTCATGGAGCTTGGCAGGTGCTGATGAGAATAGGCACTATGGAGAATAAGGAAGCAGGGAAAGGATGCGGGTGCTGCCACAGGTAGGAGGGGGATGAGGCCCTCACGGACAGGATCAGGAAAGGCCTTCCGGGAAAGCCAATTGTTCAAAAACTGTCAATTATTCACGAAAAGACTATGCTCGTTTTGCAACTATTTCCTTTAAAACTGTTGAAGCAGATTCAAAGGGATGATGGTGAAACCATATTTGTCAGTTAGGAGTGTGGAAGAAGAAAAGACAAGGGAGAAAAGCAGATAGGGGTTTTTTTTCTAACCATGGGTTGAGGACTTGAAACATTAGGTGCTCAACCAATGTGTGTTGGATCTGAGCACAGTCAAGTTTCTAACCTTCCATAAATCAAGTTAATGTAGCAGTCCTTTAAGAACAGTATTTTCACATGCCAGCATGATGACGCTCCATGATAGTTAAGCTGGTTTCTTTCTCTGCACCTCATCCATCTGATGGCCCTGGGAGGGGGAGGAGAGCAAATGTGATCTTGGGAAGAGGAGGCTAGAGCAGTAAAGGAATTCTCAGCCACAGGAGAAAGGAGAAAACACCTGCCCTCCCAGACCCGGGGGGCCATGGAAAGTGAGAGTTTGTTCTTTGCAGCCTTTTTCTGGAGCAAAATCTAGAGCACAGGTGGGTGGTACTAGATAGTAAACATATGACAGAAGTGGGAGAATCTGGAACATTGGGGACTAATAGCCTGCTCTTCCTTTCTCCCTGAGGAAAGCTGCATACCCCTGGCTACACCTTGAGTGTAAACACAGGTCCCAGGTGCCATAATGCAGAAGCCAAGGGAAGTGGCCAGGGAAAATCCTGAGGCAGAACCCTTAGCTCCCCAAGGCCTGTTCAGGGTCTCTACAGCTGCATTGTCCAATATAGTAGACTCTAGACACACAAGGCTATTTAAATTAAAATTTTAAGTTATCAAAAGGGGTGCCTGGGTGGCTCAGTCAGTTAAGCATCTGCCTTCAGCTCAGGTCATGATCTCAGGGTCCTGGGATCGAGTCTCTCATCAGGCTCCCCACTGAGCCAGGAGTCTGCTTGTCCCTCTGCCCTTCCCCCTGCTCATGCTCCCTCTCCCTCTCAGTCTCTCTCCCTTCAAATAAAAATCTTTTTAAAAATTTTAAGTGATCAAAATTAAACAAAATTTGAATGATTCCTTGGTTGTACTAGCCACACTTCAAGTGCTCAATAACTATACATAACTGTTGGCCACTGCATTAAAAAGATAAGAAACATTTCCAACATCACAGAAAGTTCTGTTGGACAGCATTGGTCTAGACCAGTGGTCAGCAAACTTTTTCTCTGAAGAGCCAGATAGCAACATTTTTGGCATTGTAAACCATATAGTGTTATTCATGACTACTCAATATTGGCATGAAAGCAGCCATAGTCCATTTGTAAATGAATGAGGATGATCATGTTCCAATAAAACTTTATTTACAAAAACAAGCTTTGGCCAGAGAGCCATAGCATACCCATCTCTGGTCTAGAGGAACTAAAGCTCCCATGTGCTTCAGGGAAGGGACAGGAGCCACAGAAAGAACTGGCAGACTTGTGGAGCCCTGGGATAGGGCCAGCTTACCTGATCTTGCACTCAAAGATGATGCAGGTCCAAGGGCAACTCAGCAGACACCAGCCAGGGACCAGACTTAGTGTTGCAGAATAGCACAGAAACTTGCACACACCGACTCAAGGCATGCTCCATTTTGAAAGGGGGCCGGGGTGGAGGGGGTTGGTGGGAAGAAACCCAGAAGAATAAACCCAGATAAGCCAAATGATCTAAAAGAGATAAAGTAGAAGAGACAGCATGCTGTTTGATGGCAAATATTGGTGTCACCACCCACTGTCCCAAACCCACCACTCCTTCTCCCCCCACTTTCCACACTGAGGGGCTGGAGTGGGGATCAGGAGGAAGTTTAGACCCATTACAGAAAACAAGCCTGAGTCTCTTGGCATCTCTGAGTTAGAGAGCAAATAAAAGGTTAATACTGCTACCCAGTGTTTTCTCAATGGCACAGGGAGAGCAGGAAAGGAAATCTTTGTCCTCCCTAGGAGCTCTGGTTTGAGCTAATTTATCTCTACAGCCTCAGCGGGGCCTCCCTGTGACTGATGATGTGCATGAAGCCTTGTGTGGGGAGGACGCTGGCCTCAGAGGGAGAGAACTGGACTCCAGCTGTGTGCCTTCTGCTAAAGTTCTTAACCACTCTAGGCCTCAGTGACCTCATCTGCTGCACGATAAGGTAAATCAATGACCCCTAAGTTCTTATCCAGCTCAGACAACAATTTTGTGTTTCATCTAAAAGACATCTGACTGGCATTTCAGCCTGTGACTATATTTAACGTAGTGGACCAGATCACATGTCAATGAATAAAGTCTTAGCTTTATTAGTAAGTTTCTACCAGTTCACTGAAAAGTTCTGACATTTTATAGTTGGATGGTTATAAGATCATCTTATCCCTCAAAGTATATTAGTCTGGTTGAGCTGCTGTAACAAAATACCACAGACTGGGTGGCTTATACAACAGACGTTTATCTTCTTACAGTTCTGGTGGCTGGGAATCTGAGATAAGGATGCCAGGATGGCCAGTTCCAGGTGAGGACCCTCCTCCTGGTTGCAGATGGCACTTTTCCCCATGTCCTCATGTGGCAAAAAGAAAAAGAGTGCGCTCTCTGGTGTCTCTTCTTATAAGGACACTTAACATTGTGAGGACTCCACTCTCATGACCTCATCTCTACCTAATTATCCCTAAAGGCCTCTTGTTCAAATACCATCACAATGGAGATTAGGGATTCTACATATGAATTGGGAAAGAGGGGTACACAATTCAGTCCGTAGCACAAACCTTGAAATTACTTTATGCTTAGATGCTGAGTTCCTGGAATTCTGCTCTCTGGTCATGGAGAAAACAAAAGGAGATGCTCTTCTCATTACTAGGAAATTTTGAGAAAGAAGTATCAGATTGAGTCCCACCTTCTCTGAGATTCAAAGCAGAGGTGGGTTACTCCCCTGATGATCAACGTAGCTATCATGATAGCTAACATTTACTGGGGAACTTACTAATGCACCTGGAACTCTTCACAGTATAGTGTATGAATCATTTCATTTCACCCTACAATTTTATTAGACCTATGTAGAGATGAAGAGGCTGATATGTGGGTAGCCTGAGTAATTTGCATAAGGTCATAGAGCTAATACGAGACTGAGTCTGGATGTGATTCATCAGCAGATGAATTCTAGTGCCTGCTCTCCTAATCACCTTTGCTCTACAGCCTCAGATTGGACACAAGTCATGGGGAGAGTCCCTACACACACACACACATGCTTGAACAAAATAACATGTATTAATGACATGTACTAATTAATGTATTAATGCTTATAAGCTATTTACACTTTGTAACAGACTACTTTAACCAACTAATCAAAGTAGTTTTTCTTAACATCTGGCCAAGATCAGAATTTCAGGAAATGGGAACTTTGATGAGTTGTGACAAGCAAGAAGTTATTTTGGTGTGGGGCATTTAAGGAAGGGCCTGGATAGAAGGCTGAATTTAGAAGCCATGAACAACTAGGGCATCAGACAAAGGCATAAATGTTTGAGGGGAGGAAAAAGGATGGAGGAGAAAGAGGAAGCCATGTTAGGGAGATGGCACAGAAATCGGGGTGTGCCCTCTCCAGAACTCTGTGTGCCAGATACTGTACTGAAGATGTTACAAATGTATTATCTCATTCCCCCCTACAATTAACTTTCTTTTTTACATCTCAATTTCTCAATTTTATTTTTTTCTTTATTTTTTGATTTTATTAAGTTTTTAATTTTAATTTCAGTATAATTAATATAGTGTTATGTCAGTTTCAGGTGTGCAATACAGTGTTTAAACAACTCTATACATTGCCTAGTATTTATCGTGACAAATGCACCCTTTAATCCCCATCACCTATTTCACCCATTCTCCCACCCACTTCCTTTCTGGTAACCATCAGTTTGTTCCCTATAGTTAAGAGTCGATTTCTTAGTTTGTCTCTCTCTTTCTTTGTTCACTTGTTTTGTTTTTGCTCACAATTATCTTTTGAAGTAGAATTTGTTATCCCCATTTTGTAGCTATTGAATCTTGGGGATATTAAAAAGATACCTAAAGTTACATACCAAGTAAAGAGCGAACATTTGGACTAAAAAAAAAAAAACACAAAAACCTGTGCTCTGTATAAAACCTCCCTAGAAAAGGTTTATGTACATTTGCCCTTTTGCCCAACATAGCCAAAATCAGTCACTAAAACCTATCTTTGTGCCAACCAGGTGCTCAAGTTTGGTCATGTCTTGCTGCCAAGATATGATATACGGCTTGTGTTAAAATATGACCTCACATGGGAAAAAACTCAAGAGAAGCTCAAGGAGTTCAATGGTCCAGTTCACTGAAAAATGGATGAACAGCCAGTTATTCTAGCCATCAATCAAATAGCCTCACAATTGAAATATTGATAGGCATTTGTGTCCAATATGAAGCTGGCTGAGAACACCAAGCTGGTTACCTGATGGTCAAGCTCACTAAATCGCCAGAGCTAGGCAACAAATTCTGTAAGTGCATAGCTTTCCTCCCATGTGTTTTTCCATCTTGCTTGGCCTTTTGGAGGGGATCTATGATCTCACAACCAACTAGTTATTTTTCCTTTATTGAAGATCTCCTCAATGACTAATAATCAACATCTCACCTAATAACAGGGTCATTAGCTTTGATACCCCTAGGTGACTTTGGGACCCTCTGTACTTGTCCTCTTCATTTATATCCCTTATCCCTCCACCCATCTCTCCTCCTTCACCTTTCTGACCTCTAGTCAGGGAATCTTGCTTGACCTGGGCAACATTCTTCTCCCTTTTTCATGGGTATTGTGCCTACAAATCTCTTCTTCCTGTCAGCTTCCTGAGTGAGGTGGGGCGAGGTGAGTTTGATGTAGGAAAAGGCTAAAGAGGGGGCCAGACCCCACAGGACCTTGAAACCAGACCAAGAATTTTGTCTTTCCCTACTGACAATGGGAAACTATAAAAGATACTAAAAGTTTGTGTGGAGGAATGAGGAATATCATCATCAAACTTGTACTTTTAAAATATCACTCTGGCTACAGTGTGGAGAATGGATTGACAGAGATAAGGTGGGTCTCGTATACTAGTTAGAGAGCTATTGCAGCAATCCAGGTGGAGATTGATGGTAGCATAGACCAGGCAGTGGTAGTAGTGATGGAGGGAATAAGGAGTAGATACTTGAGAGGTCTAGAAGGTAAAATTAATGGGATAGGTCGTGAAGTTAAAGTAAAGAAAAGGAAGTCAAGGATGAGTTCTAGATTTCTGGTTTGACTAGCTAGATGGATGGATATGTCATTCATTGATACAGAAAAATATAGGAAAGCAAAATAAGACCAGCTATGCCACACTCTTTGCCATTTTTGAAATGCACCATGCGGTTTCATGCCTCAGGACTTCCCACATTCTCTTCTTAGCACTTGGAAATCTAACTTCTCTTTTCCCTTGCTTTGAGGAAGCTGTGCTGTATCTAAGAGCATACATTCAGTGCCTAACACAACACCTAAGTATAAGGAATTAGTACAAGCACAAAGGTAGAGGATACAGTCCCCAAGATTGCCCTCACTTCTTGACCTTAGGCCACACTGTTAATCTTTCTGGCCTGACCAGCCCCATCCTAAGACTTAATATGAATGCAAGCAGCCCCCACCATAAATACACTGTTAGACTGAATACATTGTTTGACATCCAGGCCCCCAGCCTGGATGACCCAAAGGCCCCCAGCAAACAAAGACTCTCCTATCAGGCAAAACCTCCAAAGCCTCAGAGATTTCCTCCCAGAAGTCAAAGGCAGAGGCCAGAACTTCTCTTTGGACAATGCCAAATTCTATAGTAAACAAGAGTGTATATATAGTAAGCTCTCAATAAATGTCAAATAAATGAAGGAATTGAGAATTGGATATTATATTTGCTGAATAAATGTGATTTACTTTAAAACAGAAACTCCCAGGGGTACCTGGGTGACTCAGTCAGTTAAATATCCAACTCTTGATCTCAGTCCAGGTCTTCATCTGAGGGTCATGAGTTTGGGACCCATGTGGGGCCCCACACTGGGCATGGAGCCTACTTAAAAAAATAAGTAAAAATGAAAAATAAAAAAAAAACCAGAAACCCCTATAGATTTGCCTCTGTGTTTCCTCTGTACAGAGCTTAGCACAGTGTTATGTAAAATTTATTAGTCCATGATGGTTGGCAGGGGGGTAGGAAAATGGGTGAAGGAGAGTGGGAGATACAGGCTTTCAACTATGAAATGAAGTCATGGGAATAAAAGGCACAGAATAGGGCATATAGTCAATGATATTGCAATCATGTTGTATGGTGAAAGATGGTAGCTACACTTGTAGTGAGCACAGCATAGCACATAGAGAAATTCAGTCACTACATTGCACACCTGAAATTAATGTAACATTGCATGTCAACTATACGCAAATAAAAAAAGTTAGGCAATCATTAGCCCAACACATGTCCATAGCAGCTTATTCACTATGGCCAAAAGACAGAGCCACCCATATGTACCTTGACAGATAAAGAGATAAGCAAAATGTGGTATACACATACAATGGACTATTATTCATCCTTAAAAAGGAAGGACCTTCTGATACATGCTGTAATGTGGATGAATCTTGAGGACATGAGGCTACATAAAATAAGCCAGACACAAGAAGACAACTACTGTATAATTCCACTTATATGAGGTACTTAGAGTAGTCACAGGCATAGTAAGAGAAAGTAGAACGGTGGTTGCCAGGGATTGAGAGGAGGTGGGAATGGGGAGTTGTTTGGTAAGTACAGTGTGTTTTATTTTTGCAAGAGTTTTAATTTTGCAAGAGGAAAAATGTTCTGGAGGTGGATGGTGGTGATAGTTGTACAACACTGTGAATGTTCTTAATGACACTGAACACTTAAAAATTATTAAGGTGGGGGGCGCCTGGTGGCTCAGTCAGTTAAGCACAAAGCTCTTGGTTTCAGCTCATGTCATGATCTCAGGGCTGTGAGCTTGAGCCCTGCATTAGGCTCCATGCTCAGTGCAGAGTTTGCTTGGGATTCATTCTTTCCTTCTTCTCTCCTTCCTCCTCTGCCCCTCTCCCAACTCCTGCTCTCTGTCTCTTTCTCTCTAAAATTAAAAAAAAAATTGGACGGTAAATTTTATGTTACATGCATTTTGCCACAATTAAAAGAATTCTTAGCCCGCTCTAATGTGAAATTCATGGTCTGCTTATGGGGATGAAAGAAGGCAATGGAAATATGAGTGACAATGTGTCCAGAGAAGGCTGTGATAAAGCTGCAGAGCCTGTCCCCAAAGCGCCCTTAGCACACATTAGACTCCCACGAGTCACTGGGTTTGGGATGGTTTTCACATTTTTGATTGCCTCACTCTTTTGCATGTCCCAATACAGCAGTTTCAGCACAATCTCATGTTATCAGGGGGAAATGACCTTCAACAGGCAAAACCCAGAATTGTCCAAAGCACACACAGCAATACGATATTGAGTTTCTTTCCCATACATCGTAAGAATTTCCTTCTTCGAGAAAACAAAACAAACAAACAAAACCACAAAAAAGTAAAATAGGGCCTTATTAATCATTTGCAAACCTGCATTTTCCCCTTTGGTTACTTTCCTACATGCACAGATCTTTACTCAACACAGCTACTAATATTTTGCTGAAAGTCACAGGGAAATTGTGCAAATGCACAATTACAGCAGATACCACTGCCCCATCAAACCTAGCGAATAAACACCTTCTTTGGAATAGCAATCTATTATTTTCTTCACTACTTATTTCTACCCCTGGTTAAGAAGATCTTAATCTGTCAATGCCCAGCGCTTCACATTTGACTTACAGAAGGTATATCCCTCAGCCTTCAAAAGTAATGGCAATGAGTTCAACAAATTGTGGGTAAAATGCTTCAAATTCCCTGGAAGAATATGATCTATAGCATCATATATCCATTCACTCATTTGCTCCTTCTACAAATGATTATAGAATGGTACTGAGCCAGGCCCAGTACCAGGTGCTAGTGATATGGTATGGGAGTCAAGCATCCAGACACTGGAGTCGGACTGCTTGGATTTGAACTCTGGCTGACTGTGGGATCATGTGAATCTTTCCAAACCTCAGTTTCCTCATCTGCAAAGCAGAGATATTTAAACTACCTATTCTTTTAGAGTTTGAGCTGTACTGAGTAAGATAAAGTATAAAAAAAAAATAAGATAAAGTATATAAAATGCTAATCACAGTTTCCAGCACATAGGAAGTATCCAGTACATGTTATGTATTGTTACAAAAGTACAGAAAATTCAATTCTTCCTTCAGAGGAGAGAGAGCCTACATGTTTCTTATTTATTCCTTTAGGTCAGGGCTTCTCAAAAGGCAGGGGCACTGGGAATAAATATTTGCAAAGACATATCTAATAAAGGACTGTTATTCAAAATATCAAAGAAACTTAATATTCAATAATAACAAAACAATCCTATTAAGAAATGAGTCAAAAAACTTGATACCTCACCAAACAAGATATATAGATGGCGAATAAGCGTATGCAAAGATGTTCCACATCATATGTTATCAGGGGAATGCAAACTAAAACAACAATGAGATTCTCTACACACTGATTAGAATGGCCAAAATCCAGAGTACTGACAACTCCAAATGCTGTGAGCATATGAAGCAACAGGAACTCTCATTCATTGCAAAATGGTACAACTTCCTTGGAAGACAGCTGGGCAGTTCCTTACAAAATTAAACATACTCTTGCTATACGATCTGGCAATCATACTCCTTGGTGTTTACCCAAAGGAGCTGAAAACTTATGTCCACACAAAAATCAGCAAATGGATGTTTATAGTAGCTTTATTCATAATTGCCAAAATTTGGAAGCAACCAAAAGGTTCTTTAGTAGGTGAACGGATAAATTAATTGTGGCATATCCAAATAATGGAATATTATTTAGTACTAAAAATAAATGAGCTATCAAGCCATGGAAAGACATAGAGAAAACTTAAATACATATTACTAAGCAAAAGAAGCTAATCTGAAAAGGCTGCATATACTATATGATTCTAACTAAATGACATTCTGGAAAAGGCAAAACTATGGAGAGAGTAAAAAGATCAGTAGTTTCCAGGGGGTGGGTGTTTGGGGCAGGATGAACAGGTAGAGCGCAGAGACTTTGTAGGGTAATGAAAATACTCTGTATGACACCATAATGATGGATACATGCCATTATATACTTGTCCAAACCCATAGAATGTACAACAGCAAGAGTGAAACCTAGTACAAACTATGAACTTTGGGTTATTATGATATTATGATGAGTCAGTAGGTTCATTATTATGACAAATGTGCCACTCTGGTGGGGGATGCTGGTCAGGGGGAGGTTATGCATGTGTGGATGCAGGGAGTGTATGGGAAATTTCTGTATACCTTCCCCTCATTTTTACTATGAACCTAAAATTATTATAAAAAATAAAATCATACATACATGTATAGATATATACATAAAGCAGTTGCCATTCACCACGCGCCACTGATGCCCTGACAGAGATAAATTCCTACTTATCCAGCAGACCCCGAAACCCTCTTTCCTTCCTTCCCCATGATAATGAGATTTGGGAGGAGACTGAGGATCCCTGCTTTAAATCAGTAATTGACATACTATAGCCCACAGGCCAAATCTGACCCAATACCTGTTTTTGTAAATGAAGTTTCACTGGAACACAGTGCCAGACTTCCCCGTGTGTATTGTTTGTGGCTGCTTTCTCACTACAGTAGCAGAGACGAGTAATTGACAGGGACATCGTGACCCATCAAACCTAAAATATTTCCATCTGAGGCTTCACAGAAAATGTTTACCAATTCCCATTCTAGATGATGATGATGGTGATGATGGTGATGAAGAAAAGCCACTTCTGCAATTCATTGAGTAAAAACATGCCTCTTGAAGAAAGTAATATCAACTCTATTACATACGTAAAGGCATTGAAGTCCACAGACCTTAAACAGCTTGATCAAAGAGTCAGAGATAATACATGGCAGCTAATATCCCTCTGGAGTTTGTGCTCTTAACATAGTAGCTCCATACCTATACAATGAGTGAGTACTATTGGTATCCAGAGCATTAGCCATTAGGGATATTAGGTACATCTTATTCGATACATCTTATTCCAGATAATAAACTGAGTCCATACTAGATGATAGCAGCCCTTAATTGTGTTGCTGTTTATTGACTGGCTACCACAAGTACACTTTTTCCAAATTTACTCACACCCTGGGGGCTCTATCATCATACTTTCTCCCATAGCTTCACGTGCAGATGGAATAAGTAAGGTACATCTTTTTTTTTTTCCTTAGGAAGACTCCTTGCTGTTCATGGGACTCTAGGCTCTTTGTTGGGTTCTAATTTTTTGCTTGCTTTTTCCTTCAGGTTCTTCCCTTTCAGTAAATGTTCATGGATCCCAATGGGGATTGGGATTGCCAATAAAACATGGGACATCAGTTATATTTGAATTTCAGATAAACAACGAAGAGGTTTTTTTTTGGTATGGCAGATTTTATGTGACATGTATTTTACCACAATTAAAGTCACTTTTAATGAGAAAAAAATTGGGGACGCCTGGGTGGCTCAGTTGGTTAAGCGGCTGCCTTCCACTCAGGTCATGATCCCAGGGTCCTGGGATCGAGTCCCACATCGGGCTCCTTGCTCAGCAGGGAGCCTGCTTCTCCCTCTGCCTCTGCCTGCCTCTCTGCCTGCTTGTGCTCTCTCTTTCTCTCTCTGACAAATAAATAAATAAAATATTTTTTAAAAAAATGAGAAAAAATTGTCCCATACAATATCTGTCCCATACAATCTACATATTGTATCTGTCCCATATAATACGTGACAGTTGACATCCTGGGCATACCCAGGATGTCCTATGTTTGTATTTGCTCCGTCTGGCAACCTTAACCCTATCCCCGTATTTTTGCAGCTAGAGGATGAATTATCCACGGCAGAGTGGCAGGACATTTACATGGGAGGCCTTGTGGGTTAGAAAAAAGAACATATGATTTTTTGTTAGAAGAAGTATGGGCCAGGACAGCTGGGCAACCTACTTACATCTCAGTGTACCTGTGTTTCCTGCCCATGAAATGGGAATAACAGGGTCCTACGAGCAGGGTTTCGTGAAGACTCAATAAAATGTTGTATGTGAATAACACTGTGTGTGGTAAAGAGTAGTAATTGTTTTCTCTCCAAGTACCACTTGTTAATTCATTTTAGTCATTCCCTCTGACAGTTCACATTCAGTTCGTATCCCTCAATATGCCTTCAGCACAGCCCAATTGGATTCTGTCCCCAAGCTCCTTCCTTTCCAGCATCTGACTGAGGAATGATCACTGATCATTAACGTTGATTTACATTTAAGTATACAAAATCTCCCTGGTTTATAAATTCCATAGGAAAAAAAAAAGTAGCCAACTGAGGTTGCTATAAAATGAAGGCTATTGCATACATTTATTCCTTAGAGTGTCCCACAATGAATTTTAACAGCTCATGACCAGTAATATGATCTGCTCTGACTGCCACCCTTTTCCAAATTCCGTAGTCACATTTGATAGCAGCAAATAAAAACTCAGAAAATAATTTCTTGAATAATAGAATTTTTGTTTCCTTTCTTCACTCAGTAAGTGCCAGATCCTTCTTATTCTAAGATCTCTTTTAGAGACTGGAATTTTATAGCTGGCGTCAATGCAGTGTTCATCTGTTACCTTATCAGAAAAAAGGACAAGACAGAGGAGCATGAAGGGGGGGCATAAAAAACAGCTTAGCCAAGTAATCCACGTAAACACATAGGAGCAAAACTGTTCACTTCCTACTTTTCACTTACAGTCTGCCTCTCGGCTTTGAGCAAATAGTTGTTAACAGTTCTCACAAGTTCTTCAAAATGCAGACTAGAGACAATAATAGGTTCCCTCTCTGCGGGAGATGGTCTATGTCAGAATATGCTCACAGAGAGCCTCAGCACATAAAGCTGTTTATTCCTCATGAATCTTTCCAGCTACATCACTTTGCTACATTTCTTTGGCAGGAACAAAGCATAAAACCCTCTACTCTCCATTATTACCTATCATTCTTAATATTTCCCCTTTTCCACTCAGGGAAAAAAAAACAAAAGAAAAAGAAAATTGAGGAAATCAAGCTTATTGATTATTTGGAATAAAAAAGAAAGAAATTACCACTCTGAAGGAAGAACTCTAGAGCAAGGGTATTTTTGTTTCAAATTGCAATGGGGCTTGTTGGTTGAAATAAATAATACCACATAAGAGCCTTTTTGCTCAAGTCTCTTCCAAGTGAAAACTGTGGAAGTGGCAGCTAATATCACTTCCAAGTGAAATCCTAAAACAGGATTTAGGCCGTAAGCAAATACATTTGAATTCTAATATATGATCATAAGAAACAAATGGAAAATATTTACAAACTTCTCTCCAGGTCACATAAGAATTCCAGATGAAAAATGATGACTGTTCTAGCACAGACTGATTTTTGAAATGGTTTTAGATCCAAATCCATGAGTCAGTTAAAGTGCTCAGTGCTCCTATTTCCTGTGGAGTCTGATCACTCCAGCCCGTTCTCTCCAACTACGATTTCCGTGCACCTGTTGTTCCCAGTAGGGAAAATACTCACTACTGCGTCACACCCTAGAATGAAAAAAGGCTGAAAAACCATTCTCTGCTCCTAAGAAATGCTGGGCTACAAATGGATGAGGAAATTTAGAGAGGAAAACAGGGGAAAGAATAATAAGACCTCGTGTTGTCTAGTTTGCATGGCACCTCAAAACAACTTGGAACTTATCTGATGAGGATAAGAGAGCAGGGGTGTGGCCTGGGTGGGGAAGGTTCCATTCCCCAGGACCTGTGGTTTTCAGGGTACACTGTCAGGTGGCACGAGCCTCTAAATCACTCTCTATCTGTCCCCCAGCCTGCCGGACCCCTTCCTCTGAAATAAGCTATCTGTCTCTCATGCTTTACTTTTAACCTCTATGTCTTCTTCTGTGGAAGAAGTCTGACACGGAGCCATAATCAACCATTATTTTAGAATATGATACTTTGGTAAAAGTCACTGGTGAAGCTCTAAGGACATTAAACATGTAACAATTAAGTTGTGATGGGGGTGGGCAAGCAGAATGTCTGGAGCCACACTGGGGAGACCTAAATTGTCAGGGCTCCCTCCAAAAGCACTGGCTCCTGAATGGGGGGAGGGTGCTATGGTGGGAAAAAGTGATGGTCGAGGACATATTCACTCACACCACCTCTTTAAAGAGCCTGCTCTGCTTAGTCCAGAGAGGGGAAGGGGGTGAAACTGGGTGGGGGTTCACCTCTATTTCCAAACACCCTTCAGGTCCTCATGCTGCTTTCTGATGTCCTTTTCAAGCCACTCAAATGGTTTAGTTTCCAGAGAAACTAGAAGAATATGGTTAAACATGGTCAGGAATTTGGATGGCGAATAATGGGCACTCCTTTAAATCCACGTTCTTCAAGTATTTGCCTGACGTAGAGGACAGACTATGTGCTTCATCAGGGGAAACCGAGAGGGAAGACATGTGGGGGATCCTCAGTGTCTTTTTTTGTTTTAAGATTTATTTA
The DNA here is from genome assembly GCA_028646535.1 of Procyon lotor. Classification (NCBI taxonomy): domain Eukaryota; kingdom Metazoa; phylum Chordata; class Mammalia; order Carnivora; family Procyonidae; genus Procyon; species Procyon lotor. The sequence continues at coordinate 62,761,427 of CM053605.1, forward strand.
TTTTATGAGAGAGAGAGAGAGAGAGCAGGGGGAAGGGGCAAAGAGTGAAGGAGAAAGAATCTCAAGCAGACTCCCTGTGGAGCATAGAGCCTATGCAGGGCTCAAGCCTGGGACCCTGAGGTCATGACCAAACCTGAAATCAAGAGATGGACTCAACCAATTGAGCCACCCAGGCACCTCCCTCAGTGTCTTCTACATTTACATTTGCATTTACATTTACAGCAGTTCAGTTCTGGCTGAAGACCACACCCAGTACTCAGCAACACAAAGATACTCTTGGGGTGCCTGGGTGGCTCAGTTGGTATTAAGCCTCTGACTCTTGGTTTCAGTTCAGGTCATGATCTCAGGGTGAGGGATCGAGCCCCTCATCAGACTCCATGCTGAGTGGAGTCTGCCTAAGATTCTCTCTCCCTCTACCCCCACCCACATCTGTCTGTCCATCTGTTTCTCTCTCTTGCTTAAAAAAAAAATTCTCTTTAACATTCACTGTCTCCAAAGTCTGCCCAATGGGTGGTCTCACAGTGCCCCTGCCGGACCTACCCCTCTTGTCCAAGTATTGCTTCCAAATGAGAAGTACAACCACTAAGAGCAGTTCTTGCAAAAACCTGTGTTCTTTCTTAGTCAATGTCCTGTAATGCTGAGTGCCCCTTCTCAACTAGGTGGTTGGGGACAGAGCCCAGCCAACTTCACCCCTTAATCCATCTCTGGTTGAAGAGGCGGCTGTGGATTCTCAGGCCCTCTCCCTGTCACCTACCCTTGACTAAATGCTGCTCGAGACTGTTCACCCTACGTACTTATCTCTTCAGATTTTGAGCTGACCTGGGAGCGGACACTCCACAAAACAAGTAAATACCCTAATACACCAGGGCTGAGGTGGGAAGAAAGCTAGCTGAGGAGATTTGTGCCTCAGCAATTTACAAAAAGTCTGGTATGTGGTAAATGTTCACTAAATATATGCTGATTAAAAATAAATTAGTGGATGAGCCACAAGGGCATGGGATAAGGTTGATCAGCTGTTCCCTACTTACAAGTATAATTGAAGGTACATTCATTTATTTTTTTAAATTTTTTAAAAAGATTTTATTCATTCGACAGAGAGTGAGAGATCACAAGTAGGCAGAGAGGCAGGAAGAGAGGGGGAAGCAGTCTCCCTGCTGAGCAGAAAGCCCCATATGGGGCTTGATCCCAGGACCCTGAGATCATGACCCAGGCTGAAGGCAGAAGCTTTAACCCATTGAGCCCCCCAGGAACCCCAGTACATTCATTTATAATTTGGTTCTATCTTAACCTATTTTTCAACAATTATCGCTGATATTGAAGTGAATATTATTTTCATATATGACACTAAGGAGTGCCACTGAACTAAAAAAATTAAAGAGACTTTCTCTGTTTTCCCATTTCTCATCTCATGCCTTTGAGTGGGTGACAACACCCAGGTTTAAAACTGATGTCAACTAAAAAAATAAAAAGAAATAAAAATAAAAAATAAACTGACATCAACTACCATGTCTGCTATTGGCATATTGCTCTTGCCACTGACATACAAATTTGAGGAAAGGGCAGGTTTAAACTGATGCCGATGTTAGGCAAATGAGTAGACCAACAGTCGCCTGTATATCCAAACCCCCCTCGGACTGCCATGTGGCCTTCTCGAGGCTCTCCAGCCTCGCGCTCATGGTGAAGTGCGGATCACCTGGAATGGGCTTAATGATCAGCTCTCCTTAAATGATCCTCCACACCCCTGCTGGGTGAACATGTGTGGTTCCTGACAAAGATGTTCACGAGGGAGGAAATACACCGCAGGACACCTCAGAGTTGCTTTTGGATAGAATGAAATTTGGAACAAATGCCAACAGGAGATAGAATTATAAACTGGCTTAGACTGCGAGCCAAAACTCTCTCAGATGCACATATAAAGAACAATGATGACTGATTTTCATAATTACGACCCAGAGAGACTGCCAAGTACTGAATTATCTTCAGACTCTTTAAGCAAGAACAGTGTGTTTGGGCATGGGATAAGTGATTTTAGTTGATCAGTTCCAATATATTTGAACTCTTCGAAAAATTATGTTCTACTCAGAATATATAATGGTAAAATCCTATTAACTGTAATATCTGAGTAACTGGAATATATAAATAAAATTCTGCATAAAAAGAATTGACTGATCCCTGGTTCCCTGTACGGGAGAAGAAGGTGAAATTCACAGGACACTCTAAGCTTATTTCTGTTAGGGGAAATTACAGACGTCTACTGGCAAGACACAGAGGAAGGAATGCGTCTCTGAGATGCAACATTTTTATGCCTTTACAGAGTACTTTTCCAAGTTTTCCTTTGGTCATGACTTGAAGCACAGGAGAAATAGTAAGAAATTAACTATGCTTTTACTTTATCTACCTCAGATGGCTTCCTGCAACTTCCCGTCTGTACAGAGCTGGCTCCCATTTCCTGACAAAAGGTCAGATCTCAATGCACAACCTGGTTCAAAGGGACGGTCTAGTCCAAGCAGCTTCTCCAACTGGGAAGTCCTTAAACTAACAAATAGTGGGCGGATGAGACACTTAGTGAGAAATAAAACTGTAGATCATGATTTAGAGCGCAATCGGAAAGTTGGCTGGGAAGTCATGATGGACGATATTCACGTGGAGACAAACTATGAGCCCGCAGACACCCTCGTGGTAAGATTATACATTTATTTAGACTCTAATTCCACAGCATAGAGAAAATGTAGCTTCCTCATTTGACTTACAGCTCCGTTAATCTTCTTCATGAGCCCCCACTGACTGGGTAACAAAAGGGACAAAGCAAAATAAAACAAAACACCTTCGTCCAATTCTTGGCTTGAGGTAATAATTTTGACATTTCTTTAGGTATTACTCAGTGTGTTCGAATTTTATTTCCTTCCTTGCTCTACTTCAGTGTGACATCTGGGTCTATGGGGCAAATGGGGATTAAGTGACCTCATTGCAGGTGGTATTACCTGTGATCCAGGCTCCTGCAGCTCGGACTGTGGCTGGTGGGCGTCCCTCTCATGAGGCATCCCTCTGCTCCTGCTGATGTCAAAGACCTGTGACTCTCATTCATCTGCCACAGCATCAAAACACTCTTGCTCAGAAATAGAGCTCTCCAGAGTCTCAGTTTCCCCTGTGTTGAATCCACACCACGGGGGCACCGAAAGCAGACCAAAAACACTAAAGCAACGTGAAGTCTGTCTCTCCTGCCACACGGCACCACCGGCGTGACTTTGATGAAGCTGTCCCAGAGGTGACGTGGGAAGTGATTGCCTTCCGGAGTCCGGAGTAGGAGTACAGCAGAATCCTCATGCTATTCAATACTCCAAGTTACCCAGAAGTTCCTAGCCCATTGCCCTTCAAGTGTGGCCTGGAGGCAATGGTGGGAGATAAGAGGAAGGACAAAACCAGTGTCTGGAATCTCCTTTCCTCCACCTCTGCCTCTCTCACTCCTCACCCCTGTCCAGCAGGCCAGGAAGAGTGGGGTTTTCCTCACTTCACCTGCACCCTAGCATCCTCTCACCAGTTCTAGTCAAGCCTTGGGACCTGGCTACGTACGATGGAAAAGGTATCTCCATTCCCTATGAGGAGTTCTGTGATCTGACCCAAGCAGGTTAGTTCCTGGAATTCTGAAGGCATTTCGAAAATCTTTCCCATCCAAGCTGAGTTTTCAAAACTACTACATTCTCACAGGACAAAAGAGTTCATGGCTGAGCCTCAGGGGTGGAGAGCTACAAAGAATATGATTTTAGAGGGGAAATAAAACATATTAGTTCAATGTTTTGCAAATGGAATCCCTGTTACACTATAGAGACTACAAAATATAAAGGGTGAGGGAGGCGGTCAGAAGTGAGAGACGGAGATGCACACGCTTGGAGCAAAATTAAGTGTTATTAGTAGAGCAACTAAAACAAAACCCACAAACATTTTACTAGAGCCATTTAGGTTATAGAAGACTCTCCACTTACCACCTCCTGGAGGCCCCTTTCGGTTAGTTTGTTTGTTTAGCTTTTCCTGAGTCCCTATGCTTGTGTACAAATTTTTAATCACTTCATTTAACCTGAGTGCATTTCTGTTCGTTAAAGCCAAAATATCTGAATGAACAAAAGCTTTCCGTTAAGGCTTTCATATTCCACATAGTGTACGCTGTGCAGGTGAGTGTCCCCAAGTCTCATTTCCTGTTTCCTGGAAAGGTCTTTCTAATCCATCCGGCCCCCGAGCCCTAGATCCCAGTCATCACGCACCCCCCCCCCCCCCCCCCCCCCCCCCCCCCCCCCCCCCCCCCCCCCCCCCCCCCCTCCCCCCCGCATCACTGCCATGTCCCCTAGTGGGCCAGCCTGGCTCCAGGCTCTCTGCTCTCTGTTATCTTGCAATCTGTGTGCCTTTAGTCATCCTGAAACTCCACCTTCACCACATGCACTGCTGTTCAGAGGTGTTAGACTTCTTCCTCCTCTCTGTCGTATCCCGTGGAATTTGCCCCAGTCCAGCTATTGTCTCTGCCCTTGTAAACTAATCCAAATGCTTTCTTTGCCCACCATTCCTCCAGTCCAGCCTGGTGCATGACTGGGAACACTACCGTCTGGGCCTTCTCTCGTGCTTTTTGCATGTCCTGAACAGATTTCTACCCCTCTCTGCTGAGAATTTAAATCCAGCCCATTTTTCCAGGCCCACATCAAAGCAACTTATTTTTGGTTTCACTGAACTGTGGGTTACGCTCTGCCATGCCACACTACTTTAGAGCTTTGTTATATTCCATCTTTGAATAGTGGATAATATCAATAGCTAATATTTATTGAGCACCATTTATGGGCTAAGTGCTTTGCAGGGATAGGTCATTTGAAATGCATGGCATCCCTGTGAGGTGGGTGCTAAGATGTACGTGTCTAAAGATGATGAAAGCAATTCTCAGCGATGCAGAAGCTTGCCTAAGGTTATACAGGGGGTGAGTTGATGCAGGCCGGACTCGTGCCAAGAAACTGGGCTCCAGAGGCTAACCCTTCCGTTGGTATGGCGTATCATCCCCAGAGAACTACTCCTTCAGACCTCGGCTGTCTTCATCTGTCTCCCCAACTAGACCATAAGCATGAGTATGAACGCACCATGACTTCTGTGCTCTCTGGGTCCTCCTACACAAGCATATAATAGCTCTTTGAGTGATAGTTCTTATCTCCCCCTAACTGTCCTTTCCTATTATGTCATCATCGTTCAGATATGAGCAACATGACCTTTACGTTCAAAGTTTACTCAGACTCTGCTGAGGTCAGGTGATGCATTTCTCCTTTTTCCCACGAAAGTTCTGTGAGCCCCTGTGCAGCTAAGGTGCCCACCCCTGAAGGTTGGTTCGTCAGTTCATCTGATGCCATAGTGGAGGCCTCCACTTTCCCTCCGCCCACCTTCCAGGCCTGATGTTGATGTCCCAGGACCTTGGCCACCACCTGACGCCCTTTGGCAATGTCAGGGTTACACAATGTTCCTAAACCCACCTTCCAGACACCGGTCCCAAAGGATTTTATAAACAGCATTGTAGCCTGTAAGAGGTGGTCTTGGGCCAACCGCCCTGCAACTGGGCCTGTTTAAAGGAGACCCCAAAGATCTCACATTAGAATGCTCAGCAGCCCTGTGCTTTATTTGGAGAGAAACCAGCTGCCCCAGAGAGAGTAGAGAAATGCATGGTTTGCTAATAGATTTTAAACATCAGAGCTTAGTACTTCAAAGGGAGTTTTCCCAAGGGGATTTCCCTTCCCTCTCCTAAATGAGAAGCTACAAGCATTTAGGACTGCCTTAAGATGTAGTGAGGTGAGGCTTTGAGACTGTCAACATTTGGCTTGGGTCTTTGTGGATGGTGTGTGGGAGCTTCACAGACCTAGGCCCGGCAGGAAAAATTTCAGCTGCAGCCACTTTGTTGTAAGAGAACTTAGCAGGGTTGGGGGTGGGGGGCTGGAAATCGCTCATACCCTCACAAGGCGTCCTCCCAACAAGGAGTATGGTGCCTCCCTTCTTCTCCTGATACCATAGCGTTCTCTCCAGCGCCTCTGCCTCACCCCTGCCCTCCAACTTCTCTCTTCTCTCTCTCTCTCTCTCTGTCTCCTTCCTCTACCCACCCACTGTCCTCCTCAGGAGGAAGGAAAGAACAAAGCACATTCCAAAGGGTCTCCCCAGTTCTTCAGAGTACAAGCTTCTCATCATACTAAGGTGAGACTGCAGCCTGGGGGCAACACAGTCAGCAATGACAAGAACATTTCAAGATCCCCTTAAAAGGCCTGTTGTTTGTTTGACTTTTTGCCCACAACTGCCTGGTTTAGGAAATCGAACAAAAACACCATGAAAGCCTGTTTGATCTCAGCCATACTTATTGTTTACCCCACAGGAGAGGAGAGTGCCGTTTGGTCCAAGATGGCGGGAGGGTGGCTTTTGTGATCATGACAAAGATGAGACAATTTCCCTTCCAGACACGTCAGGGGATGTTCCAGGATTGGGAGGTGCTCAGGAAACTTGGGGCCACGCTTCCCTGGCCTGCTTATGTCTTTAATCCTCAACTCTTCTTACTTGCAGGGGGCTGAGAGGAGCTTTTGCCCCACCGGGCAAACAGGGAAGGGGAGAGGTGCTCCATGTAGGAATCACTCTTACCCTGCAAGCGGGAAATTTACTTCTTCACATGGCCCTCCCGTGCCTATTTCAAAATGGTCTTGGGCCTGGCTCATTCCTGCAGAGAGAAAAGTGAGGCACACACACACACACACACACACACACACACACCCCGACCCCAACTCATTGAAACAAGGTAGATGCATGCTGCTCGAAGAAATTGGGATTCCTGGAAATCCAGATTTGTGAAAAGTAAGATTAAGTCAGGGATTAGGTAGGTTTTTCATTTTACTTGAGAAACATCAAAGCAGGCCTTAAAATAGTATCTCCCATCTGAGGGCATTTGAAATACAGTCTGATTCTTAAGAATTTGATTCCAAATCAAATTCTTGGGAAATAGATCATATACAGTCTTAATGGGAGCAGGGAGACTCATTAACTACACATCTAGGCCGTGCCAAGATCTGGTGAGGAAGCAAAAGTTCTCAGAAAAGAAAAAGATTCACTAATTAACTGACCAATTTTACAATTAGTTCCCATTTAATCATAACTTCCCATTATGCTGGTGTCTACTCCCACATATGGTATCAAGATCTTTGTTGGACACTCCCATGTGGTCAATAATACAATGCAAATCAAATGCAAATTGATTGCAACAAAGTGAAATTGCATATCCTGCAAAAGATGCAGGCTTTCATCTGACTTGGATGAGGACACAGTTTAAACTTCAAAAGAGAGTCATTTAAATATCAGAGAATTAAAAGAGACCCTTGGGAGAATGAGTCAAGTCCTTTAATATTTCTGCAAAAAATGACCCTTTCAATAAGTGTGTAGCGAGAGTCAAATGTGAAGAAATGAAAAGGAGGTCTTAGCATTTCGTCTGTCAGGTTAAGACAAAAAAATTAACACTTCACTTTTATGATTCTAAAAATTAGCAAATAATTACAACTATAAAATTCTGAAAAATATAAACTAAGCTAACTTTTCTGTATATGTTTCATTTTTTTAAGATTTATTTGAGAGAGAGAGAGAGAGATTGGGGGTGATGGGCAGAAAGAGAGGGAAAGAAAATCTTAAGCAGACTCCACGCTGGACAAGAAGCCTGCCGTGGGGCTCGATCCCACAACCCTGAGATCATGACTTGAGCAGAAAGCAAAAGTAGGTCACTCAATCAACTATGACATCCAGGCACCCCTATATGTTTCATTTTTCACAATAAAATTAAATCAGTACTTTAAAAATACCATTTATGGTAAAATTTTGGTTCCTGTTTTAAGGGATATCCACTTTATTTTTTTATTTTATTTATTTGTTTGATAGAGAAAGAGCACAAGCAGGGGGAGCAGCCGGCGGAGGGAGAAGGAGAAGCAGGCTTCTCAGGAAGGGCTTGATCCCAGGACCCCCGGATCATGACCTAAGCCTAAGGTAGCTGCTTAACCAACTGAGCCACCCAGGAGCTCCGATTTCCCCTTTATTACGATTATTTTTTTTAATCTTATCCTCCAGAAAGGAGTACCACCCATGGTTCTTTATCAATGCATGTATATTATTTAATACAGCCACCTGATCTGCCAGACTGAGTAGCTGTTAGCACCCATTGTACAGGGAAGAAAACTGAGGCCCTGTTAGGATGATTTGAATAGCACCACAAAGTTAGTACACGTTAGCTTCAGTTATGTAGGCAATGCAAGTATTCTTAATTCGGTGACTGTTGGCCACACAGCTAGGAATATCAGCTATATTCCAACTCAGACCGTCTGACTCTCAGGTCTGGGATTTCTTTGCAAAGAAAAAAATACCAGAGTGTGCTGTAACCAACATTTTGAGCACTTACAGCCTACCAGTCTAAATTGACACACTACTGTGCCCCTTTTCAGGAATAGATCTATTCCACAAAGTGAAGCTCAGGGTCTTGACCCTGAAGGGTTATAGGACAATCATGCATTGTATAATGCATTACATTTTTGGAGGGAAACTGCCTGGAACTCTCCTCAGTTGGTTTACTGGGAAGGAGAAGCTGAAAGAATGGGGCACCAGATAGTTAAGTTTTACAAAGTTGTTCAAGAGCAGGATGGCAAACAACCTTCCCCCATGGAAGGTGGCAATTGTCTTCCATCAGTTGGCAATCCCGCTGAATGAGCAGAGGCTGCTGGAAGGGCCCCCAGAGTCTTAATCTGGGCTCGTGGCAAAGAGGGACGTGAGCTTTGAGCAAGTCTGGAAGGGGACTGGCCCACACATGGGCCATGTGTTTCCTAGTTACCCTAGGGGAGAGTGCCAAGGTATGGCACTTTATGATTCAACAGACTCATAAAGAGTAAATTCCTGGGGCGCCTGGGTGGCTCAGTCCTTAAGCGCCTGCCTTCAGCTCAGGTCATGATCCTAGGGTTCTGGGATCGAGCCCCGCATCTGGCTCTCTGCTCACTGGAAGTGTGCCCCTCCCTCCCACTCTCGGCTGTGTGTCTGGGTCAAATAAAAATCTTTTTTAAAAAAACCATTAAATTCCTTAATATTTCACACCACGGGGAGTACACAGGCTGCCTGAAGCAGCAGGTGGGGACAGGAGGTGAACATAAAGAGTACCCATACTCCAAATTCAAGAAGGAAAGACTGAAGGCTCTTTGATCATGGTAACAAGTAACCACCAGATTGCGTTTTAAACCCTTCCCAATCAATTAAGGACAACTCTGAATTGGTTAGCAGGCTTCTGAAAGCCAGCCAATCAGCAGCAGCCACATTTGAGAGCTGCCTTCCACAGCCAATCCCTGACCACCGCTGCTTCTGAGAGACCACCAGTGTCTGAGCCCCGAGCTTCCCCAGACCCCACACAAGAGCCACCATCTGCCTTCTTCCCAAGGATCCTGTTTTACTAGCATGATTGTTTCTGGCTTCGGGAATAATACGTTCTGCACTTTCCTTTATTTGAGTAGTAACCTCTTCCTTATCCAGGGGAAAGAACAGAAGGAAAAACATGGGAAAAAGGCCTTGTTTCTAGGGCACCTGGGTGGCTCGGTCGGTTAAGCCTCTGCCTTCTGCTCAGTTAATGGGGCCCAGTTCATGATCCCAGCGTGCCAGCCCCTCCGTGGGGCTCCCTACTCAGCGGGGAGCCTGCTTCCCCCCTCCCGTTGCCCCTGCTAATGCACGCACGTGCTCTCTCTCTCTCAAATAAATAAATGAAATCTTAGAAAAAGGGCCTTCCTTTATATATTAGTAAAGGTGAAAAAGAAATCTCTATCCAACATACATAATGGAAACACGGAAATCCTTAAACACACACACACACACACACACACACACACACACACACACACACACACATTGCACTTTTGCCTTAAAAGATGTTTGGGAAATCTCTACAACACTCAAGGAACCGGGTTCTGTCATAACCCCCATGCTGAGGGAGGGATAATCACTGTTAGATTAAAATATATGTTTAATTCATTTTAGATTGAGCTTAGTTGGCTCTTCGGTGGTGAGTACAGCAGGCTATATTCTTCTTCCGTGACCAGTTTGCCAGAAGTTCCACAGTGATTAAGAAAATCCATACATAGGTAGGATAAAAATAGTACTCAGATGTATAAAACCTAAACTATTATCCAGCAAGTTTAAGCCTAGTGCAGCAAGGTATCTGGTATCTGTTTTTATTAACGGATTTCTATTTCTGGCTAGAAATCTGGAAAATGCTGGATGTACGTATAAAAATCTACATATTTATTCAGAAATTGGTACTTTACTACTGATGAGTTGATACAAACAATATAACTAGGGCCATTATAATGTTAAGTGAGTTTTGAACAAATAGAGTTAGAAATCCAATTATCTTTCCATAGAAAGCTTTTGTGCGGAGTCATTGTTAAATAAAGGAGGGAAGCCAGTGGGAAAGTGAGAACAGCAATTTCTCCTGCCTGCAGAGGGACAAGGGAGAATTTAATCCTGAAGTACGTTAATCTGTTCACGATGGCCTCCCCGCTGTGATCAACCCACAAAGATACAGAGGTCTCTTCTGGCTACTGGAAGCTTCCTTTTGGAAGTGGAGCCAAGAGTTGGGATCACATGACTTGGGTAAGAAATTTAAAAAGAAACACAGATCCTTGCCCAGGGCCCATGGCTTAGGACTTCAGGAAGGAAAGTACCTTACCCCTCTCCTGGCCCCTTAGTCTAGTGCCTTCAACATTTACCACAGGGGACAAGAAACAAGAAATCCCTTGCAGTGGTACCAACGTGGCCTTTGGTCAGCCTCAGATCAGTGCCCCTTCAAGCTTTCGTAGGCACAGGAATCACCTTGTTTTCAGCTTAAAAATGCAAGTTCCGACTCTGAGTGGGATCTGAGATTCCTGCCTTCCAAAAAGATTGCAGGTGATGCCTATCTTACTGTCCACGGACTTAGAGGAGTAAGAATTTAAGTTACCCTAAGTCTTAGTTGGGACACAGGATCTTTCACTTGACTTCCACAGGGCTAGCCATTAAAATCAGAGTCAGAAAGGAGCTTAGAGAGCCTCTGGTCTTTGAAAATTATTAGCTGTGTGATGCTGGGCAATGACTTATCCTGTCTGTGCCTTGTTTCTCATAAAAGGTTGGTTATAAGGATTAAAGGAAATAATGCTTACTACCATGCCTGATAGTCAGCATTTGCTCTGTAAAGATTAAAGCCATCTGGTTTCCCTCCTTCGCAGATGTAAAGGTAAGTCATTCTGAAGGAAGAAGCTTGCTTAATGTGCCAGAGAGGGAATGGGAACACTATCTCCTGACTTGTAGGCAAAAGCTCTTTCTGCTGTCTGGTTAGAGCCCGGCGATAATTGAGAAAGCTGGCCACAGCGTGCACACAGCCCACTTTCCTGCCCCGGCCTCAGACACCCACGGAACAACTGTGGCTTAACCCACATGCCCAGATATTTCTGCTACGGCCAGTCCTGACAGCTCAAGTCTTCTGCCGTTCATTATGAAGATTACCCGGATAATTGATTTAATTGGGAACAGAGAGTATCTCAGTGCAACCAGCCAAAATGGATTAGATCTCTTCAGTGCAGTAGGCAGAACCCTACGGCTCTTAGGGAAGGCATTTCCTCCCTGGGGAAAATTACAGACGCCCCGGTAGCCCCTATGGTCTAGACCACGCATACACTAGTCTCGCTGACCTGTTCCCCAGGGAGAAAGTTAAATCTAGTCCAGGTGTTAGACACATACAGCCCTCTCTTTATCCCTATTATATTTATAAAAACTCTCAATAGAGTTTTTAATGTCCACAACAGTGATGACTTTGAGGAGGTCATAAAGCAGAGAGCAAAACATTCTCTCCCAATGTGGTTTTGCATTAGCCACAGGCTGTTCCAACTCAGCGGTGAAGAGTAGCACAAACTCCTTTCTCTGCAGTAAAAGGAAAGAGATGACTTCTTTCTATAGCAGTGCTGAGATATGAATAACTGAACTGGAAAAAAAATTAGCTGTTTGTCTAGTGTTGCTGCATAATACAAAATAAATCATGCCAGCAATTGCCCAGTAAGAAGTTATAAACAACTAGCAAACACATGCTACAAAGTATCATTACTTTTGTTGTTCTCATTATTGGTGCAGTCAAAAAGGAGTTACCTAGTTCTTTGAAATCAACTATTCAAGTATCCACTTGTCCTAAAGACATAACCTTTTTATTTTTTATTTTTATTTATTTTTTTTAAAGATTTTTATTTATTTGACAGAGAGAAACACAGCGAGAGAGGGAACACAAGCAGAGGGAATGGTAACGGGAGAAGCAGGCTTCCTGCAGAGCAGAGAGCCCGATGCGGGGCTCGATCCCAGAACCCTGGGATCTGACCTGGGCTGAAGGCAGACGCTTAACGACTGAGCCACCCAGGCGCCCCGACATAACCTTTTTAAACAAATCAGCCCCATATTACTTTAGCCTCTATGGGATAGTTTTTCTGTTTCTACATGTATTGAAGCCATGTCAAAAACCTGGTAGGTAGAAAACTCTGGGGAGAGAAGCCACCCAAACAAATACAGAAAGCTCATATTACTGATACAAAGACTGAAAGATGTGTTTCTGACATCTTCAAATTCGGGAAACTAAAAATAAGATGAAACTGAAAATTGGGGATGGGATATAGAAGTTTCTGTTTTAGGTGACAGTTGACATTCTAATCAGAGCTGAGATGGAAAAAAATGAAACAGAAACACTTTTATCCATTGGGGATACATTATTGGATGTCTTAGTTCCAAAGGCCCCATGGATCTGTCACCACAAATCAAGCCTATCTAAGATTTACCTTATATGCTTTGGCAACACTCATTATTGGACAGGGTCTGCTAATTCCTCATTCCCTTTTATGGGTTGGATTATTTCCCCTCCATCCCCCACAAAAATCTCTCTCTCTCTCTCTCTCTCTCTCTCTCTCTCTCTCTCTCTAGATTAGATAGATATATAGGGAGACTTCAAAGCCCTAACCTGTAATACATCAGAATGTGACCTTATTTGGAAATAAGATTGTTGCAGATTTAATTAATTAAGATGATAAGATGAGGTCATCCTGGAGTAGGGCAAGCCCCCAATCCAATATGCCTGGTGTCTTTATAAAGAGATGGCCATGTGAAGACAGAGAACGAACACCGATGTGAAGATGGACGTGAGGATTGGAGAGATGTACCTATAAGTTAAGGAGTGCCAGGAATTGTTAGTCATTAATTCCTGGATGTCACTAGATGCTGGGAGAAAGGCAGCGAACAAGTGGTCTCTCAAGGCCCTCAGAAGGAACTAACCCTGCTGACACCCTGATTTTGAAATTCTAGCCTTCAGAACTGTAAGAGAATAAATTTCTATTGCTTTAAGCCACCCAGTTTGTAGTACTTTATTATAATAGCTCTAGCAAACTAATATATCCTTCTTACGGGGATTCTTACATTTCCATCCTCTGTGTCGGGTTAAAGACTGGTTGACTCTCTGAGGTGAAAATGAATCTGAGGTTTTAGGAAACAAATGAGCTTAAAGATAGGAAACTTTCCCAACCCAGTGCAGGCTTGAGACTGACCAGTGTTTTGTTGAAGAGATACCTCTTTTTTTTAAAGCACATACAGATGACCTTGGGTCTCCTTGACTGAGACCTGTCAGGGTGAAGCAAAACACCTCTGGAAATGTGAAACTTTGCACCCCTTTCAACTGATTGCCATTCTTTGCTTCATTCAATGAATATTTATCTTCTTCCCACAGGGACAGGAAACTGACATGTTGAGTACTTAGAAGTAACTGGTCTTATCTTCATTTGCCTTTCCATAAACATTTATATTCACAGCATCACTGTCACTATCTATAGTTGATTGATTTTGAAGTTGTGTCTTTCTCTGAGCTTTACACCAGCTTATGAGCAGATAAGAGCTCACAAAATTTCTGCTCAGGGTCTCATAAACATGTATCACTGATTACCGTTCATGCTTGAAAGTAACTTTCATCTTGTGTCGCATACAGTAGGCCAACAGTAAGGGATTGGTAATGAACGCCAAGGTCACTTATAAGTACAAAGGTCAATTATAAGACCACACCCAGACTTGGCAGGAACACGTGATGTCTCTGCTTAGTACCTGCGGCTGTAACAGTGGTAAATGGACTCTTTGCCCCCCCTCTCCCTTTCGGGCTCAAGTGGAAAGACTTTAGGTTAGACTTGAACAAAGAAAACTGCAAAACACAAAATATCACTTTAATAACAGAGTGTGTGACACCATGAATCTTGGAGAATGGCTTAGGAAACTTAGTGAGCACTTCTCCTGGCCGTTCTCTGATGGTAATGCATCCATTATCTCAGAATAAAGAAGCAGAGCTGATACTTTGCCTTTTTTAAATGGGCAATTTTACTTCTCAAACTTGTGAGCCTGGTTTCTTTCGAAGTCCATGCTCAGGATCCTTCTACTGGCCAAGTGACTCACATGTCAGAGCACCTCCAAGGGCTCAAACACCATTGGCTGACTATTTGACACAATCCTTGTCCTTCAGCACTCATTAATCTAAGTTTAATGAGAAAATCAACTTCCTAGACATTCCCTGTCCTGGTAATTTATAAGGCTAGTCGCTGATTATCAGAGGAAAACCGATTTCAATGCCTGTGTACTTGAACATCTCTGGATCGGTCAATCCTTTCTCTGGGAAACTTCATGCTGGTGTTCATATAGCATTAAACAGTTTGGCAGATTAAATATCATCAATCTATGGATTAGTTTGATTTCCTATAGCTGTAAGACACAGAGAACAACCATCTAGTGATGTCAGCAGACTGATCAGCCTGGTTTGGTCACAATCCCACCCGCTGGTCGTAGGATACGATGCCTGATTGATCACTCTATCGAGATCCTCTAAATTAGAGGAGCTCCTATAATTGGAAGCAAGCACAATTTAAGGACAGAATAGTAGCTGATTGACAATGACCGTGAATCCCAGAGTCCACTTTAAGATCCTGATCCCTTAACCACAGGCACCCGACATTCTATCTCCCTGTATCCTCCAGTTTCTAGCATTACCCCTGAAAATGCAGTCTTTCAATACGTGCTGATCAAACAAAGAACACGAAGAGAGGTAAAGACTCCTCTTCACACCTCCGACTCATTTCTCCTGGACATGGTCTGATGCTAAGCCAGAAACAGGGCCCCAAGCTGAGCTATGGTGGATCTACCATTTTCATTTTGCATAATTTTATGTGGTGGAGGGTCACCTTAGTGTAGAGTGGCCTCCCCTGGGCTGGACTGACGGCGCCTGGGCCCTTCACAATTACCTCAGGTCAGGCCTCATTCAAGTTGAATGAGAAACCCTGAGGCTGGTTGGAACAGGCTGCCCCAAGGTGAGGCCAGACCAGACTGTGCCCCAAGGCCGTGAAAAAGACAGAATGAACGCTGTCTGTCTGGTGCCTCGAGATCTCTGCCTGAGCAGGCACTGTGCTTTTCTCAGCCTGGTCTAGAGCCTTCCTGACTCCCTGGAATCCTCAGATGCATGACAGATCTCAGCTCTTCTCTGCAAGGAAAGGGACTTCTATTTCCCCTCCTTGCTCTCCTCATTGGGAACTCCACAGTCATGGCCCTTTGGTCAGTCACATCCCCCTGGGAAGTCCTTGAAAGCTAAGCCGTTTGGAAAAGAGCACACTTGATCGGCAAGCCAGACTCCCCGCACATCTTAGAACTTACTGACACCTGCTGGACGGTTCTCTCCGGAAAGCATCTGAGCAGAAGTTTTTGCTCTACAAGAGATGGTCCCAGGACACTGGCTTCTGGATTGGGATAGGAATGGAGAACTTGCCACGCCCTCATGAGTGCTGTGTCTGCTCAGTGAAAACAAGCCTCCTTCCCACAGAAAACAGACTGGAGAATCTCCAGCCAACTTCAAAGACAAGACTCCGATGGTACAAATGAGTGCAGGAACGCCAGACACAGCAGCTCGAGGTTGGAAGGGCGGAATCGGTGATCATGGCTAAACTCTGGTTTCCTGTGTGTTTTGCTGCTGCAGAAAGTGAACCTAAAACAGGGCTTCAGAAGCATCTGTTTTAGAGCTTAGAGCCCTCCGCTGGGCTCTGGGACTCCAGAGCCGGGAGATGCTGCTAACTGGGTCTGTGCCAGCCCACGGCAAATCCTAAAGGAGATAAATGTGGCCCTCAGTGTGCTCTGCTCTCTTGATTCAAAATACTCAGCTTTCTCTGGCTACCTTCTCCAACACCTGACACTCCACAATGATAATCCAGTGAATCCACCTGAATGGTAGCATTTTAAGCCTCAGAGTAGGTCAGTGTGGAAACTGTTGAGGGGCTTCTGGACCCCTCAATGAGAGCATGTGAGGCAGTTATCTGCACGCGCCTCTTCTACAGACTCGGGGTGTGGGTTATTGCCGCCATCTTGGCCAAGCAATCACCCTGCAGCAGACCAGCTACCGCATCACCCACTGCCCAGCTTCTCCTTCCCTCCGGAAACCACAGAAGCCCTGGCTAGCTGGACAGCTGCCTATAGACTCACTGGAAGATTCCTTCTGGAACAGCTGCCTTTCAGTGCTCCCTGTTTGGACCACCCCTCCCGTCTGGGGTACAGGGCACAGGAGCAGCCCTGGGACTCCTCCCAGCTCCGCACCCTAGGAGTTCCGCTAAATGTGGGAAGAGGGGGAACAGACATGTATGTGCCTCTGAGGAAGCAGAGGGGCCAAGACTAAGGCCTGCAGCCAGAGCCGAGGGAGGGAAGCTGCACGCCTCCCAGCCTACCCATGCCAGCCTCAGAAACCACACGCCTTCATTGCAGGCAGGAAATACCAACCTCAAAGGCTCCCCACCTTTGGGGCCCCCTGCCATCTCCTAAATGCTTCGGGCCAGAATTTAGGGAGAGCTCTGAAATCCGAGTTCTAATAGCTGGGTGTTGCCTACACTTGCTATTCTAAATGACCTCTGGCCTCCTGGGGGAAATTATAGAGTGGGCTCTGAGGGTTTCGGGTTGGGTAGGCTAATACCGGCAAATGCCAAAGGAATGTACTATTTCCCTTAAAAGCCTGTTAAGGCCAGAGACTCTACTGATGAAAGAGGTCAGGAAAATGCCACGATGTTATTTGCTTTCTACACCAACATTTGTCCTTTCTGAGGCACTGCACAAGGAAGCCAACGCTGCCTGTCAAGTATGAAAGACATTGCTACTTAGTAACTCAGGTACCAGCAGAGAATTTACTCCAACGACCTAGAGTTCAAGGATTTCCAGAATGTGGCCTTTCTAGCTATCCGCAATCCCTATGCGCCCTCCCCTCACAGACCCTCCTCTCTGCTCTGTGCATCCTCATGGTCCCAACACTGCCCTTTCCTTCCAGTCTTCCCTGCAGCCCCAGCAGCACCCCGAGAATCTCCCCAATCACTTATCTGAGTCTCAGCCACATTTCAACCTGAAGCTCTCAGTACGTCCTCTAGTCCATGGCATGCACTTCTTACTTATGTTTTTATGTATGCATTGTTTCTTCTGGAAGACAGTAGGCACTTTGCTGTACATCTATTTGGATCCCCAGTTTAAACTCAGAGCCTTTCGCCGCAAGCCACCTGGGAGGCATCCAGATATGGCATCCCCGAAAGAGACCCATCTCATCTCTCCGAGGACATTTCTCATGACTTCATGACTTCGCCCTAGACCATTCCAAAGCTGGTGAGCCCCAAGTTTTATTAAGTTCCTCCTTTTACAAAGCCAAAATGAGCAATATCTGGTCCTATTTCTGCATGAACGGGCAGCCGCCAGCTCTCAATTTTTAGGTTAAGATTCACTTCTCCAGACCAGAGTTCCTCTTTTCTTTTGTCTGGTCTTCATTTCTCATAGTTTCCAGATCCCATACCATCCCTCTCTCCTGAGAACTTTCTGGTTTCCAATACCCCTTGTGAAATGTGCTGCCCCGAACAAAATGCAACATTCAGCTATTGAAGATGTACATTCTGAGTGATGAGCCCAAAACATAGGGGAGGAGGCACTTGAGAGAGGTTGGTTTTGTTTGTTTGTTTAAGATTTATTTACTCATTTTAAAGAGTCAGGGGAGAGGAACAGAGGGACACAGAGTGTCAAGCAGACTCCACGCTGAGTGTGGAGCCCAATGCAGGGCTCAATCCCATGACCCTGAGATCACAACTTGAGCAGAAACCAAGAGGCAGACACTCAACCCACTGCACCACCCAGGTGCTCCATTGAGGGAAGTTTTTTTTTATGTTAATTGTGATCATAAACACGACTGGTTGGCTATGATCTTTGCTTAAAACAAGAAAGAAACACTTTTTAAAGAAAGCAAGGATGTGTTTTACCGAACCGAGAGATTCCAGTTTTAAGGAAAACCCAAAGTGTAGGCATTAGAACCACCCGGATTGCAACAGGTATGGAATCTATTGTCTCAATTTTATCTCACAGTCTTTTGATGGCATAAGTGTGGTCAGTATGAGTTCTACTAAGAAATTCATGTACCTCGTTACTTGGCAATGTGTTGCCAACCAAAAAGGCAATAGAGCAAGTTGGAAAATGAAGAGCATCAAAGATATAAGCCTCCTAAACTGACACTGGCTGATTCTCCAGATTTATTTTTAGAAAACAGCCAGATCAGGCACCTGGGTGGCTCAGGTGGTTAAGCGTCCACCTTTGGCTCAGGTCATGATCTCAGGGTCCTAGGATCAGCAGGGAGCAGGGAGCCTGCTTCTCCCTCTGCCTGCTACTCTCCCTACTTGTGCTCTCTCTCTCAATCCCTCTCAAATAAATAGATAAAATCTGTAAAACAGCAGATCAACCAAGTACCCAGCAGTCGAGGAGGTGCTCTAGCACCGTGGCTCTCCATCTCCACACTCCTCTCCCATCCCTAAGCCTGCTCTTAGCACCTCGAAATCTCTGAAGTTCCTTCACAGGGCCAAATCAAGAGAATGAAGTCGTCAAATTTAAGAGGAAGGCCACCAGGATCACATGATTCCCTTTTCCCCAAGGCATTCAACACACCAAGTAATACCTTACTTTAGGGTTTGAGAGGCTAAACCATTTTCTCTGGTTCTTAAGGGCCTTTTATGTAACAGTAAAGGCCTAAGTGAATTCTCCTCCCTGACCCTCAGGGTACTTCTACTCCAAAATCTGTTAAACTTAGTCCACAGTAAATGGAGAAGAGAAGCCTAATTTCTTTTTATCACAAAAGCCTAAGAAACCAGAGAATTTCCCCAATCACTCCAGCACACTGACCTTGTTTCTTTTTACTTCTGAGGTGTTCATTTTCTGTACCATTTCTGATAACATTTCACTGCCCTTTTGCTTTTATTTTAATAGATAAAATAAATAGCTCTGGAAGCAAATTCCTCTAAGGCCCTCAGAAAGTTTAAGGGATTTGCCTGAAGTTACAGAGCTGGTTAGTCCAAGAGTGCATCTTATCTGCCCCTCCGGCTAGACTCTCAGCTCCCAGGAGACCTGAAGAGACCTGGATGACACATGCTCCTTTCCAGATACACAGAGTGGCTGGTCTTTGATAAATGTACCCCAGGGCAGCTTAACACCAAACAAAGTTAGGGTTTGGGTCCATGATGGAGGCTTCTTAGAAAGGAACTGCCCCTGAGCCATTCAGTGT
Organism: Procyon lotor; assembly: GCA_028646535.1. Classification (NCBI taxonomy): domain Eukaryota; kingdom Metazoa; phylum Chordata; class Mammalia; order Carnivora; family Procyonidae; genus Procyon; species Procyon lotor. Next base: position 62,781,078 of record CM053605.1, read on the forward strand.
AGCCCTCAGAGACTTTGCTTGTAGAGACCCTGCTGGTAATCTATTAATCTTCAGGACCTGCTCACAGTCATAATCCCTTCCCCCCTGCACGGTGGTATTTTGAAAGACAGCAGCTGGACTTAGGACAAAAAAAAGACAGCTCAGTGTTTTAGTCTATCACCTGGAGTCCTGATGAAAGTGCCTTGAAAGAAAATCAGGGGGACCCCCTTATCCACCCTGCCTGTTGCCACAAACCTACACAGGACAGAAACCCATGTGGCGATGACAACGTATGCCTGGATATAAGCTGACCCCAGATACACACCCCAGACAACGTATGCCCAGCTATGGAGGCCTGCCTGCTCTATCTCCTTGCCCCCTTTTAGTTCTGACGGCCCCATAAGAAGATCCAAAGGAAAAAAAAAAAGAAGATCCAAAGGAAAGTTTTTGGCCAATTTGAATACATAAAAGTTTTCAGAATATGAATAAAATATTCAAATATCTAATCATAATCTTTAACTTGTTAATTAAATTGTATATTGATATGAAAATCAGGTATTACATAAAATAATGCTAAATTTTGCATTTTCCCCATGCTTACATTTAGCATCCAAACGCATGTTCTGTCTTCATTGTCTCCTTCATCTCAAGAGCCAATTTGTTTATCTTTTGCTGCATCATCCAGAGCCTATATCTTTTCGCTTTTCAGTTGTTTGATGGATAGTACCTTTAAAAATCAGGCATGATCAAACTATGGAAAGAGCCTAGATGCCCATCAACAGATGAATGGATAAAGAAGATGAGGTATATATACACAAAGGAATACTATGCAGCCATCAAGAGAAATGAAATCTGGCCATTTGCAATGACATGGACGGAACTGGAGGGTATTATGCTAAGTGAAATAAGTCAGTCAGAGAAAGACAAGTATCACATGATCTCTCTGATATGAAGAATTTGAGAGGCAAGGCAGGGGTTTGTGGGGAGGGTGGGGGAGAGAAATGAAACGGGAAGGGATGGGAGAGAGACAAACCATAAGAGACTCCTAGACTCACGAAACGAACTGAGGGTAGCTGGGAGGTGGGGGGGGGTAGGGATAGGGGGGCTGGGTTGTGGACATTGGGGAGGGTATGTGCTGTTAAGTGCTGTGAAATGTGTAAGCCTGATGATTCACAGACATGTACCCTGGGGCAAATAATACATTATATGTTAATAATAAGAAAAAAAAATCAGGCATGATGATGTCGCTGAAAATTTTCTTCCAAACCATACGCTTTCATAAAAAGAAGAATTTCCACTTATCCTATTGGTTGACAGCACACTCACTTTATCTTTTTGTTTTTAAAACTGCAAAATCCAGCAACTGAAATTTTGAGGGATGACCCCCAGGAATAATTGCTAAATCTGGGTCAAATTTCTACCCCTCCTTTTTAAGTCTGTTTTCCATTGGTTGACCTCTACAAAAATGCAAACCTAGCAGTGGTTGAATCATTTCAGGATGTCTCACCTAAAGAGTATTTTCTAGGTAACAAAAAACAAACAAATAAAAAAGGAGCTTGACCTGGAATATGAGTAACTTCATGAGAACTTGAATAACATTTATAACTATATCTACATCTTCTATCTTTCTGTGGAATAACTTTGAAGGAAAGACCTTGCCTTTTATAGGCAAGGAAGACCCAGTTTATAACTGTTTTCCTGGAGTGATTATTAATTGTGCCTCCTTTTATTCTCAAAAGAACCCCAGTCTGGACAATAAATTACATAGTCTTCAACTAATAGCAAGAGCATACTATATATTGTAATTCTGTGGCCTTGCCAAGGCATTCAACATATTGGCCATTCAGCAAGTTTCCTGTGAGACTAATACCCAAATGGCTGCCAGACAGAACTCAAAGGCACAGTAGTTGGAAATTAAAGCAATGCAGCTAATTATCTAAAGTGATATTAACATGTCTAAGATTCTGGTAATTTGACTACCAGTCAACACAGCATCTGCTTCCAAAGGAAACGTTGTTGTTTTTTTTTTTTTTAATAAATCTTTAAAAGAAATCTAATTACAAGAAACTCTCTCAATTAGTTAAAAAAGGACTGCTTTGATCTGAAAACAGTACATTTAGTTTATTATTCATTTAATATTTCTAAATCTCTGCGGGAAATTGTCTCTATTTCTTATTTTGTGATATACTTGCAAAGATGTCTCAATTAAGACAAAATTCATTTCCAGTTGTGAGTGTGTTATGTGTAGTGAGGGGTGTGGAAGCAAGGGAGCAGCTGCCCCAAGCTCTGGGTCCATGAGAATCACACCAGAGGTCCAGCCCCTGTGCAAGCCCGCTAGCTTTCCTCCCTTTCAGTGGGTTGGGCTGACTGCCTGCACAATGCTCGTGGTTATGCAGAGACTGCAGAGGACAAATCTGTGCAAATCCACTTCCATTCATTGGAAAATCACTCCAAGCACCGACGCCCCTCATTGTAGATCAGAAACCTCATCTTCAAACGTGAAATCTGCCATGCAAGGAAAACTCCAACAACAACAACAACAAAAAACTCAAAAACTTGCTTCCTAGAACAAACTTCTATGTTTCTCCATTCTTGCCTCTAAGAGTTGATTGCCTGAATGTTAAGTAAGTCAGCCCAGGTCAGCAAAACATTTTCCCCAAAGTTAAGGCACTTCCACACTGGATATGATTTTCATTGGAAGGTCATTACATAAGACTGCTTCCCCTTAAATCACCTACTGTATCTGACATTACTCATGGCCCAGGGTCTCATGACGGTTGGCAAGATTTAAGCGCTTTCTGTGTGTCCAGCTTTGGGCAGCCCATCTCCCTAGATCCATGGATAATGCAGTGGGAAAATGGTCTTGCTGAGGGGAATGTCTCTTAGATATCCCTTCTCCTCAGCTATATAAGCATCTCCCTTAGCTGCCTGGCAGCCCAGGGAAGTTTCTCATAGGACACTGTCCCGCAGACACACTGGCTTTGGAGAGAGAATGTCTAACCCCTCTGCCAAAGCCCTCATCTGATTTTCCTTGTACTGAGTGGGCCTAAACAGAGAATAGCCAAAGGATGTCTGTCCCTAAAACAACCAGGACCTCAGGGCCTTTGCACCAGCCCCATGCTGTAAAGAGAAAAAAGAGGGGGCCCTTGGGTGGCTCAGCCCGTTAAGCATCTGTCTTCAGCTCAGATCATAATCCCAGGGTCCTGGGGTGGAGCCCCACTTCGGGCTCCCTGCTCACCAGGGAGTCTGATTCTCCCTCTGCCCTTCACCGCTCTCTCTTGCTCTCTCCCAAATAAATAAATAAAATCTTTATTTAAAAAAAAAGAAAGAAAAAAAGAAAAGAAACATCTCAGTCACCTCTCTTGCACTCTCCAAATTTCTAAGAGAATGACCCCCTCAGCTTTTCTTCTTCACAACAGTTTTCCCCTTCCAACCATTTCCTATCCTGACCAAGAGTGCAATGGGAGAAACAAGGAAAATTGAAAGTGAGGAAGACCCAGCTATGGAGGCCTGCTCTATCTCCTTGCCCCCTTTTAGTCCTGACGGCCCTTTCTACTTCTTTCAGTGCTATCCTCTTGCCTTCCAGTGTTTCTTCTTCCAGGGGAAGCTGAAATGAGAGGGTAAGATATGAGGTCAACTTTCCCATGTGCTCTTGAAAACTGAGGATGGATTTCTTTCTGTCCACACCCTCCTCCTACTAAGCTTCCTAGACACACTGTTCCTACATTCCAATGGGTCAGGGACGTCCTACTGTGAGGCTGCAGCCAAGGGCTGCTTCCTGGTAAGTGTGCACAGACGTGGACACGTATGGCTCAAAGGTGACCAACGACCCTGTCTCCTGCACTCTCCACTGGCCTGAGGCCTTTGCTGTCTTCTGCAGTCCATCCCTGTGGAATGTTGACTTGGTCTCCCTGTAAACCCAGGCCTCTCTGTGCCCGAGGTCCCAGGCCCACAGTAACCTTGCCAAGGGCTTGGCCTTTCAGTAGTCTGAGGCTGTGCAGCTTGGCTTGACGTTGCGTGGTGGTGAGGCCTCACGGCCTCGTCTCTCTGCTCTGGCCCACAGGCTTCCTCACCTGCTGCCGCACCTCCCAGGAGGCCCAGCTGCTGGGAGAAACTCGGGTCCACACCAGCCAAGCCTCCGCTCCTTGTCACTTCTGGTTCAGAACTGTCCTGGCATTATGTTATCCAGAGCTTTTTTCTCTTTCTCTCTCTTTTTCATTTTCTGATCTTGGCTACAGACCAATAAAAAGGAAATTTTACCACATGATGCTTTTTTTAAATTTTTTAATGACCAGATTGTACCTGCTAGTTCTCAAAAAAAAAAAAAAAAAAAAGACCCAACTTCTCAGAAAGCTTTTAAAACACTTTCTTTGAGTGACATTTTTCATTTTGCAAAGACTACAGCCTTTTCTCAAACAGATTTTTATCTTTTTTCTGGGGTTTGATGTGGAAATCTCACTAAATTCTTCCATCTAGAGTATGTCAGTATTTGATTGAAATGCGAATTTGAAGCCTTGCCTGTTAAACTATTTCTCCTTGCATCCTTTTAAAATTAATGCATACTTCTAAAACTAATGATGTATTTAATATTGAAAGCTAAACCTGATGAGAACTCACAGAGCGTTTCAAAGAGATGCAGAAGACCGCCACCTTGTGGCCACCGTGGGATCTGTTACTTAGACTGGTGCTGCTTTGTCCTGGGGTTTGGGGCCCCACCGCTAACTACATCATAGGACTTCTAATGTGATATTTTTCTATGCCATTCACACCCCACTCCTGCTTCTATGCGGGTCAACTTGTGGAGATTTCTTGGAAATTTGGGGAAAGGAGGCTATTCTACTTAGAATAGAATGAAGTCGTTCTTGTCCTTTAACTTCGTTTCACTCAGGAGAGGAAACAACTTCCGGAAAGCCCAACTCTCCATTTCCTTCAAACCCTTTATACTCTTAGTCCTGGACTTTTTTTCTAAATGTGCCCTAAGGGGATACATGTATCATCATCCGGAAGGAGATATTTAAAAGGCAGGTTCTGGGCTCACCTACTCCAAGACCTAAGAACTGGAATGTCTGGGGATAGGTTCTGACATTAGTATCTTTAACAAGTTCCTTAGGTGATTTTTATACACAATAAATTATTAACAGTGTTGCATTTAATCAATGCAAAGATGAAATTAGACAGAGGCCTAATAAATTAAATGACTTTAACCCTGAGGAGTCTCCCTAAGGCACCAGGAGGGAAGGAATTTGGGGCTAAAGAGACCTCAAGACATCAATGGGGTAAGTTTCCAAAGCTCCTGCCAGCCCAGATGTTTGCTGTGCAAACAAGGAAGACTCCATTAAATACTACAGTGACTTGTCACTTCAGTTGGGCCCTGTAAACAAGAAGCCATCATCTACCAAAAGAATGACCCACTTGTGTAGGTGCCTCCTTTGGCTTTAATGAGAAGCAGCAAAAGGCAATGAGACAAAGGAGAGGCTACCATGTTCCCTGTGTCCAACCCTCCAGAAGCTCCCTGTCAGGTAGTCATGGGTGTGGTGCCCAGGCTGGGGCTCAAGGCAGAAGACCACCTTTCAGGCCTGACTCTCCCACTGGCTGCTGTGTGGACTTGGGCAGGGCACTAGCTTCAGTTGTCCTCCTCTATAAGATGGAAGTGGTTGGAAGACCATTACTGAATTTTTCCCAGCTCTAACTGGATCTTGTAATTTTGAACTTTCAGAGGAAGAAGGGGTTCTTCATGAGGAGTGATCTTGAGAGTTCTTGTTCATTCCCAGCTCAGGACTAGTCTTTGCCATTTCCAGGATTCCATTCTTAGGGAGTATCACAGTGGAAGATGAGATCCTTTGTCAACGTGAAAATAACACACTTTTGCGATGTCAGGTCTCTGTGGGAGAAAACTTAGCACCAGCCTGGGAGACCTCCATGTCTTCCCACAACCCTATGATCTCATCACTTCTTCTCCCCTCTTCTCACTATAAGCCAGAGATTTCAGCTCACTCTGTCATCATAGACTCCCTTCCCATGCCCACCCCAACCCTCCAGCCCTCAGATGTATGGACTCACCTCCAACCCTAGAACTTATTTTAGAGGTCACTGAGATGCCTGCAAGAGATGGTCTGGTCAGACAACCCACTCATCCCTATCCTTTCAGACTCACCGACACCAGGTGCCACTTCTCTGTGATTCCATTACTATCTGGACATACATACCTGGCTCACTTAATATATGACATGATAATCAATTTACATGCTTGTTGTCCTAGATGTAAGACCTGTGTCTATCACATAGTGGATATTCAAGAAATATTTTCTTGAACAAATGAAACTAAGAATGAAAAAGTGAGTAAATGAATACATTAAATAATTAAGAGGATGGAAGGTGATTATTACACAGAACGCACACACCTAGTCTTCAACAAGCATGGATGAAGAAAGAAGGACTGGGTCCAGACTCAAAGGGCCACGGAGTACTCTGGGGGAGAATTTGGGAATGGGGGACTGTGCCTAGTGTCAAGAACATGGTGACTTATCACAGCATTGCTTCTCAAAGTGCAAGTTACGGACCACTAGAGGGTTGTGAAATCCATTCAGTGGGTTCAGACCCACACTTTAAAAAGAAATAGAACAGAATAGAATTAGAAAACATGTCTTTTGACAAGAGCAAGTATTGTTTCGTGGAATTTTGTTTTTATAAATGTATGTATATATGTAATTACATACACATATAATGATGTAAAATATACTTCTCTTCTACATATGGTGGTCAAAAAATTTAGAAGCCACTGATTTAGGAAAGGTCATCCCTATAGAGTTCATTGACTCCATTTGAAAAAATAACTGACTGGCCTTATGGTATGACTTCCATTTATTGGAATGTGGGGACACATTTATAAGCAAATATATATGGATTCCATAACTCTTATGAGAGATTGATATATTTTTCTAATTATATGAAAATGTAATGATCTGATCTTACCTAATTTCAGTTAAGTTCAGAACAGGTAAAACGCCTTTGATATTATTATTGTAAGAAATTCTCATTGAAATAAGGACCTTCCCCTCTGTTTTTCCTTTAGTGTCTACCCCTGTATACCTCTCTATGCTGACAGCATGACTCTAATTCTCACTTCTTTCCCATCAGGGTAAAAAAAAAAATCCATTTTCTAAGAGTTAGTAGAAAGAAGTGATGAAAGCAAATTAAAAACCTTAAATTCCAAGCCCAACCTAAAATGCAAGTATCTCAGTGGGAAATCACAGTGGAAGGTGGGATGCTAAAATTAAAATCACAAAGGAAGGAAAATAATAACTGACCTTGTTTTGAACTTGAATCTAAGCACATGGGTCTAATGCATCTTTTCTGCCATATTTTGTACTCTTCCATCAGACAAATGACCAAGTATTAGGCTTTCCCTGGTTTGGCTACTATACTGTTCCCAGTCTTATCTGTTGACATCATGTGGGATTGTTACCATTCCTTTTGTATAAAGAATCTCCTGCAACACCTAACACGGAGGTTTCAAAATGGTGGCCAGCAGCCAACCCAACTCAGACATATTGCTGAGGTAGCCTGGCTTAGTGTTTGAAAAATGTCATGTTGACACTTAAAACTCAGAAAGTTTGATTTAAAAATTTGGCACTAGTTTCTCTTAAAAAATCAAAATATTTGGCATTACACCACCCATATCTCTACACAGATACAATTGCTTTTAACCTTGACCTATGGGATCCCTGTATTTTGAGATAACTGTTTCCTTTGTAATCTTACATATTTTATTTCATTTAAGAATTCCATCCTGAGAAGGGATCTAGAGATTTTGCCCAACTGCCGTTAGGGGCCCACGACCCCCTAAAGTTTAAGAACCCCTAGTCTACCGCCAACCAGCAGTTGTCCTTTTGACCCATAACTAGCCACAGTTCTCATCAGTCTTTACTTGCTCTGAGGCCATGCGTCCATTTCCACTTCCCACTGCAGTGATGCTTTTTCCAGTGCCTGAAATATTTCCCTGTATTTATGCCTCTTTCAAAAGATGGGGGAAGATCAAACCAAGGGGGCCTTAAAATTCTTACACTAAGGTGCCCCACTTGTTTATGCTGCTCCAGTGGTCTCTGCCCTCAGGCTTACATTCAACATCAGCGAACATCGGTGGAGCACGGCCACTGACCAGTCAGGATGGATGCCAACTGGAAACAGACAATTCCGGGCTTGCCATCTGAACTCCAGCCCTGTGCCTGGAGCCTTTTCATCGCTACCCTGATGGGCTTCTCTAGCTCCCTGGACATTGTTCTCTGCTGTATCCTCCCTTCTCCCTGGAATGTCAGGGCATGGGGGGTACCGTCTAGCACATCCTTGGGAGTGTCAACATTGAGAGTATCCTGGGGAACAGGGAAAACCAACTCCTTTTCTGTTTCTCCTTTTCAGGACAGGAGCAGAGAGGCTACCTTGACCCTGCTGTCCAGCCTTTGGACGTGAGTGCACATGGTCCTAAGAATGCCCAGACTTGTGTTGCACAGAGTAGTTTGCACAGCTTTCTCCCCGGACTCACTTATCTACCTTCCTGAGAAGAGCAAAGGAATCAAGCCCACTTTGCAGAGGAGGACCAGTCAAGTTCAAGAAAAGTTTGTCACAAAGTCAGAAGGAGAGCACAGACGGCCTGCATTTTAGTCTATTCGAACATCTGGGGGCGGGAGGGGTGGTTGGGAAACAAACACCTGCTCCTCAAGGAAAGTGACTTTTTTGGGAATTCCACAAGTGTTTAATAAGTGTCATTCAGTTGGACGCATTTATGTTTGTACAGAGCAAGTCTGGACCTTTCAAGTAAATCTAGTCTCTTCTCAACAGCCACATTAAACTTTATGCTAATTAAAGAAAGATAGACCGACAGACCAACAGACAGAGACCTTGGATCTTACAATGGATCTGGGCTTTTTTGTGTGTGTGGCAGTAAAATACTATATTTTATTTTACTTTTTAAAATTATTGACTTTGTTTTGGTATACAGTTCTGTGAATTTTAACATATATATAGATTTGTGTAACCACCTTCAGGATACAGATCCATCACCCCCGAAAGCTCCTTAATGCTAGCCCTTTGAAGTGATTTTCAAAATAATTACACTGGTGTCCACATCAACTGAAAGCTACCGAGATAGTTATAAAAGGAAGTATGCATTTTGTTTTGTAAGACAAAACTTGCGTGTGTTTGGGAGGATTTGATTTCCTTCCACTTTGGAGGATAGAGAAATTATTGAGAAAGAATCCACACAGCCCCTCCCCCCCCATGATTTTTGAAAGCAAAATGATGGTTTGACTGGTTTCCGGCTGTAACAGCAGACATTATTAGAGCAGTACCGTGAATGGCCAGACGATGCCTGAGGAAGGGAGGCTCTCAGGAAGGGGCCTTCCTTCTCCTCTCCTCCAACCCCTGCCCCACTCCCAGACCTCCTCCCCAGCGCCGGCTCCTGGCATCTCTGCAGCCTCTTCCTCTTGTGCCTCCCTCCCTATAAATCCCATCTGCTGGCCTCTTCTCTACCTTCTTCCCGTCCTTTACTCTTTCTATCTCTTGCTCCCCTGACAGGTGTGGTAGGAATGGAAGAGTCTACTGACAAAAGGGAAAGGATTTCCTTTTTCTCTCCCGCTAAAACTCGCCCCAGTACAGACTTACCATTTACCTCACCTTCCCAGAAATAAAACGACATCTGTCCGCACTGCCCACCTGCTCTCCAGCCAGCCAGGCTAAGCGGCACACTCCCCACAAAGACACAGGGGCAACAGCCAGACCCAAGCCTCCCAGCCTTGCTGAGTCTCTCCTCGGCTTCTTCCCTTCGCAACCGGGGCTGGAAGTGGAGACAGAAGAAAGAGAGGGGCCTCTGAGTATGGATCAAAAGGCAGCTAATGCTCACACAGTGGATTCCTATGGATTCCTGTCCTCTAGAGATCCTGAAACAGACAGTATTCGTGTCATCCCAAATGTTGTTTTTTTTTTTTTAAGATTTTATTTATTTATTTGACAGAGAGAGAGAGAGAGATCACAAGTAGGCAGAGAGGCAGGCAGAGGGAGGGGGGAAGCAGGCTCCCTGCTGAGCAGAGAGCCCGATGTGGGGCTCCATGTGGGGCTAGATCCCAGGACCCTGAGATCATGACCTGAGCCAAAGGCAGAGGCTTAACCCACTGAGCCACCCAGGTGCCCCAATCCCAAATGGTCTTAACAAGACTCCTGAATTCCGAAAATAAATGCCTTCAGGCAAATATTTTTGGAAGTGGATATTTTATGGACTTTGCAGAAATCCAAGCTTCCTTTCAGTGACTAAAACTAGTAACTTTTGAATAGTGCTCACTATGGTGCCGCATAAGAGAAACTATTTGCTAAATGCTTTTTATTGGTTATGATGCAATCTAGTTATTGTAAGTGATTCAGTGAAAAAGAGAAGAAATAAAGAGATGGATCATTAGTGTTTATGTTTGGTACACCCCTGCTATCTCCACATGGGACTGCACGTACTGTGTTAGATTGGAGACTGTCCTGTGTCTATGTGTATAAATACATAGATACATAATATATATATTTCATAGACAGCAACTATTTTCAATGAACGGAAGCTTAACAAAAAAAAAAGAGGTAGAAAAGCAATGATTTGTTCTTTACAGAGAAATGTACAGGAGCTTGATGTAATTGGGGAGTTGCAACTCAGTGATGAAACTGGAGATAAATAAAAACTCTCAAGTATCTTAATTAGTTTTTGGACTTAAAATTAGTTCTCCATATATGGGAATGAACTCATTCCACGGGCCCAAGCCAGCTCTTGAAGGTCCAAAAACAACAACTCGAAACCAGGTATGGGGGGGTATGAACTTCTTGCAATTTCAACACTCAGGTATACAAATATTTGACTTTTTCTGGGTTTCTATAATAAGTGGTCTTAGCTTTTGAATCTTCTTTTCAACCTGGTGGCAGGAGTTTGAAGTCTGTCCATTTGAGGTACAACTCTGTCACTTCTGGAGTTCAAGTCAGTATGTTCGGGGTAAATTATTAATTCAAGATTCTCCCCTCTTCTTACTTCTTTCCAGGAGAGATAGAAGTACCGCAAAAGCTCATGTATTGTCGAGAGAGGTGAATTTAATAGCTTAAATATGTTGTTCTATTATTCGCAAGGTACTTCTGGGTCACCTTTACCATAAAAGTGGAGAATATTTTTTAAATAAAGTTAGGGCACACTCCATAAAAGTTTTACAACTCACTTAAAATCATAGACGAGCTGTGTATTTCAAGATGAAGATTTAAACTCTGGTTATTTAGCAGGGTCTTGGGAGGCAGGAATTGCTGTGTCAACTAATGTTGTGCTCTATATTTCATTACTGCCTTTATGTTTTTTTAAATACCTCAAGAATAAAGTTTATTTAAAATGTCACACTTTGCCAGCGGCACATTATATCCATAGAATATACTGGTACCAGAGCCATTACTCTTGTTTATTATAGTAGATTAGTTATGGACCCGCTGCCATAATATCTTGGCTTATTAACATACTGCCTACTAAAAAGTGTAATGAATGGCCCCAGAATGAGCAGTTACAAAGTCTAGTCACTCATTCTTCTTTGGTTCTCCTTTTTTTGCAGAGGGAAAAACTGAAGAGGATTGGACTCATGCCCGAACCATCCCCTACTTGATTCAGCTTGCGAGGTGAGGAGGGAAGGGGTCCTTCTCAACACTTAATGATTGAGAAATCCTTGGGCTCCCTCCAGGGTTAGAGAGGAGGGCTAGCAGTCATCAAAGGTGCCTGAGGTAATCTCAAGTTCAAATGCCACAGGAAGAAGGGATGGGTTTGGGTCATCCAGACCTAGACCTACAGCATTGTTTATTGAACTTAGTTTTTAAAAACAAAAATGGCAGAAACCCACCAACGGTATAGAACTCACAGCACTATCTGGTTCACAAGAATTTTTTTTTGCTGTTAACATAAATTGCCCATCCCCTTCTGTTCAAGGTGAAAGCTTTTAAGAGAAAACTTGATCCCTCCAGAGTACTCAATAAATGCGAAAAACACTCAAAGAAGGCTTTCATGGGAGGGGCTGATTAAAAATCTTTTCTCAACTAAAATAAAAAAAAAGAGATCTGTCATTTAAATTTTTTTTCATTTTTTTTTAAATGACCATGATAAGATGAATTAAATGATGCTCAGGATAGGAACGCAAGTACTTTTATTATGCCTCCTGTTGCTAGCCCAAGTTTTCTGCCTCCTACAAATCAAGTTTCATTTTGAAACTCTATCACCACTGAGCCCAAGGATCCTTGCAGAGCATAAGCATTTGTGACCCAGCCATTAGTTGGCAACCAGATGTCCCAGGAAACTCAACATTTTGGGTATTTGAGGATGCGATTCCTTCTGGGGAGCTGTCTCTGTGTTTTTGAGGGTAGAGGACAGCCGGATCCATCCGGAGCAAATGATAGATACAAGGCACACGTGTTATGCTGCGTTGCTGGGTTTGAGGCTGGGCAGCAAACCCTTTGCGGACCACAGTCCCGCTGAAATAGAGCCATGCAGCAAAGAGAACGTTTATTACCAGAAACGCACTTCTTTTCTGACCTTAAGGAGGGAAAAAGTCCAGACTAACTGTACTTCTGCTAAGAGATGGAGTGCAATTGGGACACTGTTAAGGGAACTGTGGCTTTAGCGTGGATCCCGGGAAACCCAGGACAAAACTTTGCTACCTCGCAGCTTCCTGCCACAGCAAAGCCCATTCTGCAGGGCCCACTGCTGTTTGCAGGACCCCAGGCAGTACCGCCGGATGGGGTGGTCCTAGGAGAGGCAATCATCCACTGCTGGGCTCCCCTGCTTAACTTCCCGAACGGATTCTGCCGGACCGTCCTCGCAGACGAGCGGCTACCCTCTCCCAGCCTTCCGGTAGCCTGGCTCCTCAGGATGGCAAGGCCTTCAGAGGCCTCTTGTAGGTGCGGTTTGGGCCTCGGAGCCGCAGCTCCAGGCTCCTCAAGCAGATGCGTGGTGAAGGCCGCCAAGTGCACGGCGCATTTTCCTAAGTGGAAAGACTGTATTAGAGACAGAACATTACTTAACAGTAGGTGGGCAGTTCATTGCTAAACGGCTCAGCGGCTGCCCGTCGGGGACCCTGCAGAAGCGGGCTTCTGCCTTCTGCCGGCTGTGGGAGTGAGGGGCTGCTCCCCCAACTGTCGGGAGCAGACAGTGGCTCCCCAAGACAGTCTCTCCAGACGCCCCTGTCTGTCGGGAGCAGACAGGGGCTCCCCTGTACGTCAACAATGTAAAGCAAAACCGGGGGGCTTATCTCTCACACAAACAAGCAGTGCAAAACTCCCTCCCCATTCACAAGCAGGTTTGCTGTTCTCCCTTTAGGTTTATAGCTGTGGAAGGGTGTTTTTGTCCAGATATTTAAAGATACCTAGAAGGTTCCCAGATAAGGATCCTCTTCTCAGGAAAAAGAACGAATATTATCAAGCGCCTCTTGCCAGCCTAAGACTCTGCACCCAGAATCTTATCTCTTCCCCACCAAACACATCTATTCCAAGTGAGTGGCCCAAAATCACACCACTGGCCATCCAGGGCATGGTTATGCTTCTGTTTTCATTCTATGGAAGTGAGAGAAAGTAAAAAACAGTGTCCTGCCTTCTCCCCTTACCAACCCCCTCAGCTCCAGGCCTTTCCCTATCTGGAACTAAATATCTGATTCTTGTCAGCCAGACCCACCTGTAACATCTGTAGGGCCCAGGCAAGAGTGCAATGGGACAGCCAGGTACCGTAGGTCTAAATATTTAAAAATTACAACATATCTCTAAATAGGGACACCACATGCATGCATCAGATATATTCACCAAGATTTATGTGTAAGAATTAAAGTACCATAAACTGGAAACAATACAAATGCCCAACAGTGGGGGATTTTGATTTTTGATTGATTACAGTATTCACCCATATAAAAGAATAACAATGGGCCATTAAAAATTGCAAATAATATAAAAAATGTGAATTGCTATTAAGTGAATAAGTATTATTAAAGTACCTATGTAATTTCTCTTTTTTCTATGTAATTACTCTTATTTAAGGTAAATGGATACATGAAAAAATATGTATCCAATAAAATTGTAATAGTTGCTATCTCTGAGCAGGGATGGGGAGGGAGACAAACCGTAAGAGACTCCTAGACTCATGAAACGAACTAAGGGTGGCTGGGGGGGGAGGGGGGGAGGGATAGGGTGGCTGGGTTGTGGACATTGGGGAGGGTATGTGCTGTTAAGTGCTGTGAAATGTGTAAGCCTGATGATTCACAGACATGTACCCTGGGGCAAATAATACATTATATGTTAATAAAAAATTAAAAAAAAAATAAAGTCTACCAAAATAAGAAAAAAAAAAGAATGATACTTATTTTCTTGTATGTATTTTTAGCATTTTTCAAAAATGGAATAGCAAAAGAAAAATAAAATACATTTTTAATAAAAATATTCATATACTTTAATAATCCCATTTTCAGGAATCTCTTTTAAGGAAAATCAAATGTGGTTAAAGAGTGCAAGGGAATTCATCACAATGTTATTTAGAATAATAAAAATTGCAAATAACTAAAATTCTAAGAACAAGGTAATAGTTACACAGTTACAGAAAAAATACAATAAAATATTATAAAGACCCAAAGAAAATAAAATGCGCAAAGCAAAATGTTACAGAAAAAAGCAAAAGTGAACTTAAATTATTTTAGCAACCTAACTTGCTTCAGTATTTAAATAAAACCAAACCACCATTATGGGGGGTAAGTTCCTTTTGATTGTGCACAGCTTTCAAATATCTTAAAAGGGGAAACAGTTTGGTATGATCATTGAAGCTTGGAAACTTCCTCATATTTGTTATTTTGTATTATTCTTTCCACGTAGCAAGGAGTGCTCAGGAAAGTGAAGGTGACCCCAAAGCCAGAACTAAGGAGAAAATATGCAGAGAAAGAAAGCATTCACTGAGTCGAGTAGAGAAAAAAACCCCCAGGATTCCTGGTTTAAGCTCGACCAAAGAAAGAACATACATGACCATAACCAGGGATGGGGAAAGGCTGCAAGGTTTAATAAGGGAAGGAAACTTGCTGTTTCTCCCGATCTAGAAAATAGCCAACACACCTCTAACCCTCCCCCAGTACCACTTATGCCGACCTGGGATCTTCTACTCATCTAGAAAATCTGTCATTCATTGAGCAAATATTTATTGGGTGAGGTGACAGACATAAACAGGACAGGAAAGGAGAGAATGTGTTGCAAGCGTCTCGAGCTACCCGTTCCCCTCCTTCCTTAGAGAAACTGCTCCTCTCCCTCACTCAGGACAGGTGTTCTGTCAACTCCCCGGACCCTACGTCCTTTACCACAGTGATTGGCTGAACGGTGACCGATTACCCAAGCTTGAGCCAATCAGTTTGGCTCGAGCCAATCTCACGCCCTTGGTTATTGCGATTGGCCAGAGCGTAGTCACGTGGCCCAAAACAGGCCAACCCGACTTCTTCCCTGGCTTTTTCCAAAACTCGTCTGGAAAAGCAAGCTTCTTCCCTCCATCTAGAGAGCTGTGAAGATGTGAGCCTGGAAGCCGCAAAGAGCCAGTGGGGAAGCAAAGTAGAAAATGGGGCAATAAGTAGAGATACTCAGACACGTAAGTTGGAGAAAGAGACTTGCTGGGGTTTCAATCCGTTTCAGAGCTCCCTAGTTAACCACTTCCTCTGTTCCTCTGGCTGTTCCTCTGGCTGTTTGGTTACACGAGCCATTACTTTCCTGTTCTTCTGAAGCTAGATCCAGCTGTGTTTCTGCCACGTGAAACCGAAGGCTTCCCCAGTGCAGGCGCCTAGCGCTGCAAAGCTGTGTGTTAAGTGGTAGGGATACAGAGACGATAGGAAATCCTCCTGGGGCGAGGGAGGCAGGTAAGTCGAGGTCAAACGGTTTAGCAAGATAATGAGGGAGCTGAAGGTGCTCCCCTGGGTCGGGGGTGGCGGAGTGGATAGGGGGACCTTATTGTATTTCCTCTTCCCTTTTAGCACCACTCTCCCTTCACTGGCCATCAATTCAACCAGTACTTACTAAACATTGACCATGTATTCTCTCCAGTCTGTGAGCATTTACACTGAATGGAGGTCTGCTCGTTCTTCTTTCTTGCTTAATTTCGCCCAGCCTACAGGGAACATTAAAAGAGAGGATCTCACTTATGCCCGTAACTGTGAAAATGCAACATATATTTAATGGAAAGGTTACAAATAACCACAAGAGGGGGCTGTTACGCAATGAAAGTAAAATTTTAGGGGGTGGGGGGGCGGGAAGAGAGGAAGCAATAGTCTCCAACATCCAGAACTGAGTATTTAAATCTTTCCTCACTAAAAAAGAAGAAATAAAATATATTTTGAATGTATACGCTTCTAAACTTTCTATAAAATCAAGGCGCTGCTTGTACCAAATTAAGGGAGGACTCAGAAAAAAAAAAAAAAAGACAACTTATGGATTCCTTTGTGGAGAGAAAAGGTATGATTATGACTTCAGATATTTTCCTTTCTGAGGTTCGGCCTACATCAAGGTTGCTTGTAGGTCTTTCCCCTGGTCCTTTCATCTTCATTCCTCTGTCTCTTTCAGCGAAAGGCCATAATATAAAGCGGAATCGTATTGATTTATTTTTTGTTACAGACTTGTCTAGGTCCTTGTATTCAATTTTGAAAATAAATGAATGGCATTTGGCATTTTCTATCAACATGCTCTTGTTTTGTGCTTTCTTCCACTTCCATCTAAGTGAAATCACTTTGACCTTACTGCTTCTGTTCCGTTCAGGTTTATAATTTGAAGATCTAGACCGCTTTCGGTTAATAATGATAATGTCAGTTTGCCACTCTCTAAAATAATCCAAAAGAGGGAAAGCCCCAAGTATGCCTTTACCTTTTAGAGAGGACACCGATCTGTGGGGCCAGATGGCCACATGGGACAACGAGCTGGAGATGCCAGTCCATCCGGGACGTGGGCGGTGCAGGAAGCAAGGAGTCCCCCTGACAGAAGCCTGGGATCCACGGAGACCAGGCCTCCCCGCTCCTCTCCAGCACCATGCAGTCTGTGTTGCACGAACTCAGATCTCAGAACGTCCCGATGAGAAATGGAAAACCTAAAAATAGGCGCAGAAAGTACTTTGACCTCGGCTTGAAAGTCAGCCCAGTGCTATGGCAAGAAAGACCTTTTCCACGAAGATTATGTTCTTAAAAGTCGTATTTCATCTGCACACAGCCTCTCAGTAAAACCACACTCAGAAAATGTGCATCTTGGCTATCCTTCCACTATAAAATCAGGATATTTGGCTCTGGTTATTCTGGACATTAGATGTCTGTGTAGGGGGTTTCTTTCCAAAATTCTTCATACAAAATGTTGGAGGTTATAAACTGGATTAATAGTGACATTTAAGCAAATCTGCTATTGCTGTATGTATCCAATACTTAATGATTTTTGGAAAGAATTCAAGGACAAGGCAGGAAAAATGTTGCAGTCAAGTAACACAGAATGTACACGTTTTAGAATTAACCATAATAAACTACTAACTTGTCTTGAAGAAAGCTATCCAGGGTACCAAGAGAATATGTTTTTTTCAAAGTTTTGGTAATTAAATCCAAAATTAAAGGGTACTGTCTTATAATGTCTTGCATATGTTGGAATTAATAATATCTGAAAATTTCAATATCAAAGAACTTCAGGGGACCTTCATATGTATTCCATATATATTTCAAGGATAACTTTAACTGTGATTTTAAAAAAAGGCTATTAAACGGGGGTGGGGGTGGGGGGGAGAAACACTTTTATATACTTGGGTTACTTTCTAAGGAACAGCTGCCACCAATTAAACAACACATACTTTTTAAAGAGTCCTGGGGGGTTCAGTGCTCCTTCAGTGGACTGAAAAATCTGGAAAAATGGACTTCATCAGCTATTACAAAATTATTGAAAGGATATTTGAAATGGCATTTAATACCTGCAAAGACAGAAACAATCAGTGGTTTAAAGTTTCATTGTAAAGATTGGTAAATAACACTGATTACAGGTCTTATTCAAACAGAAAATAATGAATATGTGATGAAAGGAGAATAATGATCCAAATTGCTCTTAATCTTGGAATTGTGCCTATTGATTGGCCTAGAAATAAGGGTGCTAAGCATATGGTAAGAAAGCCAAATGCTTGAGAAAGTCATTAACTTGGGAGGAACAGGGTACCTACTCATTTCATTGTACTCATACAGTATTTTATTGAATAAGCTCTCCAAACAACTGTGTAGTCGGGGAAAATTTTAGTGTTAACCCAAGTTAAATAACATTCTTCTCCACCCCTCTGTAACTTACAAAAGCTATTTAGATACTCTTTGTAATTCATTAAACATTTGCTGAACACCTACTGCATACCTGGCACACAACAGGATCCACAAGCAATATGGCGCTCCATGAGATCATTGCTATCTCCCACGGGCTTGTTTCTAATGAACTGAAGAAGCAATGACCTCACACCAGTGAATTTACACTTTCAAATGGCATTCCCGAAACATTCCAGCAAATTTCACGAACGAACATATTTATAAGCAAGAAATCATGTTAAAGAGACACAGTGGGGTTTTTTTTTTTTAATTATCATTTCTCATTTCTAGGAAAAGCCTCAAAGAATTCTGAATTTGAAATGTCCTTATTTCCCATTAACTTTTTTTGAGGACCTGTGTATCCAATTAAAGTTAAATTTACATTCTTTTTAATCCATTTTTGAGACCTTAAGTGTATTCTTAGATCCTAATCTTGACAATTGACTTTGATTTAAACGGTAATACATAGACATCTGATTAATGAAAATAGAAGTATATAAGAAAGTCCTGCTCCCCCTTAGCAAATGTGTTCCCCAAGGCACGCGAGTCAGTGTGAAGGCTTGCCAGGAGGGGGCGGCAGAGAGCACTTTGCGACGACACTGTAAGCTGAGGACCTCAAGACCCGGTGGTTGCCAGGGAACCCTCAGGACACCCGGGCACTGGGCAAGATCAATCTGTTGCGAGGAAGTTAGCTGAATAGAGAGGCTGGTAACAGGAAGCATGAGCCAGGAGAAACAAGGAAAGGGAACAAGAAAGGGCTGAATGCAAAGAGGAAAGAGCTAGGGCTTTGAAGTCACAAAAACCTGACTTCTGACCCTTTACCGACTGTGTCTCCTTAGGCAAAGGACTTCATCTCTCAGCCTTGGTGCTTTTCATGTGTAAAATGAGCATAATAATATTATATTACCACCTTGCAGAATTGTTACAAGGTTGTAAGATGATGCATGTAAAGTGCTTGGCACATTGCCCAACTGTATACAGAAAGGGCTTAACAAATGTTGTGAGCTATTATAATTTACTGCTGCTGCTGCCAGAGAGGCTGGCACAGTACATCTTAGTGCTAGCCTCAGAGAAGGAATTGAATGGGTGCCTCAAAGAAGTCCAAGTCTGAGGGATGAAGGAAGCAAGGCAAAGGGAGCCAGGAAGGTGAGGACTCTCCTAATTACTCTGAGTTGAGCTGATGACTTTTTTTCTCACAAAAAAACTTGTATGCTTAGATCTTCCCACTAGGAATGTCCACCTATCCTCACCCTGTCTTAAAGATACCTTTAAATCCAGTCATTTGCAGTAGCTGTTCTGGAAACAAAAGCTAGCATCGTGTCGTCGTGTCTGATCAAGACCCAGTTATATTACAAGTGCATTTATTAAATAAGGAAATGGGGGTGCCTGGGTGGCTCAGTTGGTTAAGCAACGGCCTCTTGGTTTCAGCTCAGGTCATGATCTCAGGGTCATGAGGTCGAGCCCTGTGTTACCTCGGCACTCAGTGCAAAGTTGGTTTGTCCCTCTTCCTCTGCTCCTCCTCCTGCTCTCTCTCTCTCAGATAGATAGATAGATAGATAGATAGATAGATAGATAGATAGATAGACAGATAAAATCTTTAAAAGAGAAAAAAGAATGGAAATGAGAAAGGGTCTCTCAGGTACACATGGTAGGGCATCTGCTGGAGATTGCTTTTTAGCTTGTTTGCCAAAACAACTGATTCTTGAAAATTGCTATTATTTTTTATTTATGTGAATGGCCCGCTTGTTTCCAAAACTGTGAAGCAAGCACTTCTCTCTCGCTTTCTTGGAGAAGATGATGAGGTTTCCAGACAACTGAGTACAGATGCTACAGTCTGCAGGATGTGAAATGTTGTACTTCATAATGGGAGTTGTGGACATTTTTAACTGGATTGTGCTCTTAAAGAATTCAATGGATTTTCTCATGGCCATAGAATTTTGTAAACCGGATTCTCTCTCCATTTACTGTACTTACTGAAGAGTCTAGATTTGGGGAAATGTACTTTGGAGTGTTTTGCTGATTGCCTTGGCTGGGTGGTAAAGCTGACAACATTGCCTGTCCTTAATCATCCTGAGGTGGAAGATAGAAATGCATCAGAACAGAAGAGGAGAGAAAGTGCTTAGCTCCGAAGGGATTGATGGGTTAGGCATGGGACCGAGGCTTGAAGAGGCCTGGACATTTTGCAGGTGGGGTTTGGGTGGGTCCTGGCCGTGCAGTGGCCTCCCAGGGCTAGGCTGGGCCTCTGAGGTTTGTTTCAGACCAGCCGTGAACCCCAAGTTATACCCATGGGTCCCAGCAGTGCCAAACACTCAACTTGAGATTCCCTTGGCACTTGGGAGAGTTTTTATTAAATGCTATGGATTTTCCCCATTTTTAATGAATAGCACAGCCTTATAAATTTACCTAAATGTTTTAGGGCACCTAGGCAGCTCAGGATGTTAAGCATCTGACTCTTGATTTCAATTCAGGTCATGATCTCAGGGTCGTGTAATTGAGCTCAGTGATAATGGACACTATGTTCAGTGGGGGGTCTGCTTGAGATTCTCTCTCTCCCTCTGACTCTCCCCCGCCTTGCATGTGTGTGTGTGTGTGTGTGTGTGTGTGTGTGTGTGTGTGTACATGCGTGCACACACACTCTCTCCCTCTCTCTCAAATAAATAAAAATAAAAACTAAATTTACCCAAATGTTTAAACTACAAACTTCCCTATTCCTTCCCACTCCTATGTAAAACCCATTGGCAAATACTGTCAATCCTGGCTCCAAATAGACCGAATGCTAAGCTCATGCTCCTTCCCTGTTCCTGGTTCCTACCCTAGTCCAGCTTCCACATTTTCCACCTGGGTTACAACACAGCCCCTTTCTCCCTGCTTCTTCTCCTGACTCTTCTGCTCCATTTTTTCTAGAACGACCTAAGGATTCTTCTTAAAATGTAAGTGAAGTCAAACCATTCTCTTCCTAAAACCGTTCCAGTTTCTCAGTGTTCTTGGGAAATAGACCCATGTATTCAGCATATGCTGCAAGGCCAAATATAAACTTGATGTGCTTTGGAGACTTAAGTGCAAGCCTTGGCCTCTGGAAAGAGATGCCGGGAAAACCTAATTATAGGACAGTGCCCAAGTGACCATGCAAAGTGTAGACTCCTGGGTAAGTGACAAGAAACCATGACACATTGCCTGGGATTCCTCCTGGAAGGTAACCCAATAGAACTGTGGACTTCCTGTCGCTGTGGGGGAGAAGTGTGAAAAGACAGTAAAGGAAATGTGACTAACCATGTAGGAATAGGTCGATGAGGTCTGGGGATATATCTGTGACACACCCAATCCAGGGAAGGAAACAGCTTCCCCGTATATCAAAGCAAACCTCTTTATCTTCATCACAAAGTCAAGGGCCCCAAATTGTGTAACTTACATATAATAATGACTTCTGTTTATGAAGTACCTGCTAGGGGGCTGGCTTTATGCCAGGCACTTAACATATTTGATTGCCACCACCTTATAAGGTAATTATTATTATCTTTATATTTGACATATGGAAGCAGAAGCTCCAAAGGTTACTAAAAGTCAAATGATTAGTAAGGCATAAACTTTTAAAAATTACCAAATTACCTTTCTTCATGAAGGAAAGGGACTGATCTAATGTTTAATTTATTACCGACTGATGTATCATATCAGACTGGGTGTTTGTTCATTATCTGTCTCCCCACCACTAGAATAAAAGAGCCCCATGGGGGCGGGCAATCTGTGGGGTTCACTGCTGCCTCCCTAGCACAGGAAATGGTACCGCGTCAGAGCAATTCGAAAGTAGGGACTTGTCCATAGATTGAAAAAAATGAATAAAGAAATGAATTTTGACAGCTGCTTTAATCACCCAATGCTTTTGAGTCAGAGCTGTGCAAAAGTAGGAAAAATTAGTGTAAATATCCATGTGTTCATAGATTTG
The DNA here is from genome assembly GCA_028646535.1 of Procyon lotor. Classification (NCBI taxonomy): domain Eukaryota; kingdom Metazoa; phylum Chordata; class Mammalia; order Carnivora; family Procyonidae; genus Procyon; species Procyon lotor. The sequence continues at coordinate 62,803,353 of CM053605.1, forward strand.
GCGTTGGATATGTTTTTCTTATTCTTTCCACTAAAGAACTGCTATTAAAATACAACTACGCCTTGTTCAACCAGAGGTTTCCATTAGCAACAAGAATTAATTAAATTATGAGTCATCGGCAGATGACATACTAAGGCAGATTATCCCCCACGATTATTGGGTTTTTTTTTTTGTTTTGATTTCTAATTATAAAAGTAATATAGTAAAAAACACAAGATAGATTTATGAATTTTAAAAAACAGGTATGTCTTGTTATGAAAAGATTTCCAAGATATATTTTTAGTGAAAACAAAAACGAGATGCAGAATACTGTTCCTGACATGCTTTTATCCTGGGGATTATAATAATAGTTACTGAGAGCTTACTATGTGCCAGGCACTATCGTCTACTCGCTACATGAATTAAAGCACTCGATTCTTTTTTAAGATTTTGTTTATTTATTTGACAGAGAGAGATCACAAGTAGGCAGAGAGGCAGGCAGAGAGATGGGGGGGAAGCAGGCGCCCCACTGAGCAGAGAGCCTGATGCGGGGCTCGATCCTAGGACCCTGAGACCATGACCTGAGCCGAAGGCAGAGGCTTTAACCCACTGAGCCACCCAGGTGCCGCAGCACTCGAGTCTTTTAACAGTCAAATCTTGTTAGCATTATATCTCTATTTTATATAGTACTACTCTTCTACATTAACAGATTTTAGTTTTTATTTTGAAATAATCTCATGTGAGAGAAGGGTTGCAACAGGCAAAGCACACACATAGAGGCATATTTTACATCTATCTTGACTTCTGGATCTCTATAGGTTGAAAACAATGAGACCGTACAAACATCTATCATTGGATTCTTATATCACAGAATTTTATTTTTCTCTCTTTTCTAAGTTTATTTGTTTAGTTTTAGTAATCTCTACACCCAACACGGGGCTCCAACTCATGACCCTGAGATCAAGAGTCACATGCTCTTCCGACCCAGTCAGCCGGGCACCCCTATTTTTCTTATTTTCTATGTTTTTTTCTTCTCCAATAATGAGAAGCCTGAGTCCAACTGTCCTCAATGTATTTCTAGTGAATCCATCCCACTGCGCAAGACCAATCTCCTGTTGCCCCGCCCCCAGCCCGACCCCCCGCAGGGGTGTCAGTCTCCAAGGCCGTGTCAGCCACTCCCACACCCCCTCCCACCCCGTCATGGAAACACCTCTTCCCCCACCCAGGCTCTGGCACCCACGGCAGTACAGGGCACACACAGCCTGCTTCCTCCGTGCCCTGGTCTCCCTGCTCTACCCCCGCAGGTCATTCCGACAGGGCAGGGACAGCTCCCGGGCCCGCGTAAGGAACGGCCATCAGAGAGTGGTGCCTGGGGGTCTAATGTTTTGCAATGGGGTCAAGCCTCACATGTTAGCCTCTTTGGTCATCAATTCTTGAAAACACTGCCAGCAGGGATGGCCATTCAGCCACTCATCTGCATGAAAATGAAATATAAAAGGTGAAAGACGAGAAAAAAAGGAAAGAAAAAGAAAAATAATTGCATCAGGGAGGAAAATATTTCATGAGCTGCATCTCAAGCAGCAAAGTCACCACTGATGTCACAACAGTGTTACCAGCTAATAATGGGCTGCTTCTTAACCGTTGGAAAATGCAAACAGCGCAACATTAAAATGCTTCTATTTTTTCCATCCTTACAATAGCAACACAGCAACAGAGTGCTGATCTCTGAAAGACAAAGGCTGTGAAAATAAACATGCACTGGAGCCAGGGGGGCACTCGGGTTGTGAGTTTTCTTTTGAGATATTAGGTAATAGATGCAGAATGTTCAACCCACCCCTGGGCCCATCTCTTCAGGAACCAACCCATCTCACTCATATGGCTCAGCAAAGCTCTGGTTTGGTGCCGGCCTGCTGGACAGCCAGGCTTTCCCTTCTCCTCACTTGCCTTGGCAGACTTGCTCCCAAGGTGTCTCGGAAAGCAAAGGCCGCATTCCAAATAAAGAGCAGACTCCAGGGCCAGACCTGCGTTTTCCTCTAACTGCGTTAATGGGCAACTGCTTGGCCCCGGGTTCCTCTGTCACAACCAAAGCTGGAGTGAGGCCCGTTCTTAGGTCTCCTTGCAGGACTGCCCGCGGGTCCCAAGCTGCGGGTCTGCCTTCACTACTTCTCACTTTCTATTGTGCAATTATTACCGCGCCCCGCCCCTTGACTTCACTTTTATCTGTATATTTTCCAGCAACTTCTTTTGACCACATCACCCTCTCTTTTATTGTTATGGTTTTGAATTTTTATTCCCTGTGCCCCAAACTGGTGGCTTCCTCTCTAAAGACATTGAAAAATGAGGTGAGTTTTGTGTCTGTGGAAGACACTTTTGAAAGCCAACTTCAGTGAGTCCACATAAGGTAACGGCGCGCCTTTCTTGATGCAGTCTCTCTAGTCAACCAGTAAAACTGCCCCTTCCAAAAAAATGGCCTGATTTTGTTCACAGCTGAAGAAAAAAACCTCCTGTTATGAGGGTGCATATGTCAGGTGCTTGCCCCAGGCATCTTGTTTTCTTAAACACCGGACTGTGGCTTGCGATCTGGTTCCCCATTCCAGGTTATAGAAGTTCAGGGTTCTCTACCTCAGGACCAGAGAAATCCTGAACATACAAAGGTTTTGTGAAAATGATCAGGAATAGACTGTTCTGAGAAGATGGACAAAACTTTGAATCCAAGTAGACTGAGAAATCAACCAATGGGACAAAGATGGGTGTGGGGCCCCAGTTTTATAAACTATATAAACCAACACCTTTGTTAAATCTCTTTATTAAACTCTCCTCAAATTACCCAATTTGAAGGGCATCTGGGTGGCTCAGTGGGTTAAGCATCTGCCTTTGACTCAGGTCATGATCCCAGGGTCCTGGGATCGAGCCTTGTGTCGAACTCCCTGCTCAGTGCAGAGCCTGCTTCTCCCTCTCTCATTCCCCCTGCTTATGGGATCTCTCTCTCTGTCTCTGTCTCTGTCTCTCTCTGTCTCTCTCTCTGTCAAATAAATAAAAAATAAAATCTTTAAAAAAAATTACCCAATTCAAGTGGACTGCCGGCTTCCTGCTGCTAATTTGACACTCACACAAGATCTCTGCATAAGCAAGGCAGAAACAGATGTGTTTGAGAAATTACAATGGATCAGGAACCCAGTTACCTGGAAACCAAGGCCCACATATAGGAATTTAAGTCACTCTTGACCCAGAGAGACAAAGCAGAATCTTCTTTACCGAGAATTAGTGATGCAGAGAAGCAAATACATTTATTGACATCTGGAGATACCAAGCTCAGATTAGTGATAGTAAGATGTACTGTGCCTTTATCACATACAAGACACTGTGCCAAACTCTTAATACATTATCATATTTTAGATAATTTTACAGATGAGGAAACTGGATGCTGGGATCATTGCTGTTTTGTCTACCCAATATCCCTCCCTTGATATCTTCCAGTAATAAAACTGTTCTTTCCTGCAAGGTCCTCATTTTACATGTTTTCAGTAGGGCTAACTCTGGCTTTGCCAGTCAGAATAATCCACCGGCCAGGTATAATATATGGCTCAGTGATAGGCATGTTACCCAAACAGGATACATGGACTTAGGGAAAGAATTAGCAGGATGATTATGTAAGCTGCTACTGCTTGGGGCCGTCTTTCCATCTGCTTGGAAGAAGCTCTCTCTGGTAAGAAATCATACAATATTGTGCAAAGAGAACTAGAAGCAAGAGAGCTAGAGAAAGAACAAAAGTGAGCACAAGATAGAAGGCCTCATTTGTTCCTGCATCCACTGTCTTCAAGGGGGTTTTATCCCTACAGTTTTCTTATGGGTCAATAAATGCTTTTTTTGATCTTAATCTTAGTTATCATAATTTTTTTTACTTCATCTAAGTTGAGTTTCTGTTACTTGTCATTAAAATATCCTATAAATATAATATTTATATACTGATATCCTATAAATATAATTTCTAAGTAAGAAATTCTTTAGCTGGACAGTGACCAACACATGCATGTGAGAAAACTATCCAAGGTTGAGGAAAGACACTCAGAAGAAGCAGGTGAAACAATTTTCAGAGCTCACATATATCCAGAAACAGTTGGTGATCCCACCAGCCAGAATGAAAAAAATCTTGTAATACATGGTATACCAGGTAGAGTACTCAGAAATAAATTACATAATTTGTAAGGGGAAAGCAGCAGTTTTAGTCTTTGCAAACCTTAAAAATATCAAACCGTTTCCAAGTAAATTAACTATACCTTAGAGCTAAGCTCAATAGTACACATAGAAATACAAAAACAGACAGCATCTAAAAATATAAAGTTCACAGTTATCAGCATCCAATCAAAAATTACTAAGCATGCAAAAAAGTTAAAAAAATACAACCCATAATGATAAAGAAAAATCAATTAAAACTGGCCCAGAATATCCCTATCAAAACACCAGCACCTTTTTTCACAGAACTAGAAAAAACAATCTTCAAATTTGTATGGAATCACAAAAGACCCTGAACAGCCAAAGTGATCATGAAAAAGAAAAGCAAAACTGGAGGTATCACGAATCCAGACTGGAGGCTATATTATAAAACTGTAAAAGTCAAAACAGTATGGTACTGCACAAAAATAGACACATAGATCAATAGAACAGAATAGAGAGCCCAGAAATAAATCTACAATTTTATACTCAATTAATCCTTGAAAAAGGAGGCAAGAATAGGCAGTGGAAAAAAGACAGTCTTTTCTACAAATGGTATCAGGACAGCTACATGCAAAAGAATGAAACTGGACCACTTTCTTACACCATACACAAAAATAAACTCAAAATAAATTAAGGACCTAAACGTGAGACTGGAAACCATAAATATCCTACAAAAGAGCACAGGCAGTAATTTCTCTGACATTGGCCATAACAGCATCTTTTTAGATATGTCCCCTGAGGCAAGGGAAACAAAAGCGAAGATAAACTATTGGGACTACATCAAAATTAAATACATCAAAATTAAAAGCTTCTGCACAGCAACCAACAACCAACAAAACTAAAAGACAACACAATAAATGGGAAAAGATATTTGCAAATGACATAGCTGATAAGGTGGTGTTAGTATCCAAAATATGTAAGGAACTTAAACAACTACACACACAAACCCACACACACACAAACCCACACACACACAAAACCAAACAATCTGATTAGAAATAGGCAGAAGACATGAACAGACATTTCTCCAAAGAAAACATAGAGATCCCTAACAGACGCATGAGAAGATGCTCAACATCACTCTTCATGAGGGGAGTGCAAGTCAAAACCACAATATCTCACAATGTGAGGTGAGATATCACCTCACACCTGTCAGAATGGCTAAAATAAAAAACACAAGAAACGACAAGTATTGCCAAGGATGTGAAGAGAAAGGAACCCTAGTACACTATTGGTGGGAATGCAAACTGGTACAGCCACTCTCAAAACAGTATGGAGGTTCATCAAAAAGTTAAAAATAGAACTACCCTAAGATCCAGTAATCACACCATTGGGCATTTACCCTCAAAACACAAAAACACTAATTGAAAGGTATATAGGCACCCCTATGGTTATATCAGCATTCTGTACAACAGCCAAATTATGGAAGTGACCCTAGTATCCATCAAGAGATGAATGGATAAAGAAGACATGATACACACACACACACAAATATAAATATAAATACACACACACACAATGGAATATTATTCAGCCATAAAAAGAATTAAATCCTGCCATTTGCAACAACATCGGTGGAGCTAGAGAATATATATATTTTAGGATTTTATTTTTAAGTACTCTCTACAACCAATGTGAGGCTTGAATTCATAACCTCAAGGTCAAGAGTGGCATGCTCTACTGACTGAGCCAGCTAGGCACCCTGGAGCTAGAGTAAAATAAGTCAGTCAGAGAAAGACAAATACTATATGATTTCACTCTCATGTGACATTTAATAAACAAGACAAATGAACGAAGGGGAAAAAAAGAAAGAGACGAAGAAAACGAATTCTTTTTTTTTAAATTTATTTATTTATTTGTCAGAGAGAGAGAGTGTGTGTGAGCACAAGCAGGCAGAGTGGCAGGCAGAGGCAGAGAGAGAAGCAGGCTCCCCACTGAGCAAGGAGCCCGATGCGGGACTTGATCCCAGGACCCCATGACCATGATCTGAGCCAAAGGCAGCAGCTTAACCAACTGAGCCACCTAGGTGTTCCAAGAAAACAGGTTCTTAACTATAAGAGAACGAACTGATAGTTACCAGAGGGGAGGTGGTGGGGGGAATGGGTGAAATAGGTGATGGGGATTAAGGAGGGCACTGACGATGAGCACTGGGTGATGTACAGAATTGTTGAATCACTGTAATGTACAGCTGAAACTAATTTAACACTGTATGTTAACTACACTACAATTAAAACAAAACAAAATAAAATAAAACTGTCCCAGAACGACACAGATATTAGAACAAAATAGTCAAAGACATAATAATTATAATCCTCATGTTCAAGAAAGTAGAGAGAAGTATAAGTGTATTAGGGAAAGAAATGCAAAGTAGTATAAAAAAGACCCAAATTGAGGGGTGTCTGGGTGGCTCAGTTGGTTAGGTGTCGGACTCTTGATTTTATCTCAGGTCATGTCTCAGGGTCATGGGATTGAGCCCGGCATCAGGTTCTGTGCTGAGCAGGGAGTCTGCTTGGGATTCTCCCTCTCCTTCTGCTCTTTCCCACCTCTCTCTCTCTCTCTCAAATAAATAAATAAAATCTTAAAAAGAAAAAAAAGATCCAAATTGAACTTTTAGAGTTGAAATGTACAATGCCCAAGATAAAAAGTGTACTGGATAGGATTTTTTTTTTTTTTTTTTTAAAGATTTTATTTATTTGACAGAGAGAAACACAGCGAGAGAGGGAACACAAGCAGAGGGAATGGTAGCGGGAGAAGCAGGCTTCCTGCAGAGCAGAGAGCCCGATGCGGGGCTCGATCCCGGGTCCCTGGGATCTGACCTGGGC
>CM053605.1:62810868-62835271 GCA_028646535.1 Procyon lotor
GGGGGATTGAGTGAGCCTGGTGGTGGGTACTGAGGAGGGCATGTATTGCATGGAGCACTGGGTGTGGTGCATGAATAATTAATCTTGTAACACTGTAAAAAATAAATGTTTTTGGAGGGAGAAAAAAAAGAATATTATTCAGCCAAAAGAAAGGATATCCTGCCATGTGTGACACCATGGATGAATCCTGAACACATTATCCCAAATGAGATAAGTCCGAGAAAGACAAGTACTGTAGATATAACTTACATGGAATTTGAGAGCCAAACTCAAAAAGAAACCCAATAAAAAAGCAGTGATGTCATGAGCCCTAATGGTCCTCAAAGAATACATTTTTCTCTTTACATTGGCTAATAACATCTAATCAGGCCAAATGAATTAGTTACAAAGATGTATTAGACCTTGTTTCATGATGGTTTGATTTCTTTATCAATGATTGAAAGGCATCCTTAGACTTAAAATGTCCATATGTCTGAAAAAAGATGTCTATATGTCAGACTCCTGTATTTTATAGGCCCTATCTTACACATGAAGCATCAAAATGGTTTCTCTGGAGTCTAGCTGCCTTTTCTGCTGCATCAGGCCCCAAATTGTACTTAAATTGTATTATATCAATACCCAGTTATATAGGATTTTCCTCTGAATTTCTCAAGCTTATTTCCAGTCATTAAGCATAAGCTCCCTGCCATTGATGATGGGGTTCTTGCTAACTCCACCTCATCTGCATTTTAAACTCACTATAGCTATCTTTCTGTTTCTGTTTCTCTGATAAGCCTCTAATAAAATACCTCTATATGTATTTGTTTTTACCTCTGTTCTTTAGATTGTTCCAAGAGGTAGTTTGTTTAGGGTACTGTTCAAATGTCACTTCTTGTCCTGTATTATCAGTGTATGCTGTTGTATTGAGATAAAGAAACATTAGTTGATAGAGATTTTTTTAAACCTACCATTGGGTAATGAAAGATTGATGTCCGTTCAATTCCTAACTAAATCAGTTGGGTTCAATTCCTGACTAAATCAACACATTGGTTAGCTCCTAAGGATTATTTTCTCTGAACCTCAGTTTTTAGTTTCTATAAGGAGAGAGAGCACCTGCTGCTTCAAACATCTTAAAATATGGAAATGTTAATGTCAATTTCTGAAGAATTTTCAACCCATTTAGGGGGAAAAAAAAGACACTTCCTGTCATGTAGGTGATTAATGAAATGTTAACACTGAGAAAGACTTTAAAGTAGATCACTTCTCATCCAACCTTTTCATTTTACTGAACAGAGATGTGAAGAGAAGTCAAGTGTCTTAGCCAGATAACTAGTGTGGCAGTGAGGTACTGAACTTGGATCTCCTGACTCATTGTCCAGCACTATTTTCCTATCAGTCATTCCAAAATGAACATGAATGGCAACTATCTCTGAATCACTAAGGTAATGTGGAAAATTACAAACTGCTGGGCTCTATTCAGAATGACCTATCTGGTCTTACAATCAAAGAATCCATATTTTTTAGCTCCTTACCAAAAAAAAAAACAAAACAAAACAAAACAAACAAACCACCTGCTATAAAGCTAAGTTTCTAAGTTTCTAATTACTGCCGCCTCCCAGCTGCCTGGGATCTGAGTTAGCCCAGTGATGAGAATGAGAAAAATGAATCTCCAAAAGAAGAGACTCCATACATCACAGAGGTGTCTAACATGATACACTGGGGTGTGGGAAGAAATTTCTCTATGTGTATGTACTCACGTGACCTCTAGAGAAAAGATTTTAAGCATTGTGAATAATAACCCAAGGGTATCACCAGCAGAATGACTGGTGTTACAAATCAGAAAAGTGGAAAAGGCCCAATGTAGATGAGCCAATAGAGCACCCCTCGCTAAGCATTTGTTTGCTTTCAATGTATTGAAATGAATTGTTCTTTTTTTTAAATTCAAGTTAATTAACATATAGTGTAGCATTGATATGGAGTATAATTTAGTGATTCATAATTTACATTTAATACCCAGTGTTCATCCCAACAAGTGCCCTCTTTAATACCCATCACCCATTTAGCCCATCCTTCTACCCACCTCCCCTGCAGCAACCCTCAGTTTGTTATCTTAACTATAGAGTCTCTTATGGTTTGCCTCCCTCCTGTTTTCATCTTATTTTTTTTCATCCTTTCCCCCTATGTTCATCTGTTTTGTTTCTTAAATTCCACATGAGTGAAATCATATGGTATTTGTCTTTTATCTGACTTATTTTGTTTAGCATGATACACTCCAGTTGCATCCATGTTGTTGCAAATGGCAAGATTTCATTCTTTTTGATGGCCAGGAAATATTCCATTGTGTGTATATACTGCCACTTCTTTATCCATTCATCAGTTGACGAATGTACATCTGGGCTCTTTCCATAACCTGGCTATTGCTGATAGTGCTGCTATAAACATTGGGGTGCATGTGCCCCTTCGAATCGGCACTTTTGCATTCTTTGATAAATTGCTTGGTTGTAGGTAGTCCTATTTTTTCATCTTGGATGCAATTGCTGCATTGCTTGGTTGTAGGTAGTCCTATTTTTAACTTTTTGAAGAAACTCTGTACTGTTTTTCAGAGTGGCTGTACCAGTTTTCATTCCTACCAACCATGGAAAAGTGTTCCCCTTTCTCCATATCCTTACCAACATCTGTTGTTTTCTGAGTTGTTAATTTTAGCCATTCTGAGAGGTGTGAGGTGGTATCTAATAGTTTTGATTTGTATTTCCCTGTTGATGAGTGATGTTGAGCATTTTCTCATATGTCTGTTAGCCATTTGTATATTTTCTTTGGAGAAATGTCTGTTCATGTCTTCTGCCAATTTCTTAACTGGATTATTATTTTTGGGGTATTGATTTTGATGAGTTCTTTATAGATTCTGGATAGTAGTACTTTATCCAATATGTCATTTACAAATATCTTCTCCCACTGGTTACCTTTTAGTTTTGTTGTTTCCTTTGCTGTGCAGAAGAATTTTATCTTGATGAGGTCCCAATAGCTCATATTTGCCTTTGTTTCCCTTGCCTCTGGAGATGTGTCCAGTAAGAAGTTGCTGTGGCCAAGGTCAAGAGGTTGCTGCCTATGTTCTCCTCTAGGATTTTGATGGTTTCCTGTTTTAATTTGGGTCTTTCATCCATTTTGAATTTATTTTTGTGTATGGTATTAGAAAGTGGTCCAGTTTTCCCAATACCATTTGTTGAAGAGACGTCTTTGAAATGAACTGTTCTTAAGGTTAAGTGAGCTTATGAATTATGTATCTACCTCAAGCCAAATTAAGTCCTAGAAAATGACAATTGAAAGGGTATCATACAAGGAAACTTCAGGTTAAATGTTAATATGAAACCAAAAACAAACAAAAAATAGCAAAGATTACTCTTATCCTATTCTTAATATAGCTAATGCATAACTCATACCATCAGGTAAAAGCATGATTATCAAATAATGTTTTGGCTAACTTGTTTAATCTTAAGACTCAAATATGGATTCACACATACTAGTGTTAATAACGAAAAATAATAAAATAATTACAAAAATTGATATAATTAAAATAATAAATTTTCTTAATTGGATTTCTAGTGTCTTACTCTTATATATGAATAGACAGCCAAGAATCTTTAGACAATTAAGGGATTGCTCTAATGGAAAACACAGAAGCTTGAATAAGAATTAGGGAGAAATAGAAATGAAGGAGTTAAAGAAAACTTTAGGATGTTAGAAGGAATTTCTCTATGTATATATACTCACGTGACCTCTACAGAAGAGATTTTAAGCATTGTGAATAATAACCCAAGGGTAGCAGCAGCCGTATTACTATTACTGTTACTATTCCAAAGAATAGGTGAATTTTACCTCCTGAATAAAGAAGAGTCTTTAAAAAGGTGCTTTCACAACTCTTGGAAATTAAAACATTGTGAACAAAAGAAATATGAAATATCTTATGAAATCTATAATAAAAATGTTGAGAAAGGAAAACAGTAAATGTTGGAAGGTAAAACTGTTAGTACTGAAATATTAAGAAATATTAATGACTATTACTTGAGAGTTTACCATATACCAGGCACTGTCCTAAGTACTGTTCCTAAGTACTGTTCTAAGTACTAACTCTTAATCTAGGTATTAATCCTTATAAGAAGCCTATGAGAATAGGTACTTCTATCTTCATTTTATAGAAGAAGAAACTAAAGCAGTAAGAATTAAAGTGACTTGGTCAAAAATAGCTACTAAATAATAGGACTAAAAAGGACCAAGATTTAGGCAGATCTGTGAAGTCATTTTTTTGAGAAGACTAGCTAAGATGGTCCAACATTCAAATAGCTTCAGATAGAAATGTGGGGACAAATTTAAGATTCCAGAAGTTCTGAGGAAAAAAAAGTCTGGTTACCACAGAGACTGATAATCAATACATGAGACTTGCAACATCAATAGGAAAAGCTGGATGATATCATAATACCCTTAAAACTTAAAAAAAATTTAACATTGAATTCTATATCAAGGCAAACTCTTAATTAGGTCATATAGTAGAATAGACACTTCCAGACCTGAAAATTCTCAAAACATTTACTAAACACACTCTCAAATTTATTGAAAGATGCCCTTCAACAGAACAAAGGAATAAGTGATGAAGATACTAAGAACAAGATTCCAACAAAAGAAAAGCCAGAGGAAATTCATAAGGGGGCTCCTGGGTGGCTCAGTGGGTTAAAGCCTCTGCCTTGAGCTCAGGTCATGATCTCAGGGTCCTGGGATCAAGCCCCACATCGGTCTCTCTGCTCAGCGGGGAGCCTGCTTCCCTCTCTCTCTCTGCCTGCCTCTCTGCCTACTTGTGATCTCTCTCTCTCTCTCTGTCAAATAAATAAATAAAATCTTAAAAAAAAAAATTCATAAGGTAATTGTGACGTGAGATCCCAGGAGAACTGTAGTTAAGGTTTAGACGGCAACCAATTCGATTGGCACAGAGGGACAGAGGACTTCAGGAGGTTTATCTTGGGGAAAAATATTATTTCATGTGAATGAACTGAGAGGATGTTAACACAGTGGTACTATTCCTGTAGATCAGGAATTATAGTACATTGAAAACTAAGCAGAAGTGAAAAAATCACCCTAAAGAAATCAAAAATTTACAGGAAAGGAAATGTAATCATTGGTGAATAATATTTAGTTGATAACAAAATAAACAGCGGACATTGACTTAACTCCGAATTATATACTGTAAAAATTGGAGGGAAGGATTTCTATCTGCTTTGTTCACTGCTTTTTTCTTGGCAGTGAGACGTTAAGTTGAGGGTGAGGGAAAAGCTGGTAAGAGATAAATGCTCATCTTCCGTAGAAGTTGGTAGTATCTACAACTTAAAAAAGGGAGGAAAATCATGCTTAGAAAAAGACAAAAATCAGAAGAGACGGTTGAATTGTTGAATTCGGCATTCAGCAGGAATGGTCCTGCTGTGGAATGGGAAAATGGGAATGGGAAATAAGATTGCTCTCCTAGCTTTATTGTGACAGAATTAGAACACAACGCTGTAGAAGTTTAAGCAAAGTGACTGAATTATATATATTGAACAGTGATTACCATGTAAGTCAACATACAACATCTCAAATAGATACAAAAGAAGAAAAAAAATCCTTGTGATGAGAACTAGCATTAGTCTCTTAACTACTTATATATACCACTCAGAAGTGTTAACTATAGTCATCATGTTTTTTGTTATATTCCCAGTATTTTTTTTTGTTTTAGAGATTTATTTATTTATTTGACAGAGACAGAGATCACAAGTAGGCAGAGAGGCAGGCAGGCGGTGGGGGGAAGCAGGCTCCCTGCTGAGAAGAGAGCCCAATGTGGGGCTCGATCCCAGGACCCTGAGATCATAACCCGAGCCAAAGGCAAAGGCTTTAACCCACTGAGCCACCCAGGTGCCCTCCCCACACCCAGTATTTTATCTTATAACTGGAAGTTTGTACCTTTTAACCACATTTGTCCAATTTCCCCTCCCCTGAACCCAACCTATGGTAATCACAAATCTTTTCCTATGAGGTTGCTTTGCGTGTGTGTAAGACTGCACATAGAAGTGAGGCAATACTTTTTCTCCATCTTATGTGTTTTATTTAGCATAGGGCCATCAAGATCCATCTAGGTTGTCACAAAAGGAAGAATTTCCTTTTAGGAATGGCATAATATTCAGTTGCGTGATGTATGTGTACGTATAGACATACATATGTAGAGGTATACATATATATATGTACATGTATAACTTTCTCCGTTCATCTGTTCAGGGACATGTAGGGGGTTTCTCTCTCTCGGCTGTTGTAAACAGTGCTACTATGAAAATGGCAGTGCAACTAGCTCTTTGACACAGTGTTTATATGCAGAGATATTCCCAGAAGTGGAATTGAAAAATTATATGGTAGTTTTAATTTTTGGAGAAACCTCAATACTGCTTTTTAAAGTGGCTGTACAAAAAAATTTAAAAAATTGGCTGTACAACTGAGTTTCCACCAACAGTGCATAAGGCATCCCTTTTTTCCACAGCTGCCCTGTATTTGTTCTCTTCTCTCTTTAACACCAGCGATTCTGTTAGTATGAGGTTATATTTCACTGTGGTTTTGATTTGCCTACCTCTAGTGATTGGTAATATTGAGCATCATTTCACATGCCAATTAGCCACTCATATATATCCTTTATAAGAGTACAGATTCATGCTTATGAATATGCATAATTTTAAAATGAAACTATATTTGATACACGCACACACACACACACACACACGCACACACACGTATGTATGTGCCTACATTATTTTCGGGTGTACTGCATAGTGATTTGAAAACAACAAGTTAGGCTCACCTAAAGTGTAGCTACAATTTGGCACAATATAAGACTGTTTAAATACCATGGACTATATTACCTATGTTGTACCTTTCATCCCCATGACACATCCATTCCATAATGGAAAGCCTCTATCTCTCACTCTCCATCACTCATTATGCCCATATCCTAAACCCTCTATGCTGGCAAATATCAACTTGTTCTCTGTTTTTATGCATCTGTGCAGCTTTTTGTTTCTTAGTTTATTCATGTGATTCTGAAATTTTACATTTAAATGAAATCATATGATACTGGACATTTTCCTTCTAACTCATTTCACTTAGCATAATACCCTATTCATCCATTTTCTTACAAATGGCAAGATTCCATTCTTCATTTCATACATTTCATACTTCTGTATCTGAGAAATAATCCATTTGTGTGTGTATCCCATTTTCTTATCCATTTCTCTTGAGGGACACTTGAGTTCCTTCCATACGTTGGCTCTTATAAAGAACGCTACAATAAGCATGGGATGGCATTTATAGGTATTTTGGATTTTATATGTTTGCTTTCTTTGGGCATTACCCGGTAGTGAAATTACAGGCTCATATATTATTTCTAGTTTTAATTTTTTAAAGAATCTCCATAAAGTTTTCTACTGTGGTTGCACCAATATACATTCCCAACAATAGTTCAGGAGGGTTCCCTTTTCTCCACAGTCTTGCTAATACTTGTAATTTCTTGTCTTTTTTGATCCTCACCATTCTGACTGATGTGAAGCGATAATTCATTGTGGTTTTGATTTGCATCTTCCCAAGGATTAGTGAGATTGAACATCTTTTCATGTGTCTAATAGACTTCTGTATGTCTTTTTGGGAAAAATTTCTCTGGTCTTCTGCCTAATTTTTAACCAGATTGTTCTTTTAGCATTGAGTTGTGCAAGTTCTTTACGTGTCTTAAATATTAACTCCTTATCTGATATTTCATTTGCAAATAATGTCCTCCACTCACTGGGTTGGTGTTGTGTTGGGTTCATGGTTGCCTTTACCATGCAAAAACTTTCAATTTTGGTGTAGCCACCATAATTCATTTTTGCTTCTAATTCTGTTGCCTAAAGGGCATATCCATAAATATGCTGCTAAATAGGCCAAGAGATTGCTGCCTCTATTCCTTTTAGGAGTTTTATGGTTTCAGATATCACATTAAGATCCTTAATCCACCTCGAGTTTATTTTTAGGTATGGCATAACAAAGGGGCCCAGATTTGTTTCTTTTGCATGTAGCTGACCAGTTTTCTCAGCAGCATTTATTAGGGAGAAAAAGTCTTTTTGCCACTGTATATTCTTGCCTTCTTTATCATAGATTAAGTGACTATGTAGGAGTAGGTTGACTTCTGGGCTCTCTATTCTGTTCCACTGATCTGTATGTCTGTTTTTGTGCCAGTAGCATACTGTTTGATTACTACAGCTTTGTAGTATATC
This sequence comes from Procyon lotor, assembly GCA_028646535.1. Taxonomy (NCBI): domain Eukaryota; kingdom Metazoa; phylum Chordata; class Mammalia; order Carnivora; family Procyonidae; genus Procyon; species Procyon lotor. The sequence goes on from CM053605.1 coordinate 62,819,154, forward strand.
ATGAAATTTGGGATTACAATACTTCCAGCTTTGTTCTTTCTGAATATTGCTTTGGCTATTTGTGGTCTTTTGTGATTCTATTCAATCTTGAGAATGATATGATTTAGTTCTGTGAAAAATGCTATTGGTATTTTGATAGGGATTTTATTGATCCTGTAGATTGCTTTGGGAGGTAGACATATTAATGATCTTAATTCTTCTAATCCATGAGCAAGGCATACTTCTCCATTTGCTTTTAGTCATCTTCAATATCTCATCAGTATTTTATAGCTTTCAGAAGAAAGCTCTTTCACTTCCTTGGTTAAGTTTATTCCTAGATATTTTATTCTTTTTTGGTACTATTGTAAATAGAGTTTTCTTTTTTTATATATATATTTTATTTATTTATTCGACAGAGAGAGAGAGATCACAAGTAGGCAGAGAGGCAGGCAGAGAGAGAGGGAGAAGCAGGCCCCCTGCTGAGCAGAGAGCCTGATGCGGGGCTCGATCCCAAGACCCTGAGATCATGACCTGGGCCGAAGACAGAGGCTTTAACCCACTGAGCCACCCAGGTGCCCCGTAAATAGAGTTTTCTTAACTGCTCTTCTACTACATTATTAGTGTATAGCAATGCAACTGGTTTCTGTATATTAATTTCATATCCTACAACTTTACTGAATTCACCTATCTATTCTAATCATTTTTTTGTGTGTGTGTGATGTCTTTAGGATACAATCTTAGATGTATCATCCTATCTGCAAATAGTGACAGTGCTGAGAGTGGACATCCTTGTCTTGTTCCTGATCTTAAAGGAGCAGCTGTCAGTTTTTCACCAATAAATATGATGGTAGCTGTGGGGTTTTCCTATATGACCTTCATTATCTTCAGGTCTGTTCCCTTTAAACCCATGTTGTTGAGAGTTTTTATCATGAATGGATGTTGTAGTTTGTCAGATACTTCTGTACTGAGATAACCATATGGTTTTTATCCTTTTCCCTTATTAAAGTGATGTATCACATTGATTTGCAAATATTGGATCATCCTTGCATCCCTGGAATAAATTTCACTTAATTACCATGAATTATTTTTCAAATATTGTTGAATTCAGTTTGCTAATATTTAATTGGGGATTTTTACATCTATATTCATCAGAGATATTGGCCTGTCATTCTCTTTTTTGTTACAGTCTTTGGTTTTGGAATCAGGGTAACTCCAGCCTTGTAGAATGAATATGGAAGTTTTCCTTCTGTTTTTGGAATCATTTGAAAAGAACAGGTATTACATCTTTTTTTAATGATTGGTAGAATTCACCTGTGAAGCCATCTGGTCTTGGTTTGTTAGGAATTTTGATTACTGATTCAATTTCATTGTTAGTAATTGCTCTCTTCGGACTTTCTATTTTTTTTTTTTTAAGACTTTATTTATTTATTTGACAGAGAGAGAGATCACAAGCAGGCAGAGAGAGAGGGGAAGCAGGCTCCCTGCTGAGCAGAGAGCCCAATGTGGGGCTCCATCCCAGGACCCTGAGATCATGACCTGAGCTGAAGGCAGAGAGGCTTTAACCCACTGAGCAACCCAGGCGCCCCCAGACTTTCTATTTCTACCTGATTCAGTTTTAGAAAGTTACATGTTTCTAGGAATATGTTCATTTCTTCTAGGTTGTCCGTTTGGTTGGCATTTAACATTCCTAATATTTGGGATAATTCTTTGTGTTTCTGTGGTGTCTGATTTTATTTATCTGAGTGCTCTACCTCTCCTCCTATCCACTTCTCTCTCCTTTCCTTTCCTTTTTCTTTTTCCTTTGTTCAATCTGGCTAAAGTTTTCTCGATTTTGGTTATCCTTTCAAAGAACCAGCTCTTGATTTATTGATCTCTTCTATTATATTTTTAGTCTCTGTTTTATTTGTTTCTGCTCTAATCTTTATTATTTTCTTCCTTCTTCTGCCTTGGTCTTTGCTTGTTCTTTTTCTAGCTCCTTTATGTAAGGTTAGATTATATATTTGAGATTTTTTTTGTTTTTGAGGCAGGCCTCTATTGCTATAAACTTCCCTCTTATGACTGCTTTTGCTGCTTTCCAGAGATTGGGGGCCATTGTGTTTTCATTTTCACTCGTCTCCATGTATTTCCACTTCAGTTTCTTTGTTGGCCCATTCGTTCTTTGGGAGCATGTTGTGTAGCCTCCTCGTATTTGTGTTCTTACCATATCTGTTCTTGCAATTGATTTCTAATTTCATACCATTGTGCTTGAACAAAAGATATTTGATACAATTTCAATCTTCTTAACTTTATCAAGACTTGTTTCATGGCCTAACACATGACCTATCCTGGAGAATGTTCAGGTGTGTTGGAAAAAAGAATGTGTATTCTCTTATTTTGGGCTGGAATGTTCTGCATATAGGTTAGGTTCATCTGTTCTAATACATTGCTCAAAGCCACTGTTTCCGGGTTGACTGGATGATCTATCCCCAGTTGTAAGTGGGGTGCTAACGTCACCTGACATTATAGTATTACTATCAATTTCTCCCCTTATGTCTGTTAATATTTGCTTTATGTATTTAGATGCTCCAGTATTGGTTGCTTAGATATTTACAATTGTTACATCCCCGTGTTGAATTGATCCCTTTCTCGTTATGTTATGTAGCACCCTTCTTTGTCTCCTGTTACTGTTTTTGTTTTAAAATCTGTTTTGCGTGATAGAAGTATTGCTACCCCAGCTCATTTTCCGCTTCAGTTTGCATGGAATATCTTTTTCCACCCCTTCACTTTTTGTGTGTGTCTTTAGGGTGGAAGTGAGTCTCTTATAGACAGCATGTAAATGGGACTTGCTTTTTCATCCATTTGGTCATCCTGTGTCTTTTGATTGAAACATTTAGACCATTTACATTTAAAGTGATTGTTGATAGGTGTGTACTCCCTTTTCATTTTATTCATTGCTTTCTGGTTGTTTTGAAGTTCTCTGTTCCTTTCTTTTTCTCTTGCTCTCTTTCCTTGTGACTGATGACATTTAGTGTTCAACTTGGTTCCTTTTTATTTTGTATGTGTCTATTACAGGTTTTTGCTTTGTGGTTACCATGAGGTTCATATATAGCGTCTTAAGTATATAGCAGTCTATATTAAGTTGATGGTCACCTAAGTTCAAACACATTCTAAAAGAACTTCATAAAAAGTAAAACTCTCCTCCTACACATTTTCTATGTAGGTTGTCATATTTTACATCTTTATTTTGTGAGCCCCTATCACCAATCTTTTAGATATAACTGATTTTACTATTTGTTTCTATTTATCTTCATACTAGCTTTCTAAGTGATTATTCTACCTCTACCGCATGCTTGCTTTTCCTCATGATTTTTTTTTCTTTTCATAATTTTTTTCCTTATAATTATGGCCTTTTTTTTTTTTCATTAAAGACCCTTTAACATATTTTTTTGAAGGTCAGTAGGGTGTCAATCAACTCCTTTCACTTTTATTTTTCTAGGGAATAATTTATTTTTCCTTCAATTCTGAATGACAGCCTTACTGGGTAGAGCATTCTTGCTTGTAGATTTTTTTTGGTTCAGCACTTTGAATATATCATGTCACATCTTTTTGCCTTGCAAAATTTGCATTAAAAAAATCATTTGATAGGTTTTCCCTTGTATGTTTCTCTTTTCTCATTGCTTATTAAACTGTCTATATGTTTAAAGTTTGACATTGTTATTATGACATGGCTTGGTTTTCTTTTGGGCTCATGTTGTTGGCTTTCTGTTCTTTCTCTTCCTGAATGTCTTTTTTTCTCTGCAGATTATGGAAGTTTTCATCTGTTAATTTTTTTTTTTAAAGATTTTATTTATTTATTTGATAGGAGAGAGATTACAAGCAGGCAGAGAGGCAGGCAGAGAGAGAGAGGGAAGCAGGCTCCCTGCTGAGCAGAGAGCCCGATGTGGGGCTCGATCCCAAGACCCTGAGATCATGACCTGAGCTGAAGGCAGACGCTTAAACCCACTGAGCCACCCAGGAGCCCCTCATCTGTTAATTCTTCATATAAGTTTTCTTATATGAAAAGCCTTTTCTCTTTCTCTTCTTTTTTAAGAATCACTATAATGCAGATGTTGTTATGGTTGTTGATGTTGCTGAGTTCTGTTAACCTGTTCTTATTTTATTATTCTTTTTTCATTATGCTGTTCAACTTGGTTGCTTTTCATCACCCTGCCTTCTAGGTCACTGCTTTTTTTTCCTGAATCCTCTAAAATGCTGGGATTTTGTTTCTACTGTATTCTTTCAGTTATTCTATTTATTACCTCTTACCACTTCTTTTGTACATGTTTTCTCTTTTTAACTTCTCACTGAGTTATCCATTCTTTTCTCAAGTCTAGTGTATATCGTTATGACCATTATTTTGAATCCTTAACCATATTTATCTCCTTTTCATTTTGCTCTTTTGCTATGATTTTTTTCTTGGTCATTCATTTGGACATATTTCTTTGTTTCTTCACATGTCTAACTCTTTACTTTTGTCTCTAAATATTTTAGAGGTCAATTATACAGGAGAGCGTTAATTTCCATGATTTCTTTTAGTTTAACTGCTACTGTTGATTTCTGGTTTTATACCATGTGGCTAATGAAGATACCTAGTATGATTAACCTGTTTCTATTTGCTAAGACTTATTTTGTGGCTTAACATATGTCTCATTCTAGAATATGTTTCATGTGTACCTGAGAAGTTGTATATTTTGCTACTGTTGAATGGATGTTATTTTTGGATATTATTAGATTTATGTTCTGTATATGCCTGGTTAAGTCTATTTGGCCTATAGTATAGTATTGATCAAATCTGCTATTTCCTTGTTGATTGTTATATGTATTGTTGAGAATAGGATTTAACATCCCCACTATTATTGTATTGCTGTTTACTTCTCTTTTTATCTTTGTTAGTCTTTGCTTTAGATATTTGGGTGCTCTGATGTTGGCTGTATAAGTATTTAGAATAGTTCTATCTTTTTGATGGATTGACCCCTTATATAAATGACCTTTTTACCATTTTTTAAAGATGTTTTTTATTTATTTGAGAGAGCATGAGCAGGGGGAAGGAACAGAGAGAGAGAGGGAGAAACAAACTCCCCACTGAGCAGGGAAACCAACTGAGTCCCTGGCCAGACAAGGCCACTATTTTGCTGTACAGATGGGGAAAGCCACAGGCTGTGTTCTGTTTAAGTGTCACTGTGAGCAAGACTGTTGGTTGGGATATCAGCTTTCTGTGGCTCTGTTTAGGTTCCCTGGTTGGGCAGGCTGAAAGATATGTTCAGTAATGGGCAAGGCTATGAGTAAGTTTCCATACTCAGATATATGGGAGAACCACCTCCAAGACCAGTAAGGCTCTTTATTTGTGGTTTTGATTCAAGACAACACTCTCCCATCACCCAAACTCCTGGCTAAGTAGGCCCCTTTGCATTGCTCTTTAGACTATTAGCTCTGCCTGCATACTCTCTGCTTGAGAATAGGGACTATGCAACTTCCAGGTGTTCTAGCCAGCCTTTCCGGTCAGGCAGGGCCAAAAGCTACATTAAGCAAAGAACTAAGTTATGACTCCATTTTCCCACCTGATTGAGTCAGACTAGGCTCCGGCTACCTGCCAGCTACCGTCTTTGTTTGAATACCTGAATCAGTTAGACTTGTATACCACCACATTCTCTGGTTAGGCTGTGTCACCAGCTTTATTCTGCAGATGATAAAACCACTGGTAGGGACCATTACTTGGGCACTGCACGAAGGAACCCAGTCTGCCATGATCTGTGTGCCGGTTGTTGCAAGACCTTGCCCCTCTTGTTGTCACATTCAGATTCATTGAGCGGGCTATAGATCCTCCTGCAATCCGTGTGGGGTGAACCAAAGTGGGGACTCCAAAGAAAAGTAATTCATAATGCAGAGGGAGCTGGATACCTACCCTGAGCCCTCTTTTCCCCCCCAAAGGAACCATAGGTTCAGAGAAGACCTTTCTGTGTTGTGCTGTGCCAGCCTGGAGGTGAGGGCAGTGTAGTCATCATGTAGCCATTCCTCTTGGCCTCCTAATTCACTCTGTCCTGGTATCTGTGGTGGAGGAAGTACTGCAGCCTCACCTCTGTGTTCTAGAATTCTCTGAGAGGTGTCCAGTCCATGAATAGCTTTTAGTTTTTATGAGGGCAAACATCAGGAACATGTATGGCACCATCTTGGTGATGTCATTCCCAATTGCTACTTTTTATTATAAACCTTGTAAAACCATCAACTTTTTTATATAATGACATTCAAAAGCTTAGGAATAAAATAAAATTATAAGTTCAGTAAAATAATTATTAGTTACCCATTAAGTCTCATTAATTTGAAGATAAACCAGACTTCTCAAATCAACACAAAACTGCCATTCTCCTAACATTCTATAATACATTCTCATTATAGAAAGATTGAAAATATGAAAAATGAAGCAATAAACTTAGAGTAGCACCACTCAAAGGTAATAGCATTAAATATTTTTGTATAATCTGACTTTTTTCTAGGTATTTTTTTCAGGAACTTAGTTCATACCTGCCATGTAAATTTGTGTCCCATAGTCATTTCTAAAAACATTGGAACTAAACAAGAGGAAAAAATCATTTGGGGAGAAAAAAAAATGCCAACCTTTCACTACTCATAATATGGCAATTCAGTATGTATAGTCAACTGAAAAGAAAATCAATGACATCATTTCATGCAAAAAAGAAAGCAGAAAAAATGAGTAATTTCTTTTAACAGGCAGCAGTACATAGTATATTAAGAGCACAAGTGCTGGAATCAGTTTGCCTGGGCTTAAATCCTGCTTTACTGGTTTCTGGTTATGGGATAAACACAATCATAACTGCCCTGAGCATCAGTTTCTCTGTCAAAGATTAGGATGATGTCTCCCTGCTATTCTTGCTATGAGTACCTATAAAATAGCACAGCACCGAGCACCCAGGAATGAATGCTCAGTAAATGTCAACTATTATTATTGAACTTACTATGAATAATAACAATCTAGAGGGTGAATCTCACACTGCAAAACAAAAGGAAAAAAAAAAAAACAAAACAAAACACCAGGCAGGATAAACAAAGGGCTATTACAAAATCACACACAACAGGTTATCAGTATGGGAGGAAAGGCAGGAGGGAAGCCCGTGTTCTCTGGAGAGAGACCTTAAATAGGCACTCAGTGTTTATTTGTTAAATAAGTGAATCGTGGACACACTTTTTTTCTTTTAAGATTTTATTTACTTATTTGGCAGAGAGAGCACAAGCAGGGGGAGGAGTAGGCAGGGGGAGAAGCAGGCTCTCCACTGAGCAAGGAGCCCGATGCAGGACTCAATCCCAGGACCCTGGGATCATGAACTGAGCTGAAGGCAGATGCTTAACCAACTGAGCCACCCAGGTGCCCCTCATGGACATTCTTTAAAGGCAAATCTTAGCACTTCTGGAGCGACTTGACAGTATTACAAATTTGGGGTTAAGAAAAGATTGTCTGGAGGGGCACCTGGGTGGCTCAGTCGTTAAGCGTCTGCCTTCGGCCCAGGTCATGATCCCAGGGTCTTGGGATCGAGCCCCGCATTGGGCTCCTTGCTCGGCAGGAAGCCTGCTTCTCCCTCTTCCATTCCCTCTGCTTGTGTTCCCTCTCTCGCTGTGTTTCTCTCTGTCCAATAAATAAAAAAATCTTTAAAAAAAAAAAAAAAAAGAAAAGATTGTCTGGAGTAGATAACAGGTTTTGAGGGTGAGTCAGCTTGTGGAAACTATCAAAATCAGAGTGCAGGGGTAAATTCAAAGTAGAAGTCTTGCATGGCAGCACGTTTCCTGAAATATGTGAATTAATTCTGTTTTGGAAAACTGTGTATTGGGTGTCTGACAGAGGGAGAAGATGAGGCAGGAGGTTTTGGAAAGAAAGCTTGGGAGCCATGAAAGTGTTTGGGGGCCGTAGGAGTAATTGAGAGATTCCTTACAAGCATTCCAATTTAGAGATATTGTCATTTATTGAGGAATAGGGGTGGAAACCAGAACAGCTCCTCTGTACAGAAGGGAATATTTTAGGGGGAAAAAAGAGATTAGTTTAAGACATGTGTCCTTTAATTTTCCTGTAGAATTCAGACACAGTGAGAAATAAAACTGCAAGCACAAGGCCTAATGACCTTCCTTTTCTTAGTGTTTCTCCTTGGGAGAGATATAAACTGGAGAGGGTGGGGGGCAAGAGTATGGATAGGCTTGAAGGAGTCACAAGGTAACAGAGCTCTGGCCTCAAAATTTAAGAATCCAATTTTAGTTCTGCTACTAATTAGTTGAACAGTCACACTTTACTATTGCCTTTTTCTGATCTATAAATTGGGGTTGTAATATCTCTACCTCAGAAAGTGCCGCTTTAGTCAGAGGACAGAGACTATACCAGATTTCTGTTTTTTAGTAGAGAGAACAGTTAACCAGGTATAACATAATTAGTAGGATAACTAAAAAAGCCAAAAAGACACATTAAAATACGGCCAAGGAAACAACTATCAGAGGCGCTACACCCCAAAGGGTAGAGCAACAAAGGGAAGAGGGCGGAATTCATAGAACTCTGAGGGTTAAGAGGGAGGACCACAGAGCTGACCCTCAGATCTCAGAAGAGGTGGGACTTGTCGGGCTGACGCTAGTGGTGTTCTATTCGGAGGCGGGCTGGGAGGTGCGGCTGGGACCCTGCCCTCTGAGAAGTGAAAGCTTGGGGGTAAAGTGATCATATCTTGAGGTGCTAATATCTGTGGATATTAGCATAACTGCACACTGGTCTCACCTGCTTTCTACTAGGAGGCCCTACCCCTGCTGGAGCGATGCTGACAGAGTACGAAGCACGCTGAAAGGGCCAGGTCCCCTCTTTCACCTCCTGCCTTTTCAGCGTCCCTCTGATGCTTCTCCCTCCCAGGGCAGAGCCAAGCTGGGGTGCTCATAGCCCCACCATCACAAGATGCTACATAACAGGTTTGCAGCTGGGAGGTAAGAGCTTCACCACAGGTGCAATGCCCATAACAGAGAGACTAACGCCTGCCTGCCTGTCTTTTCTTACAGGCCCTTTGGAATAGGACGTGTCCGTGATATTAGGAGACACTTGGGTAGAGGTCCTTTACGGAAGTGAGCAAGTCAAATGTGCCCTCACCCAGAGCTTTCAGTAATGGCTGTGCGGCTTGGAGAACGTGATTCTGTGCACATGAAGGTAGGAGAGTTTTCTTTGGAGGACAGCAGTGTAGCCTGAGAAAGTTTACGGTGGTCTTGGAGTCAAAAAGTCTACTCCTGACCCACCAGCACAACTCTTTGGACCTTAGTTTCCTTACTGGATACCAAGATAGTATGATTCTGTGTAGACCTGGCTTCTACAGCCTCCTACTAGAGGGGCTAGTGTGTTTTATAGTCTTCTTACCTCACCCATTCCCTGACCTCTTGGCATACATAAATCTTGAATTGTGATTAGGTTTCAAGACCAGCAAATAAGGGAGGAGGTCGTATGTGGTCAAACTCAGAAGTATGCCATTTGAGGGCCCTGGGTGGCTCAGTCTGTTAAGTGTCTGCCTTCAGCTCAGGTCATGATTCCAGGGTCCGGGCTCCCAGCCCCTAATGGGGGCTCCCTCTCAGCAGAGTCGGCTTCTTCCTCTTCCTTTGCCCCTCCCCCACTCTGTCTCTCAAATAAATAAAATCTTTTTTAAAATGTGCCATCTTGAAACCTACATATAACCTATCATCTATGCAGTCACATTAACCTCCAGAGTTGGAACAACTTTTTCAAAAGATGAGTACCAGATGAAGTTAGATTGTTAAAGGCTCATGTTGTATAAAAAATAACATGGATCACAAAATGCTAGACTCTAACTCAGCCAGCACATGGGAACTGAAATCTATTTATACATCTTAGAACCCGTTCTCACATGTGTTCTACAGTCACTGAGAATGGCAAGAGCTATTTAAACAGTAACATTTACTCCACCCTTTCTTTGTTTTTTTTTTTAAATATGTGTACAACACCCACCAGAATGACTAAAATGAAAAAAAAAAATTAAGTACTACTGAAGTTTCAGGATAACTGGAGCACTCATACATGGCTGGTAGGAACTTGAATTGAACAATCCCTTTTGGGAAATGGTTTGGTTATGTTTACTAAACCTAAACCTGTCCCAAACCTTATGATCTAGTGATCCCTTGCATGCACACCTATCAGCATTCATACTGAATGATTTTAGGAGAAGTTCAATAAGTGAATATACTCTATGCTATTAGGAGTCAGGATAGTAGTTACTCTGCGGGGTTGATGAGGGAGACAGGAGCTGAAGGGGGGCTTCTAGGGTGCTGCTAATGTTCTGCTTTTTTTAGTTGAAATATATTTGACATATACATCCCACAAATTTATTGTGTACAATATGTGATATTGTTACATTTGTATACTCTTAATATGATTGCCATCTCTATCACATTACATAATTATCTTTTTAGTGGTTGGAATAATTAAATTCTAGTCTCTTAGCAAGTTAGTTTCTTATAATGCAATACTGCTGTCTATATTCCTTATAATGTGCATTACATCTCTAGGGCTAATTTACTACAAAGTTTTCACCCTTAAACATGTCTTCTCCGTCCACTCCCCATTCTCTGGTTTTGACTCTGTTTTTATAAGTAAGGTTTTTTTCAGATTCTTCATATAAGAGATATCGCACAATACTTGTTTTTCTCTGACTTATCTCACTTAGAATATTTTGCTCAAGGGTAATTCATGTCAAAAATGGCAAAATGTCCTCCTTTCTCGTGGTTGAATGATATTCATATGTGTATTCGGGAATTTATATACATAATCTTGTTTAGTCATCCATCTCTTGATGGGCACTTAGGTTGTTTCTCTATCTTGGCTATTGTTAATAATGCTGTAATAAATATGGGAGTATCTCTTCAATCCTGTTTTCATTTGCTTTAAATATTACCTGGAAGTGAAACTGCTAGATCATATGGTAGATCTATCTTTAAATTTTTGAGGAGTCCCCATATTGTTTTCCATAGTGGTTGAACGAATTTGTATTCCCACCAACAGACTTAAAGCATTCCCTTTTCTCCACACCCTGGCCAGCACTTGTTATCACTGGTCTTCTTGATACTAGCCATTCTCATAGGTGTGAGTAGCTCATTGCGCTTTTGATTTGCCTTTCCCTGATGATTAGAGATGTTGAGCATCTTTTCATGTACCTGTTGGCCATTTGGCTGTGTTCTTTGGGGAAAAAAATGTCTATTTAGATCTGCCTATTTTATAATTAGACTTTTGTTGAAATTGATTTGTATGATTTTTAATATATTTTGGATCAATATTAACCCCCTGTCCAATATGACTTGCAAAAACATTTTCTCACTCTATATGTTGCCTTTTCATTTTTTTAATTTTTCAACCTGTGCAGAAACTTTTTAAGTTTGATTTAGTCCCACTTAATGTTTGCTTTTGTTGTTTCTGCTTTTTGTGTCATATCCAAAAAAATCATGGTCAAGACTAATATCAAGGACTTTCTTCCCTATGTTTTCTTTTAGGAATTTTATAGGATCAGGTCTTATGATTAAGTCTTTGATCCATTTTGAGTTAATTTAGTGAATAGTGTAGTGTAGGGCTCCAATGTCCTTGTCCTGCATGTTTTCCCAACACAAATTGTTGAATACACTATCCGTTCCCAACTGAATATTCTTGGCTCCATTCTTGACTAATATAAGTTGACCAGATATGCAGAGGTTTAATTCTGAGCTATTTTTTTAAAAGATTTTATTTATTTATTTGACAGAGGCAAGTAGGGAGAGCTGCAGGCAGAGGCAGGAGGAGAAGCAGGATCCTTGCTGAGCAAGGAGCCAAATGCGGGACTCGTCCCAGGAACCTAGTATCGTGACCTGAGCCAAAAGCAGAGGCTTAACTGAGCCACCCAGGCTTCCCTAATTCTGAGCTATTTTATTCTGTTGGTCTATGTGTCTACTTTTTTGCCGGTATCATACTGCTTTTATGATTATAGCTTTGTAGTATAGTTTGAAGTGATTACGTGTGATACTTCCATCTTTACTACTTTTCCTCAGAATTACTTTGACCAAAAGGGTCTTTTGTGGTTCCTTACAAATTTTAGGGGCTTTTTTTCTTATTTCTGTGAAGAATGCCATTGTTATTTGGTGGGGATTATATTAAATCTCTAGATGGCTTTCGGTATGGACACTTTAATAATTCTTCCAGTCCATAAACATAGGATGACTTTCCATTTGTATCATCTTTTTGATTCCTTTCAGCAAAGTCTTGTAGTTTTTATTGTATATATCTTTTATTTTCTTGGTTAAGTCTATTCCTGAATACTTAATATTGTTTTTGATGCTACTGTAAATGGGATCATTTTCTTTAATGAGGAAACATCTGAAAATGAAATAGTATATAGAAATGTAACTGGGGCATCTGAGTGGTTCATTCGGTGAAGTGTCTGCCTTTGGTTTAGGTCATGGCCCTAGGATCCTGGAATCGAGCCCTGTATTGGGCTCCCTGCTCAGTGGGGAGCCTGCTTCTCCCTCTCGCTCTGCCTACCATTTCCCCTACTTATACTCATTGTCAAATAAAATTAAAATAAAATTAAAATTAAAATTAAATTAATAAAATAAATAAAATTTAAAATTTAAAGAATTTAAAAAAAATTTTTAAAATAAATAAATAAATACATAAATAAATAAAATAAAAGGAACTGATTTTTGTATGTTGATTTTGTTTCCTGCAGCTTTACTGAAATTGTTAATTAGTTCAAAGAGTTTTTTGGTTGAGTCTTCAGATTTTCTCTATTTAAAATTACATCATCTGGAAATAGCATCAGTTTAACTTTTTCCTTCTGATTTGAATTCCTTTTATTTCTTGGTCTTGCCTAATTGCTGTAGCAAAGATTACCAGTGCTATATTGAATAAAAGTGGTGAGAGTGGGCACCCTTGAAAGGAAAAGCTTTCAATTTTTCTCCATTGAGTATAATGTTACCTGTGGGCTTGTTGTAGGAGGACTTTATTATGGTGAGCTATGTTCCATTCCGTTGAAAGTTTTTATCATGATAGTTATATTTTGTTGTATGCTTTTTCTGCCCCTATTCAGATGATCTTGTAATTTTTACCCTTTATTTAAGTGATGTATTGCATTGATTTGCCTATGATGAACGATCCTTAGAGTCTGAGGGATAAATCCCACTTGGTCATGATGTATAATCCTTTTAATGTGTTCTTGAATTTGGTTTGCTAACATTTGGTTGAGAACTTTGCATCTATATTTATCAGAAATATTGGTCTATAGTTTTCTTGTGGTGTCTTTATTTGGCTTTGGTATCAGGGTAACACCAGCCTGGTAGAACAAATTTAGAAGTATTCCCTTCTCCTCAAATTGTTGGAGGAGTTGAGGAGGATTGGTGTTAATTTTTCTTTAAATGTCTGGTAGCAAAGTTGTGAGGTCTGGGCTTTTTTTTTTTTTTTAAGATTTTATTTATGTATTTGACAGAGAGAGAGATCACAAGTAGACAGAAAGGCAGGCAGAGAGAGAGGGGGAAGCAGGCTTCCTGCTGAGCAGAGAGCCCAATGCGGGGTTTGATCCCAGAACTCTGAGATCGTGACCTGAGCCGAAGGCAGAGGTTTTAACCCACTGAGCCACCCAGGCACCCCATGTGTTAAGGCTTTTTGATTACCATTTCAGTCGCTTTACTTGTTAATGATCTGTTCAAATTTTCTGTTTCTTCGTGGTTCATGAAGGTTAGGTTGAGTGTTTCTAGAAATTTATCCATTTCTTGTAGGTTTTCTTTGTCGGCATATAATTTTTCAAATCTCTCTTGTGATCCTATGTATTTCTGTGGTATCTGTTGTAATATCTCCTCTTTCACTTCTAATTTTATTCATGTTATCTTTTTTCTTTCTCTATTTCATTTATTTCTGCTCTGATCCTTATTTTCTTCCTGCTAACTTTGGGCCTAATTTGTTTTGTTTTGTTTTTTCCTAGTTGCTTGAAGTATAAAGTTAGGTTGATTGAAATATTTCTAATTTCTTCATATATGCACTTATCACTATAAACTTTCTGCTCAGAACTGTTTTTGTTACATCACATAAGTTTTGATATGTTGTATTTCCATTTTCATTTGTTTTGAATAACTTTTTATATTCCATTTGGTTTTTTTGACCCACTGGTTGTTCAGTAGGGTGCTGTTTACAAATATGTTTCCCACATATTTGTAGATTTTCTAGCTTTCCTCTTTATTATTGCTAGTTTACACCATTGAAATCATACCAACTATCTTTTCTGACCACAATTTTCTTAAATTTGTTTGGATTTGTTTTGTGTTTTAGCATGATTCACCATGGGGAATGTTCTGTGCACATTTGAGAAGAAAGTACATTTGGCTGCTAATGAACAGAATGTTCTATAAATGTCTCTTAAGTTCCAACATTATCTTACTGATTTTCTACCTGGGTGACCTATCCATTGCCAAAAGTGGGGTACTGAACTGTACTTTAGAACAAATGAACTTGAGTCCCCTAGGTTATTGTATTGTCTATTTCTCCTTTTAGGTCTGAATTTGCTTTATGTATTTTTGTGCTCTACTGTTAGGTGTGTATATATTTCTGATTACTATATATTCTTCATGTATTGACCCTCTTATCATTATAAAATTATACTGTCTCTTGTAACTGTTTCTTTTGTTGTTTTTGGCTTGAAATTTATTTTGTCTTATGGAAGTAAGGCTATATCTGCTTTTTTTTTTTTTTTTTTTTAGTGTTTTCACTTGATTGAATATTCTCTTCCATCCTTTCACTTTGAGCCTATTTGTGTCTTTAGAGATGAAATCAGTTACCCTGTAGGCAGAATATAGTTGGGCTTTAAAAAAAAAAATCCCTCTGGTGACTATGTGCCTTTTGATTGGTGAATTCAATCTATTTGTATTTGAGGTGATTATCGATATGTAAGGAGTTAATACTGCCATCTTGTTGTTTGCCTTCTGGTTGTTCTGTAGCTTCATTTTGTTTTTCCCCTTCTGTTTCTGCCTGCCTTTTAGCACTTTACAAGGAACACCACCAATTTACAATTTCCCCCTTATGATTTGTGATTCTTTTCTAGATTTTTGCTTTGTGGTTACCATGAAGCTTTTACATAATGCATCTTGCAGATAAAATAACTCATTTTTTAAGATTTTTTTTTTTTTTTTTTTTAGAAAGGGTAAGCAGAAAGGGTAAGCGAGAGAGAAAGAGAAGGAGAGCAGGAGAGGGAGAAGCAAGTTCCCCACTGAGCAGGGAGCTCAATGTGGGGCTTGATCCCAGGATTCTATCATGACCTGAGCCAAAGGCAGACAGATGCTTAACTGAGCCACCCAGGCACCCCAAAATAGCTCATTTTAAGCTGATAGCAATTTATTTTCATTCACCTATAAATTTTCCATTTTGTTTCTCCCCTTTTGTATTTTTGATGTTATATAAAGGTCTAAATAAGGAGGGTTAGTGAACAAATTCACAGCATAAAAAGTGGTTAACACATTAATAGAGTTTTCTAATTCTAAGTTTACATTTACCCGAATATTTTGTATTTTTTGTGTCACTAATTAGCATCTTTTCATTTTTTTCTTACAAGGCAAGTCTAGTGGTGGTGAACTCCCCTACCTTTGATTTCTAGCAAAGTTATCCTTGAGATATGAAGGAGGCTTTTGCAAAGTGTTCATTGCTGGCATTTTATATCTTTCAACTCTTTGAATATTTCACTCCACTCTCTCCTGGCCTGTAGAGTCTCTGCTGAAAAACCTATGGATAACCTAAAAAGGAACACTCATTAGTCTACTTCTCCCCTCGCCCACCCCTAGGACATCTTTTTGCATTGAGATAATAGGGTCTTTTAATAGTTTTGTGAACCTGTATGTCCAACTCCTTCCTGTATGTCCAATAGGAAGTTCTCAGCTATTATTTCCTTAAATAAATTCTGCTGCTCTTCTCCTTCTCTTCTTCTTAAGGTACAGCAGGTCTTCCTTTTCTTTTCCTCATCTTCCTCTTCTTCTATTTTGAAAAATAGCATTTTTATTTACAACTCTATTTAATTAACTATCTGAACTCCTACAACAGTTTTATTGCCCTATACTTTTTGGATGTGTATTCTCTGACCATCTTT
>CM053605.1:62835771-62960893 GCA_028646535.1 Procyon lotor
ACATTGAGGTCTTTGATCCATTTTGAGTTTATTTTTGTGTGTGGTGTAAGGAAATGGTCCAGTTTCATTCTTCTGCATGTGGCTATCCAGTTTTCCCAACACCATTTGTTGAAGAGACTTTTTTCTACTGGATATTCTTTCCTGCCTTGTCGAAGCTCAGTTGACCATAGAGTTGGGGGAATAAATCCCTCTTGAGTGTGGTGAATGATTCTTTTAAAGTATTGTTGCTAGTTTATTGAGAATTTTTGCATCCATGTTCATCAGGGTATTGGCCTGTAGTTCTCTTTTTTAATCATCTTTATCATCTTTTAGTTTTGGTATCAGGCTAATGCGGGCCTCATAGAATACATGTGGAAGTCTTCCTTCCTTTTCTATTTTTTGGAATAATTTCAGAATAGGTATTAACTCTTCTTTAAACATTTGGTAGAACTCACCTATGAAGCCAAAGGCCATGGACTTTTGTTTGCTGGAAATTTTTTGTTTGCTGGAAGTTTTTTGACTACTTATTTAATTTCTTTGCTGGTTATTGATCTGTTCAAATTTTCTATTTCTTCCTGTTTGTTTTAGCTAATTGTATGTTTCCAGGAATTTATCCATTTCTTCTACGATGTCCAACTTGTTAGCATGTAGTTTTTCATAATATTCTCTTAAAATTTTATTTCTGTAGTGTTGGCTGTTGTTTTTCTTCTCTCATTTGTGATTTTATTTGGGTCCTTTCTCTTTTTGATAAGTTTGACTAGAGGCTTATCAATTTTATTGATATGTTTCGAAGAACCAGTTCTTGGTTTCATCTGTTTTATTGTCCATTCTTTTAAGTTTCTGTATCATTTATTTCTGCTCTAATCTTTATTTCCTTCTTTCTGCTGGCTTTAGGTTTCATTTGTTCATTGGAGATTTTTCTTGCTTCTTGAACTAGACCTGTATTGCTATATGCTTCCCTCTTAGGGCTACTCTTGCTGCATCCCCAAAGTTTTTGACCATTGTATTTTCATTTTTATTTTTTTTAATTTGATGGTTGACCTATTCATTCAGCATGTTGTTTAACCATGTTTTTGTGGTCTTTCCAAATTTTTCTTGCGGTTGACTTCTTGTTTCATAGCATTGTGGTCAGAAAAAATGCATGGTATGATTTCAATTTTATTTGCTGAGGCTTGTTTTTGTACCTAATATATGATCTCTTCTGGAGAGTGTTCCATGTACACTTAAAAAATATATGTATTCTGTTTTAGGATGAAATCTTCTAAAAATATCTGTTAAGTCCATTTGATTTTGCTGATCGAATCTGGTGGCTCTTATGGGATTTCTCCACCTTTAAAAAAATAGTTCTCTTTCCAAGTCACTTGTTCTTTCTTTCATCTGGTCTATCCTGTTACCTATGCTCTCTAATGCAGTCTTCATCTCATTGAGTTCTTCAGCTCTGGAATTTGTTTGAAATTTTAAAAAAAGAACAAATTTCTTTGATAACAGTTTCTGTTTATTAAATTTATTCCTGAGTTCATTGAATTGCCTTTCTGAGTTTTCTTGTAGCTTGTTGAATTTCTTCATAATGGCTATTTTGAATTCTTTATCAGGTCACAACATTCTGTGCCTTTGAGTTTGGTTGCTGAAGAATTAGCATTTTTTGGTAATACCATATTTCCTTATTTTGTTATTGTTGTGTTTCGTACTTCAAATGCCAAAGAAGAGGTGAATATCCTGTCTTTCGTGAAGAATTTGTTCACTTTGGCTGTTACAGTTCAAGATGCTGACAGTTGGAAACCTTTCTTTTGTGTCCCAGAGGTGGTGCTATAGTTCAAGTTTTTAGTTTCTTCTATTAGAGCTAGAGACTGCACTCAGCAACACACAAAGAGAGTAGACAGAAGGGTGAGGGGAGGCATGGGCTTAGCACCCAGGGTCTTGGGGATGCCCATGACTGAGATGGGGATTCTCCATTGTGGGACTCTAAGAGGTCCACAGGTTCATAGGTGACCTCCTGCCAAAATCCAGAAGCAGACAGAAGGAAACACGTTCCTTCAATGTGCTTTGGTATTCTTGTCGACCTCTTTTCCTTTTCTTTCTTTCATTACAGTCATTGAGATCCCTCCTCAGAAGTTCAGGGTCTTACTGGAGAGAAATGGATCACTTCAGCCACAACCGCTACAGATGGGCAACCACTTTGCCTTTCCATTTCCTCTAGTAGAGAGGTAGCTGCTGCTGCTGACAAAAACCCAGTATATTGCCACATTGCCAGAGAGGAGTAGCATGGTGGGTTCCTGTGTAACTGCACCCTAGCAGACTCTAAGCCAAGGATGGATGATGGTCCTGTAAGAGCAAAGAAATGACCGGGAGACCGTGAGTGAGACACAGGTCTATTGGGGGAACTTACAGGGAGTCCAGGAGAGGCTGACTAGACAAAGCACCCACTGCTGGAGTCTGCAGGAAGCAAGTTTTTATAATGTGACAACTAGCCTAGCAATTATCTGTAGCCATTCCCCTCTTAGCATGGCCAGTGTTTTAAGGAGATCAAGGTCTGCCGCCCAGATATTCTTTGTTACAGAGGAGATGCTCCAGGTTGGCCATTCTCAGAGCCCCTGACCTTCAGTGCTAAACAACGCATTCTTCTGTATCTTCTGCTTAACAGGCATATAGAAAGAGGATGGGATCTGTATATACTCAAGACAGGGATTAACGGGGACATTCAAGGTGTGCTTGTATAAACCAAACATCCAGCACATATCATGTAGTTCCTCTCCCTCTCTGCTTCCAAACTCCTCCCTCTCCCACTGGGATGACCTGCTAGGATCTTCCATCAGGTTGGCTCAGACCCCTACAAATATGTCTCCTGTGCATGTCTACTCAGTTTTGTACTCTCCGGGTTCGCCTTTTCCCCAATCATAGAAGGGAAGAGTGGGGCAGGCTCACTGACTCCCTTGGGTCCACTGTCTCTTCCAAGGTTCTATCCACCCACTTTAAGTGCATAAGTGCATAGAAATTGCTTAGGTTGTCCTGGTGTAATGTGCAAAAGCATTTTTGTTTGACTTACAATTAATTGGACATCAATAACCAAAGGTAAGAGGAAAAAGGATTCATGCCACCATGATGCTGACTTCACCCTAGAGAAGTCAATGTGGTGCTTCTTGATCTGGGTGCTGTTTCCATGAAAGTAACCAATTTATAAAAATTTATAAACAAAAAATTTAAACATGCATCGAGCTGTACAGTTGGATATATATGTATATATATGCAGTACTTCAAGGAAAGTTAAGTGTGATTCTATTCTACTTTAGGGTATATAGCCAGAAGAAATGAAAGCAAGATATCAGATATACACCCACATGGATGGCAGCAACCCCATTCTCCATCAAGAGATGAACAGGTAAACAAAATGCTGTATATATGTAACATTGGAATATTATCAGCCACGAAAAGAAGGAAATTCTGGTACCTGCTATAATAAGGGTGAACCTTAAGGATGTTAGTTAAGTGAAATAAGCGAGTCTTGCAAATACTATATAATTCCACTCATAGGAGGTAGTTAGAGTAGTCAAATTGAAGAGAAGGAAAGTAGAATGATGGTTGCCAGGGACTGTGGGCACTAAGGGATAGCGAACTATCGCTTAATAAGTAGAGCGTTTCAGTTTTGTGACAGGAAACAAGCTCTGCAGATGGATAGTGGAGATGTCAGCAAAACTGTGAAATGTACTTAACCACTTTGAAATGGACAGTCCCGCAGTATCAAGATGGTGAACGATTATGTGTACTTTACCACAATTTTTTAAGTTAATATATACTCTCTAAGTAAATGCATCTTAATGATGTTATCAACTTACCTCTGGTGAACATCCCAAAAATTCACCCCTCATCTCTTATTTGGGTTATTTTAAATCTTACCTTTTCAATCCTGTTGAACACAAGAAGTGAAGAAAACCAGCAGTGGACTCTCTCCAAGCAGCAAGGTGAGAGATTTAAGACTGTTTTCCACTCACACAGGACCACGTACTAAAAAAAAAATGCTTGGACATGATCCTTCCTATTTATACTCAACACCCCTCATGTAAAGAAAACAGACCAAAAGGTCTGTCACCCTCACTTCACAGCTGGGAGCACAGACCAAGAAAAACTAATCACAACCAAAAAAAGAAAATTCAAATTTTCTGATATGACATTCAAGCTGGTTATCATGCTCATAAGACCGTCAAGATTGTCACTAGACTTGAAAAACAAATTTGATTTACAAATTCATTTTGTGCTTCTATTGTTCCCATAATAAAATGCATTCTAGAATCTAGAATCATGGTAAAAAAAGGTCACTTTTTGACTTGAAAACCTTTTATTTAATTTATACAAATAACTACTAAATACAAAAAGTAGATTAAAACAAAATAGTTATTTTTTTTTCTGGCATAGTTTAAATGCACATAATGGATAATTCCGAAGAAAATGCATTTTCCCCACAGCGTTCAGGACTAAAATTCTACTGAAATCTTTGCTTCTAAATCAGTAATATATTCGGTGGTGTCACATGGGTAATGGCTAAATACATTTCTGCATATGAACTGAAAAAAGTTACAGTCTACACACATACAAATGTGAAGCACTTAAAATGTGAATTTAACTGATAATAAAAGAAAATGTCCATTTCAGAGTATAGTGTTAAAAACATTTCAGTAATAAAATCATAAGACCACATAAAAATAAGCTTTAACATATGCACAAAGCAGTTTTGTAAAAACTGCTAAGGGCACAAGTAATAAATAATTTGCAAAGTTGTGTATAAACAATTCCTAATGTTTCAGCATCATTGTAAACATCAGCACATGTGTAAAATGCAGCAAAGTCTGACATTACATTTTGTTTTGCCAAATTGAATTCCTATTATCCAAAGACAGACCAGTGGAGTATGCAGCCAACGTTTTGGCAAGTTGGGTCTTTAAAATTAAGAGTAACAGTGCAAGTAAGGAATGCAAAGAATTCCTAGTGCAATAAAGAAGAGAAGCACAGGCAATATTGCTGATAAAAATTCACCACCTCCTTGAGTTTCCCATGGGGAGAGTCTAGGAGACCTGTGAAAGATATGCAAAGCCACTGTCTTAATGCCCAGATCTCTTTTAGGATTTCTCTGTGTTCCTCCAGTTCCCCTACCTTTGCAACAGTGTCTGTCCGACATGAGTCTCTGCAGTGTGAACAGTTTGTGAAATGCCCAGTTCACAGTTCTTGAGCGAGGTTAGGGTGGTTTTGGCGTCTCCCCAACACATGGCCAAGTAGAATGGCTGCCTTGTCGAAGCAGCCATTTGCAGAGGGAGACAGCCGGATTCTGTTCTGACAACCAGTCAGGCCGGCGTTAGGTCCCAGCTGGACAATGACAATGTCAACTCTTCCTTCTTGACGCCATGAAAATGTCAACAGTCAGTTTTCAATTTGTCTAGGGAATTATCAATTTTGGTCAGAGTCTTTTTGATGCGCAGAGCTGTGAGTCTTGCGGACGGATTTTGATACCAGCACTCTTTCATCAGCTTAGCCAGAGAGGTTAATGTCTGAGGGGAGAATGAACAAATACCACAGTGAAAAAGCGGCTTTGTCATGGTCCCAGAAAGTTGGCAGATGTTGCATCAATGGATTTTGCAGAACTCTGCAGGTCTTGGTAAGTTACAGTGATGTTACTGCCCTCTTCTTTATCAAGTAATTAAGGCCCTGACCCCTGATAACCGAGTCTCTCTTGAGTTTTGTGAACTCTGGTCTGGCTTCCTAATGCCACCAGCTGACTTTATGAGGTAAATTACATAGGACTGGCTCGACCCCCTGATGCTTTCTGTGTGCTAAGAGAGAAAATGCTACCCCAGAGTCAACAATGAAATCTACAAATGGCGTCTTATCTTGGTGTTTCAGACTTGCTGCTACGAAAGAGAAACAATAAGAAGCTTGGGCCAGACAGCTTCCGTTTGGAATTCCAGATATGCAGAGGATGGAAAGAGGTTAGTCTCATGTTTTACTTGTGAAACTGCAGTCCCAGGGCTAGTGGCAGAGTAATAGGTCTCCTAACTCCTCGAGCTAGTCAATAGTAGAAATTCCTGTATATGTTGTCACTTATTAGTAAGATAAGAGAATTTCGCTATTTCAATGATACCATTTTGTGAACCGACCTAACTAGGTCCAAGGCCCTTCTACATAAGATAGAAAGCAACAGACAGGGCGGATCATTCAGGAACGACACTATTTGCTTGCTCTTGAGTTTCACCTGGCAAAAAGGTGAAGACAGCTCTAAAACTGAGAAACTGGCACTCTTACCGGGTCTGAGAACCATCTATTGGGTATATTTGGCCTCTGCTGATCCACACAGACCACCTTTCTCATATCTTCAAAACTTGGGTCGTTGGGAACCACGTCGTAGAATGGTGGCTTGTAATCCTCCACGATACCTGCACGTGTGGGTGAGAATGGTGTCGGTTAGCAGGAGGACAGAGGTTCCCCCCCAGGGCTTTCTCAATTGGTATCGCAGGTTATAACGTGACAGGAGAAAAACTGAACATCTTCCTCACTTCAAGGTGATTCTGAAAGCTACAAAGTAAGTGGAGAACAAGGTAATAATTATTCATCCTCCAAATCTCCGCATGAATTACATCAGAAGAATATGTGACTACTACTCATGTAACTTCATTTATTGACAAACTGCTCTGTAAAACCCAAAATGTAACTGAGGACAGCATTCTGGTCCAAGATGGTGACCTAGGAAGACCCTGAACATCTCTCCTTCATGGACACACCAAATCTGCACCCATTCCTCCTAAAGAAGAACTGAGGGCTGAATGAACACCTTCTGTACAACAAAAGACCATAAAGAGAATGGCAAAGAGATGGAGACACAGAAATGAAGGGGAACCCCCCCCAACACTGCGGCCCTGAAGCAGGCAGAGCTAGTACCGGGGGACCGTGAACAGGTTTGTCTACCTGGGGTACAGAAAAGATGCCGCAGTTTAAAAGATCAACTAGAATATTAAAGATCCAGCCCTACAACTCTACCACATGCGAGGGAATCTGCTGGAACTCTCTCAGTCAGGGGCGGGTGAACACCACTGCTAGGTAACCCCCTCCCTGCCCTGCCCCCAACCCTGGTAATGCAGACAAGAACAGGGTCTGCAAACCACAGCTGGCTTACTGCCTCAGTGAGCCCCAGCCATCCACCCAGGCAGCCACGTGAAGCACACACTAAGACACTCCTGGTCGGTGCTCACTATGGCTCCAGCCATCTTGTCAAGGTGACACAGGTACAAACTACCCAGGAACACTCCAGACAGCCTGCAGGGGCACCACCTGTGTACAGGGTGGAGCCCTGTGGAGCTTCATGGAGCACCCCCATTTAAGTGTTGCCTGTGCAACACTTCAGTCCACTTGCCCTGCCAGGAATCCCTCTGCACAGAGTACCCTGGGATAACCTGACCTATAGCCACTTCAGCTGTCCTGCAAGGATGCCCTCTATGTAGAGAACCCCGACCCACACCAGCCACAGCTCCAGCCAGCCAACCGAAGCCACTAGGCATAGTCTTATGGGGGAAGACTGTAAAATAGACCCTCCCTTCAAGTTTAGGAGAATTAGCTGTTCTGCCTAATTCCTAGAAACACTGAAAGCCAAGCAAAATGAAGAGACACAGGAATATGCTCCAAAAGAAAGAATAAGACAATAGCTCAGAGAAGGAAGTAAATGAAATGGAAATAAGCAATCTACTTCATAAAGAGTTCAAAGGGATGGTTGTAAAGATGCTACCAGCCTAGAGAAGAGAGAGATAAACTCAGGAAGAATTTCAATAAAGAAATAAAAAAATGTAGAGTAGAGGATGCAGAAGAAAGGATCAATGATCTATTGGTAGCAATCTAAGGTAATGAAAAGCATCCAAACAGAACAGCAAAAAGAAATTTTTATTTTGTTTATTTATCTGACAGTGATCACAAGATGGCAGAGAGGCAGAAAGACAGAGGGGGAAGCAGGCTCCCCGTCGAGCAGAGAGCCCGATGCGGGGCTTAATCCCAGGACCCCGAGATCATAACCTAAGCCAAAAGCAGAGGCTTAACCCACTGACCCACCCAGGAGCCCCCAAAAGAAATTAAAAAAAAAAAAAAAAAAAAGGATATACAGGGCACCTGAGTGGCTCAGTGGGTTAAAGCCTCTGCCTTCAGCTCAGGTCATGATCTCAGGGTCCTGGGATCAAGCCCCACATCGGGCTCTCTGCTCAGCAGCGAGCCTGCTTCCCCCTCTCTCTCTGCCTACTTGTGATCTCTCTGTCAAATAAATATATAAAATCTTAAAAAAAAAAAGGCTATACTAAGAGATTTCTTTGACAAAAACAAAGATCCTCATTCCATGGGTCTCAGAAGGAAAACAGAAAGGGTGCAAAAAACTTACTTGAAGAAATAACAGCTGAAAACCTTCCTAACCAAGGGGGGGTAAAAAGATTTCCAGGTCCATTAGCACCAAAAGTCCTGAACAAGATAGAAACCAAAGAAGTCCACACCATGAAACATAATAACTAATATGTCAAAGGAAAGGACAAAAGCAGATAGTCAAATACAAGAGAAACCTCAAAAGGCTATCAGCTGATTATTCAGCAGAAACTTCAAATATATCATGTCACTCCTTTCTGGCCTACAAAATGCTGAAAGAAGAAAAAAAACCCTAAGACCAAGAATATCTCTCCTTAAATTCTGGATGATAACTTTTCTGGTAAAGAGTTCCCCTAATAAACAAAAGTTAAAGGAGTTCATCACCACTAACTAGATTTTATAAAAAATGTTAACAGGACTTCTGTAAGTGGGAAAGGAAAAGGCCAAAAGTAGAAGAAAATGATGAAAGAAAATTCATGAGTTGAAAGCAAACACAGTAAAAGTAGTAAAGCAATCGCTTAAAAGCTATAATAGGAAGATTAAAAGACAAAAGTAGTAAAATCAATTGTAGGTGACAGGTCTTCACAAAATAAAAATGTAAAACATGACAACATATAAAAATGAAGAAAATGAAAAAGTTCTTTTAGAATAATGTGTTTAAATTTAAATGACCATCAACTTAATCCAGATTGCTGTATACTTAGGAGGTCATATATAAGTCTCATGATAAACACAAAACAAAAACCTTTGGGGGGGTGGGGAGAGGGAGAAGCTAACTCCCTGCTGACCAAGGATCCTGATGTCAGACTTGATCCCAGGACCCCAGGATTTTGACCTGAGCTGAAGGCACTTAACCAAAACAGAGCTACCCAGATATGCCGAGACTCACTTCTGACCCAAAGCCATAGACAGTGAAAGGATGGAAAGAGACATTCCATATAAATGGAAGCAATACTTAAGACTAAATGGATTAAAGCAAAGGCTGTGACAACAAAAAAGAGCATTATATAATGATAGAGGGTTCAATCCAAAAAGAGCATATAACAATTATAAATATCTATACAGCCAACATTGGAGCATCTACATACATAAAGCAAATATCAACAGATAGAAGGGAGAATTTGACAGTAATATGCTAATAGTACAGGACTTAACATCCCACTTACATCAACAGATCATCCAGGAAGAAATCTATAGACCAGATGGACTTAAAAGGTATCTACAGAATATTCCAAACACAACAGACTACACATACTTTTCAAGTGCACATGGAACATTCTCCAGTATAGATAAAATGTCAGCCCACAAGTCTCAATAAATTTAAGTAGACTGAAATCCTACCAAGCATTGTTTCCGAACACAACAGTGTAAAACTAAAAACCAATTACAAAAAAAATCTGGAAAAGACCAAAACATATGAAGGCTGAACAACATACTACTAAAGAACACACAGACCAACAAAGACATCAAAGAGGAAATACAAAACACAGACAAATGAATATGAAAATACAAGGGTCCCAAATCTTTGGGATGCAGCAAAAGCTGTTCTAGAGGGAAATTTAAGGCAATACAGGCCTACCTCAAGAAACAAGAAAAAAAAAGAAGAAAAATCTCAATATAACCATATACCTAAAGGAAACTAGAAAAAGAATAAACCCAAATTAGTTGAAAGAAGGAAACACTGGAGATCAAGGCAGAAACAGAAGAAAAACAGAAAAGATCAATGAAACCAAGAGCTGGTTCTTTGAAATATCAAGAAAATTAATAACCCGTTAGCCAGACTCATCAAGAAAAAAAGAGGGCCACCCAAAAAATCAGAAGTGAAAGGAGAGAAGTAAAAACAGAACACAGAAATAATCCCTCCCATTGGTAGAATGCAAATAATATGAAATATTCATTTTTTCTTTCTATGGGCATTAAGCAACCTTGGACTGCCAGACACAGTTGCCGGCTAGATGGCTCTATTATTTACTCTCAGATTGAAGGCATGAAATAAAATGTAGAGAAAGACTGTCATTTGGGAAGACAGAAAAATGGCTGAAAAGCATGAACTCTCTCCTTACCCCACACAAACATGAAAGAGGTTAATTTCAGCTTAGCATGACTTCCAATGCCTTAGAAACTCCTTTTCCCCAGAAAAATTACTCTTCTTTGTGAAAGAAATTGATGTAATTCTACAAAGAGAAATTTTAAACTTCACTTAGAATTAGAAAATTGATTCTTCCCCTTAAAGAGAGGAAACCGAGAAATCCATTTTTCTTCTACCATCAAAGGCTTCAACAATGAGGCCAGGGGACTACTTAGTTTACCGCTCTCATCCTTTCTCCGTGTAACTTTCTTCCATTCCTCAATACCTAACAGGTTTTTTGGGGAAAAAGAAAAATCGAATTATAACTTCTCACAGCCTTCTAATCCCTACAGGCAGGTCACCTAAAAAGCTTCAATCCCCTTGTCATCGATCAAAGAAATTAAGTAACTTAATTGCAAGAATCCATTTCACAAATCCCATATAAAGACACATTGTTTATGCAGAAGATCAGCCATGATAAAGAACGTGTTTAAGATCCATGCAATTTCTTTAACTTGTTTGAATAAGTTAATTGATAACTACATTCCATGTTTTCAGTAATGTAAAATAAATTTCTACTTGAGCCTGTTTGTCTAAATAACTCATCCACATTGCATAACTGTGATCACAAAGGATATTTGTCAATGGATTAAAACCTTTCCTGGCAAAACACGAACCACTACTTTCAGATTTGTGATATCTCATCTCAAGGGCCTTATCTCCTGTCATGAGGAACCCGTGAAACTTTTAAACAAAAATATTTCCTTCTAGTACTAAGACATACCATATAAAATACAACTAGGCATGGATGCTTAACGTCATTTATACCTTTTTTAAGGGCCACATGAATTTATAGGAAATAGTGAGAGATGTGCCCTTCACTGTGTCTTAATTCCTCCAAAAGAATACATTTAGTGGCCTACTTTAATTTTTTTTTTAATTTAGCATAATAGCATTGCCTGGGCTAAGTGGAGTTTTTACTATAAATATGCAAAAGAAAAGGGCATGGGTGGATTTTTAAAACGCGAGATCTAGTGATCCCCAACAACAAATTTCACTATCCAAACCTGAAGCTTCCCCTCATGTTTATATTCCCTTACTTTAATCTCACTATCTGCCCCATGTTTTAACAAAAGGAATCGAATTTAAAAAGAAAGACCATTTAATTGATTGTGCCTGGGATACCTCTCAGATACTTGACCAGTACCAAATAAATCTGGGATTAAACTCTAGCAGTCAGGCAGAACTCCCTCTGGCCAAAGAAAGCAATGATGTTATTTCAATCAATATACATGCTGTACCTACTAGGTGTAGGGCACCATATTAAACATTAAGGATGATAAAAGTGGAAGACATGCTTTTGTTTGTCAAGGTTCTGGAAATCTGTGGAAGATGAGGACAAGCCTTTCTTTCTTTAGACATCGGAAATCTTTTTAAAAAAAAAAAAACCTCAAAAATGCTTTTGACCCCACTATCTTTGCCTTTCAAAATATATTTTTATGTGCTTGTTCCTAAATTGGCACACACGGTTTATGGGATCAGAACGGTTATTGAGTCAGAGGTTGTCTTTGGCACTGGGGATACAAGAATAAAAAAAGATCCAGTGCTGGTAATAAGGCCCAGAATAAGAGGCAAGGGAAATAGGACAAATTACAGACAGGCATTAGAGGAAAGAGCAGGGAGAAGGTGTAGGAATAGGATACTCCGCAAGGCTTAGAGAAAAAAAACCAGCTGTGTGGTTTAAGTACCAGACATAACTGGGTTTCATGGAAGCCTAGGTAAGCTTTCCAGGAGCTGGAGCTCAGGCTCAGGAAGACATAGAAAGGTTAAGGGATCTGCAAGGCACAGAAGAGGATGAGAAACACCAACAGGGGACATTCGTGTGGGAAAGGGGGTCTGAGGACAAAGACAAGAGGTTACAAATGACCCTCCCTTGTTGTAAAGTAGGAAAAGCCTTCCCTGTGGCTGAAATTGGGTGCACTCGAGGGCAGGGAGAGGGAGAGGTCAAGGACGATGAAAATGGTGTGTTGTCAAAGTAGGAAGTTACTTCCAACTGTTGCTCATTTCCGCCAGAAATCGGGGGAGCCAGGCAAAAAAAGTGAACTCTCACGTCCATTGAAGACAGCACTCAATGAACAACCGCCAGATTATGAGCCAGCAGAGAGGACAGCAGGAAAAGTGACTAAAAATGCAAAGTACTTGGGGTGCACACAGCAAAGGGTGCGGGAACACAGGGGAGGACTGAGGGAGCCAGGCCCTGCTTTTCCATGAAAGGTGGCTGGCATGACTCAAAAGGCCACAAGAAAGGAATCAGAAATTATTCATAACCTACTCCCCCACAACTCTTGGCATACGTATCTGATTTCTACAAAAATGTTTTTCCTGGGCATATGTCTATTTGGAACTCTTCTATTCTCTGGTGCAAATATATCTTTACCAACCAGTAGCCCCACCCCACCCCCTGAATCTGCTGCACGGTCCTGAGTAAAGCCTTTAATTGCCAGGCCTTAGTGCCAACACCTTGAAGTACACGTCACAAAGCTGATGCACAGACCAAAAAGAATGCCCTAGACAGTGCCCCAAAAAGCATGAGATGCCAGACTTGCATCTTAGATGACTCTCTGGAAAGAAAGTCTTCTTTGCGATCCTCCCCTACCAAAGCCTTAGACCGGGTACCATCTTCTCCCCTCTTTGACAGCTGTATCTGGGCCTGGCAGGTATGTGTATGTCTGATTCAAATTCCACCCCCCCCCCCCCCCCAGCCATCCACCATATCCCACTGCCCCTGCAAAACCTTTAGGAGAAAAACAGAGGAAAAAGCTCATTATGTCTGCATGGGCTCAGGCTCATGCCCCCCAGCACGCCACTGTACTCCACATCCCTGGGCATCGGCCACACTAGCGCGGCTTGCGGTTCTAGCCATAGGGCACCTGTATCATTCCCCACAGTGCTTCCTGTTGCCCAGGATACTAATTGTCACCATTGGACTATATTTCTCATTCCCATCTACATGTCCGCCCAAACTAGTCCACTTGACTAGCTCCTTTCATCTAAGGACTCAGTTCATGCTTTCTATCATCCAAGAAGAACCCTCTCACCTCATGACCACAATTCCAGGCCCCTGGACAAAGTTCCATGTCCTTCCCATACTCTGTCACCTCCCCATACACCTCAACCATAGTCGCTTCATCTATTAAAGAGATTATATATATATATATATATATATTTTTTTTTTTTTCTCAACTGCTTTCTAGGGCCTAAAGGAATACCAAGTATATGCACACACTTACTTAAGTGAATGTTGCTTATATATATGTCCACAATCCTTTATCCAAAACCCTTGACGTTAGATGTGTTTGAGGAATTTGGAGGTTTTTTTTTTTTTTTACACTTTACAAAGCTAATAAGAGGCACACACCCTATTTATGTGACACTCTAGTAGTCTGAGGGATAACCTACAACCAAACGTTTCTGTGTGAAATGGATGAACAGTCCCACTAAATGGGATAAATAAAAGCTATAAATAGACTCATATTAATTCAGGTCAAGAATGACTGCTAAATGAGTTCAAGTGTTCTGCCAAGTAAGTTATGAAAGGTTTGGATTCTAAAGTTTAGGGAATTTCTCAATCACAGATGAGGGACTATTGACCTGGTTATATTTTGAATAATCTGAAGGTGAAGAGATATCATGGGATGTCAGAATCGTGTCCATTACACCTCAGTCCTCTTCTCCTACACAAGAAAAAAAAAAACAAGACCCCACAGGAAAACTTACTTTGTCTAAGTTCCCAGGTAATTAACAGCAAAGCTAAACTAGCATCCAATGCCTTGTTTATATTCTAGAATTTTTCCCAACTAGCCAACTGTGACATAATGAAATACGCTCTTCTCTACATTACTCTCATGTCACAAGCTGCTCACTTCTTTGTCTCTCTGCTGTCCTCCAACGTGGGCAGGCACTGTGATATCCAGGAAACAAACAGGTGAGGAGAACATAGTCCCTCATACCTACAGCCACACCGAGAGCTACTGTTACCAGTAAACTCCTAAAGAAATTCTGAAATCCCTCAGAGACTAGAACTTTACAACTAAAGCCATTTTAGTAAGAATTAGAACAGTTTATGTTTGGCTTCTGAGAAAATTTGAAGTGGCTCAGGGACAAAACCTTTTCATCTTCACAGACGATATCATACTCAGTGGAAAAAGCTGAGAGCTTTTCCTCTAAGATCTGAAATAAGACCAGGATGTGCACTCTCGTCATTTCTACTCAGCACAGCACTGAACGTTCTAGCCACGGCAATCAGACAAAAACATGAGAAAAGAAATAAAAGGCATCCAAATCTGTAAGAAAGTAGTAAAACTCACTATTTTTAGATGACCTACCACTATACATAGAAAGCCCTAGACTCCACCAAAAACTATTCGAATAAAAGAATTCAGTATAGTTGCGGGATACAGAATACACTGAAATCTGTTGCATTTCTATGCACTAATAATGAACTAACAGAAATTTAAGAAAACAATCTCATTTATAATCGCATCAAAATGAATAAAATACCTAGGGATAAACTTACCCAAGGAGGTGAAAGACTTGTCCTCTGAAAACTATAAAACACTGATGAAAGGACTTGAAGATGTCACAAACAAACGGGAAAGCTATACCACAGACTGGAAGAATTAATTCTGTGGAAATGTCCACATTACCCAAAGTGATCTACAGAATCCATACGATCCTCATCAAAACTACAATGACATTTTTCACAGACCTAGAACGAACCACCCTAAAATTTGTGTGCAACCACAAAAGACTCTGAGGACCCGAAGTAATCTTGAGAAAGAAAAAGCTGGAGGTATCACAATCCCAGATTTCAAGATCTACTACAAAACTGTGATCATCTGGATGCCTATGTGGCTCAGTTGGTTAAGCGTCTGCCTTCAGCTCAGGTCACGAGTCCGTGTTGGGCTCCCTGCTCAGCGGGAGTCTACTTCTCTCCCTCTTTCTCCCAATGCTGTGCTCTCTCAAATAAATGAAAATCTTAAAAAAAAAAAAAAAAAAAGCTGTGGTAATTAAAGCAGTATGATACCAGCGTTGAGAGCAGACACATGAAACTCTTTTCTGAAGAGCCAGAAAGAAAAACATACACTTACGTGGTTTATTAATCAATGACAGAGAAGGCAAGAATATACCATAGGGAAAAAGGCATTCTCTTCAATAAATAATGCTGGGAAATCTGGACCACTTTCTCACACCATATATTTCTCACACAAAAATAAACTCAAGATGTAAACATGACACCTGAAACTATAGAATGCTTAGAATGTAACATCAGCAGTAATCTGGACATCGGTCATAACATTTTTCTAGATATATCATCAGGCAACAAAAAACAAAAGGAAAAATAAATCGCTGGGGCTATTCCAAAATAAAAAGCTTTGCAGAGTGAAGGAAACCATCAACAAAATGAAAAGGGAACCCAATGAATGGGAGAAGATATCTGCAAATGATATATCCATTAAGGGTTTAATATCCAAAATGTAAAGAATTTAGACAACTCAAAACCAAAAAGTAAATAATCTGACTAAAAGTGGGCAGAAGACCTGAATAGACATTTCTCCAAAGAAGACATAGAGATGGCCAACAGACACATGATAAGATGCTCAACATCACTCATAACCAGGGAAATGCAAATCAAAAGCACAACAAAGTATCACCTGACACGTGTCAGAATGGCTAGTATCAAAAAGACAATAAATAATCAATGCTGGTGAGAATGTAGAGAAAAACCCTCATGCAGGCATATAAATTGGTACAACCACTGTGGAAAACAGTATGGATGGTCCTCAAAAAAATTTAAAAGAAATACCATCCAATATAGTAATTTCACTACTGAGTATTTACCCAAAGACAATGAAAATACTAATTCAAAAAGATACATGCACACCTATATTTATTATATTTATTGCAGCATTATTTACAATAGTCAAGATACAGAAGCAATCCACATGCCCATCAATAGATTAATGGATAAAGATAGTGTGGTGTATCTACACACAAACACACATGTACGCACATACATACATACACAATGGTATATTACTCTGCCATAAAAAAGAATGAAATTTCACCATTTGCAACAACAGAAATGGACCTAGAGGGCATCATGCTAAGTGAAGTAAGTCCGACGGAAAAAGATAAACACCATATGAGTCTACTTACTATGGAATCTAAAAAACAAAACAAATGAAATAAGCAAAAAGCAGGAACAGACCCATCAATACATAGAACTGATGGTTACCAGAGGGCGAGGGTGGGGAGATGGACAAAATGGGTGAAGAAGGGGAACAAACTTCCAATTATGGAATGAGTAAGTCGCAGGAATGAAAGGTGCAGCATAGGGAACCGAGTTAGTGGTATTGTAATAAGGTACAGTGACAGTCGCTACAATTGTGTGAGCACAGCATAACGTACAGACTTGTTAAATCACTATGTTGTACACCTGCAACTAATGGAACATCGTCAACTAGGCCTTGAAACATGAAGTTTGAAAAAAGCCCAGTTAAAAAGATTAATAACGGTATAAGTTTGGATAGAAAAAAAATCACAAAGGTAGTGTATGTATATAAATGAATTTAGTCTCACCAAAAAGAATGCCTGTGAACTCTGTTCAAGATTCAAAAAGGGGGCGCCTGGGTGGCTCAGTGGGTTAAAGCCTCTGCCTTCGGCTCAGGTCATGATCTCAGGGTCCTGGGATCGAGCCCTGCATGGGGCTCTCTGTTCAGCAGGGAGCCTGCTTCCCCTCTCTCTCTGCCTACTTGTGATCTCTCTCTCTCTGTCAAATAAATAAATAAAATCTTAAAAAAAGATTCAAAAAGGTATTTCCAATATTTTTGTTATTTTGATTAACATCCCTAACAGGAAGCCCTCAAACATTTTTTGTGCCGTGGCCCACATCAAACATGGCCAATAGGTAAGTGGGTGAGGCTGCTCAGGGCACAGGTAATGACAATGCAGAAGGTTCCGGTCCCCCGGGTCCTGGCTCACTGCTGGAGGTTTAAGAGAATCAGCATCTCGAGGCATTTCTGTCACCTAAGTTTGACACTCTCGGGGAAGCCCTGCCTTACCCTGTGGCAAGTACTCCTTTCTGCGATAGGAATGGAGCCTGAAGAGCAGCTCTGTCTGTTCCCTGCTAGGCCGAGATCACGTGTGGCGTGTCCTCAGGCCTCCACCCCCTACGGCAATTCTCGGCCGCATGAACCATGCACATCACTCAAGCCAAGACTGACTCTGTTCTCAGACATCTGTGTTAAAATTATATAAGTAGGGGCACCTGGGTGGCTCAGTGGGTGAAAGCCTCTTACTTCTGCTCAGGTCATCATCTCAGGGTCCTGGGATCGAGCCCCACATCGGGCTCTCTGCTCAGCAGGGAGCCTGCTTCCCCCTCTTTCTCTGCCTGCCTCTCTGCCTACTTGTGACCTCTCAGTCTGTCAAATAAATAAATATTTTTTAAAAAATTATGTAAGTGATTCCTATTATCGAGATTCTCATCACTGTAACATAGCAAATGGTTTACAGACCACTGTACAGTCGGGCCCTCCTAAAAGGATACATTAATATCACAGTAGTTGTCAGAGGAGAGGACACAAAGTCTAGGAGAGGAACACAGCCATGCTCTGAGTTAAGCTATGAACAAGATGTCTCAGATCTGGCATAGTGTCAACACCTAGCGAGAGGGTGCAGCTTCGGGGGTCTCACAGGAGGAGGAGAATGTTTCACTGAATGCTGGGCCCTTACAAGGTTTAAGAACCTGATTACTTGAACAGCACTCAATATTAAGTTCTGCCCGGCTGAGGTTATTTGGTCATGAGGCCAGGTGACTGCCCTCCGCAGGTCTGCATCTCTAAATCAGGCACATGAAATTCTGGGAATCGGTGGGAAAACATCCTTCTTCCCTGCCTCCACCTCCACACTCCTGCCCCAGCCACTTCACGAAAGGCTCAACAAAGCAAAACAAAACACCTGAGAGAAATTAGTCTAATGAATATGAAAAACATTCCCTAATATGATGATTCTTCCCTTTGTTCAAGTCTTAATATACACTAGCAGAATAAAATCATGAAACATGGTAGATAGTAAGTTGCTAAAGAAAATAAAAGTTGTCACAGTCTCCATACACAAGCCCATTGGGCTTAGGAACCAAAGTACATGCAGGTTCCTGGCAAGGCCAAGGAGTTGTGAGACTACGTTCATGTTTGACGCACAGGCTTTGGAAAAACCTAACAAATATTTGCTAGTCCTCACCCCACAGAGGATGTACCCTGGCCAGCAAGGATTTTTCGATGAGATACATTTTAACAAAAATCCATCGCAAAATAAGCAAAGCCGGTAACAGTGCAACGAGAGTGTGTCCACCCAGTCCTCAGGCGGGAAGTGAAGAGGGAAACGAATACAGTGTCCGAGTGAAGGACTAGGATAAGGAGTGGTAATGGAAGGCCAATGGAGAACCACACACGTGGCCTCCGTCACTCATCTCCAGGGAACAGCAAATACCCATGGCTGGGTTACTGAGCACTGACTACGTGCCAGACACACATGGGGTGCTTTACACACATGAGCTCAGTTCATCCTCAGAATACTATTACCAGCAATATTTTCGGGACGATGAAACGGATGTACGTGATCGAGGCAGAGAGTATGAGTGAGAGCCTGAAAGTTTCGGCTCACACTGTACCCCCTCGGAAGGGCCCGAGAGCAGCAGCAGACCGCTGCCCGGAGGACACCCTTCACGGCTGCTTCCCCGGGCCGTGCTCTGGACCCAAGGAAAGCCGTAGCAAGGGAAGAGAGAAACATGGCACAACAAGGTACTCAGCAAGCAAACATAATGAAGGAACGGGATCTATCCCATCACCTAAACACGCTTGCCTATACAATCTGGGCACACCGCCTTTTCAAAATGTCTAGTGTGTTGATCCTGAAGTGTACCTGTCACATAAACAACAAAGTTATGTAACATGAAACTGCAATGAAACATACAGTAGGGTGTGAGCTGCATGGAGGTGAACAGAGGCTCAAGCTGCTCAGACGATGCTATGGTCAAAGATGTGCGGGATGGAGCATGGATGATGAAGATTATCTTATTTGGTGTTTAAGTCCTTGAGCAGATGAACACAGTATTAGAACAACACACCTCCCGAGTTTCTGCATATAGAGATCCAAACAAGGTATACAATGAAAGCTGAGGCTCCAGAGAAAGAGGTTCTCTCCTGGGGAGGGAACATACTACTAGGGGTTGCTTGGAAGGGGGGACTCGAGGTCTTCTATCAGACCTAAGCTAAACGGTACAAGTCCACTGTAAGAACGTAATCTACTCACCTATGCAATCCCCATGTAAGGTTCTGTCTCATACCACACAAAACACAGGTAACCAGACACAAAGATAGCCACAGAACTTTGTATCGAAGGAGGAAAAGAAGAATATTGTTAGAGAAGTTGCAAAAACCTAGAAGGAAAGGCCAGGGCTGAGCTCCAAGACTGTTAAAGAAGAAATGAACCCCTCTTATGCTCGCAAGAGACAGCAGGTGTCACCTAAGGTATCAGAAACAGATCACAGGCATCCCGCTCAGACATACTGCCGGCATCCTGGAGGCAGTCTATTTCCCAGCCTGGGAAGACTGATCCCACTTTAATATGAGCTCTCAAGAGCACGGTCCCGGACCCAACAGTAGTGTAGGGATCACCTGCAGCCCTGTTAGAAAGGGTGGGTCTCCATCCAAACCTCCTAAATCAGAAACCCTGGGGCAGCGGGCCCAGCATTCTGTTTCTAGACAAGTCTGACGCATGCTGCAGTTGAAGAACTATCGATCCAGGCAAACCCCTGCCTTAAGCTGACACCCAAAAGTCACACAGGAAAGGTAAGAAAACCATTTTCCTTCCTACCGATTGCAAATTCAGTGCCAAACAAAACATAAGAAGTAAATTCCACAAGATACTACTGAGAAGTTTTCAGAGATGTGCACATGGACTTAATTCTCATTTCCTGTACAGAAACAGCATGAAGTTTATTATTAGCAGCCAATAAATGTAACATTCCAATGAAAGTACAAAATGCAACATATTTTTATACTCATGGTTCACTTGAGGATCCTGTTGCTCCAGGAGAACTATCCGGTCATCAATTTTTATCATGGACTCGGAAACTCAAAGGATGCATAATTATAATGACCTTCCTAAGATAAAACATTCATATATTTAAATGAGGTACATTTTATATGCAATAATTTCCAAAATATATATTCTTTTAATGACAGTTCCTAAAGCTGGTAAGAAAGTGAAATAGGTACATCACACCCTGGGGTGAGCGGGATATTGGAAATTAGCGCAACTCTTATGAAAAGCAATTTGGCAATATGTGTCAAGCCATAAAAACCTCCACACTCTTTGACCTATTAGGTCTACCGGCTTCCAGATTAAGAATTAATTCCCCAAATGAAAAAGTTATATGAACAAAGGTACCTAATATAGGCCCCAAATGGAGGAGACGGTATGTCTGCAACATGAAAATGGCTAATAAAATATCACGTGACCATGTAAAATAAACACAGACTAATGTTAAAAGACACACTCGAATGAAAAAGATGATACAGAACTGTATCTATATGATCATGATAACAAAGTCAAAAACATACAGGGGTGCAGAGAGAAGTGGAAAACCACAGCGATGTTAGAACATAAGGGCAAATTTTCCCTTATTTTCGCTTCTACTCATCTTCATTTTGGTGTAGTAATAACTATTAATAATAAACCTGGAAATGTTCATTCCCAAGTTCAAACCTATTTTGAATCCAGATAAAGTGATTTCCATCTGTGCGCATGCGCACGCCTGTGAACATTCATGAGCGGAGGGCGGGGGGACTAAAAAGAGAAGGGGAAAATATCAAATTAGTCACTGCCAAGGGACAGTAACTGATTTAAAAGGAGACACAACATACCCTTACCTCCCACTAAAAATCCAACCGCACCACAGAAGAGAAGTTCAACCCACAGAATTTTAGGAACCAGAGAACCACCTAAATGATGACGTAACAGGAAGTCAATCAATCAAACAACCAAAATAGTCTCTCTTCCTCTACTCTTCATGATCTTTTTCGGCAAAATAACATTCAACACAGAACAGATGATGCAAGCTACCATTTGCTGAGCTCAGTTTTAAACTGATGACTCTAATTTCAAATGGACTCCTATTAAGAACAAGTGATCTTTAAGAGCCACTTGGGTTTATGCCTGTGACACAGGGAACGCATTTGCAACATGAATTCTTACAAAGTCCAAATTCCACATTTCTGCCAAGCTCAGCTTTCATCACGCAGGCCTGCTTGGAGCTGTCCCAGCCCAGCCGCCGCTGGCCGGCTACCATTCTGGCCTCGGGATGTTAGTTTCCTCTTCACCGGGGGCAAGTTCCCCAGTGCATGGTTTATTATGACGCCAGTCCTTCTCTAAATTGTGTGCTAAAATAAACAAATTAAAATTAGATTTTCAGTTCCAAGATGCTCAAGGATTATTGGGGAGGGGGTGAGCAAATGAAGTCGATGTGTAATTCCAGGCAAAGTTCAAAACTTCATAAATCAGCAAAACAATCTCCCTGTTGCAGATAATTCTCAAGGCACTTGATGGCCCAAAATGCTAGTCGGTAAGCTCCCAATGATTGAGAAACAATTACCAAGAAGATGTTCATGACTCCATCAGAAGAAAAGAAAAAGAAAATTTAAAGAACGGTCACGTAGCAATACATGTACGTTTATGCTTAATCTGAAACACTGCTTTTAACAGACACTCTTAAGGGTCTCAAAGCCAGACACACTCTGCTGTTGGAGAAAAAAAAGAAAAGGCAGCAGCTACCATGAAGGCATGCCAATTTGAATTACTGCACATGAAAGCTAGGGTAAATTACCCCCAATGCCACTTTCCTCAAAGAACTTCCTATTCTCTGGTTATGCGGTTCAGGAAAATTATGATTGCCCTAAGAGTCTCAAGCCTTGAGAATTCACACATTATTTCTTTCATACTTTAAAAACCAGGATTCCAAGGACACCTAGGAGGGGACAGTGTCTTTCGAAAATAAATATTAATCTAAAAAAATAAATTAAATAAATAAATATTAATCTACATGGCATTTTCCTGTTTTTCTGGAACAATTTCAGACATATCCTCGGAAAGAAGACTTCCAGTTGAGAAGACAGAAGTTTATTTAGGTGATTCAAGAGAGTCTGCCATAGAAATCCACTTTGTAGGTAGATGGGGCATGTGCAATTTAAAACAGTACACTTAGTCCTTTCAGAATACAATGTACTTCCAGTAAAGTTCAACAATGTATTTGTGGCTGATCTGGATACAGGAAAAACCAGAAAAAGTTAAGAGATGATTGTAGGGGGGGTCACAGGTTAAAAATGACTGACATACGCTTCTGTAACTACCAAGACAACACCATTTCATAAAACTTACTCATAAGAGGAGAGGACTAGCATTAGCCACCGACTCAGGGCTTCTTGATTTTGAATTTCACTAATTCAGAAGGTACGGCCTGCTTCTTACAAGGAGGTGAATTCTGAGTGTGCAACCTGAGCCTTTTCTCAATAACCCACATTTAAGAAGTAAAAAATATCTGAAACAGCAGAATTCTTCACCCGTAGCTTTACTGGAGTGTTCTTCTCATGTTAAATCCCACTTGTGAGAAGAACAAAGGAGGGGAGTGGGTGGGAAGAAAGGCAGAATAGGAAGATAGAGAAAGGAAGAAATGAAATATGGACCAAACAAAAGAAGAGCCAAAGAAGAATAACTAGTCTTTTCCAGAGATATTCTTTTTTTTTTTTTTTAAAGAGTCAGGCAGTGTTTATTGGGGGCTTACACTCAACCACCAGGGAGGCAGCGCCAGGACCAGATGTCCCAGCCCGAAATATTCTTCTTTTTCAACCCTCATTTCCTCTTGTGTAGCTAAAATATAATGCCATTACATTCCACCTACTAGCCATAAATCAAATATAGATGCTGATAGCTTGATGTATGATTCAAGGAATAAGTATGATTCATGGAACAATGTGGACTTAAATATTTCCTTTGCCCTTTTAAAGACAGCAGAATCAAGAGGACTCGGGGAAGGACATTACTACATTCGATCGGGTACTTACCATTGCTCACCATACGCCTGGCCACTTCCCACAAGACAAGTCCAAAGGCCCAAATATCAACTCTCTTGTAAGAATCAAAACAATCCACCTGGATGGTTTCATCTAGAACTTCAGGGGCCATGTAGCGTTTGGTGCCCACACGGGGGTTGTTCCCCACATCGAGCTGATTGGTACTCTGGGAATGCATGACTGCCAGGCCTGAAAGGAAGATGACAGAAGGGTGGGTCAGTTCACTTCCTTTCTCCCAGAGGGTTGCCCTCAGGATTTCCAAATGGACCCCATCAGGAGCGCCCTCTGGTGGTATTCCCGGTCACTGCTGCACCATACCCAGAGTAATTACTCTGCAATACTGTGGAGAGGACTTTTGGGACAACAGAAGAACTTTTCCCAGAAACAGTTGGAAGCTCTTAGGTTAGCATCTGAACCTCTGAAAGAAAAAGATCTGATGACTGACAAACTAAGGCACCAAACCAAGAGGAGGCCAGTATTTCAAGTCCACAGGAAAATAGGCTCACAGGCTAAGTGGGAACCTCCAAGGGTCTTAGGAGAGGTAAAGCTCTCATGTTCCACCACAGCTGCCAACAGTGGGCAAACACAGATTTCCAACAGTGTGAGGCAGAGAATCTGAGGTAATGTATCACTACTGAAAGGGCGGGCTGCCATAGGCACTGCTCCATCCCTTTAGGAAGAGCGGCTTATCTGAGAAATAGCGACACTGACCCAAGCCACAGCCCCTTCTCCACAGTCATGCGTGCACACAGCATCAAACTAGACCTCGATTCGAAGCACAACTCATGCTAAATGGCTCTGAAGCACTTTCTTAAATCATGGCTCATTTCAGAATTCCTCAATTAGGGAGCCCTGGCCTTCCTTGCCGACCAGGAGGGTTAGGCAGATACATGCATGATTTATCTGAGAATGAAATTACTTTTTGATGTAGATGCTGACCAACTCAAAACGATTCCTTTAATACTCAAAATAATGAGAAGTGCCAAATCAGAACAAGCAGCCTCTGAAAACCTCTGCAACCCAACGATCCCTTGGGGATCCCTCAAGCCTTCTGTGGAGAATACTTCTCCTCCCGCTCCATGGCTTTGAATGTGTGGGATGAGGACTCCTTCTCATGCCAGGGAGATGGCACATGGTATCACACCCTTAACAATTAGCAGACAAATCAGCAACCGCATTCACTACACTAGACTGGTTCCTCTTCCCTTGATTCTTCTAATCAACTCCAAGATTCTGTGGCCACGGTGAACATCTCCTGAAACATATACACTTCTCTACCCTTTGCAGAACCAAAGAGTCAAAATAACAGAATATGAAAAGGTGCAGTTTAAACAGATCACAGTAATACTAGAGGTGGTGGTTTAAATATAAGTCAAGTTCTCTGAAACATCTCCCTTCAGGAGACGAAGCTCAAGTCCCCATGCCCTGAGCATGGGCTGGACAGTCACACAGACCATGGCAGAAGTGAGTGGAGATCTTCAAAGTTAGGACATAAACAGCAGCACCGTGGCTTCCTCTCCGCTCTCAGTTCTCTTGTGTTACGAGGACACTCACGCACCCCTGTGGAGAGGTCCCCCAGACCAGGGACTGAAGCTTCCTGCCACCGGCCACGTGACTAGGGTCACCTGGGGAGTTTCTCCAGCCCTGATGAAGACTTCAGACGCTTGCAGTTCCAATCGCCAGCCTGAGTGTATAACCCCTACAAGATTCCGAGCCAGAACCAGAGGGCTAAGTCGTCCCAAGATTCCTGACCCTCAGATGATGATGTGAGATAACAAACTTGTGTTATTTTAGGGTGCTAAGTTTTAGAGGTAATGTGTTACCCAGTAATAGATAATTATCATGCTACCTAAAGAGATAAAACAACCAAATGGAATGTGTAAACCTTTGCTGAATTCTTGAGAAAACTAGAAAAATCTGAAAATGGACATTAAATGCTATTAAAGAATTATCAATAATTTTAGGTGTGAGAAACTGGGATTACGCAGGAGGCATATTTTGAAGTATTCAGGAATAAAGTGTTGTGATATCTGTAACTTTTCAAATGTATGGGTAAAGGCAGATGTACAGCTACATAAAGAGCAAATATGGCAAAATTTTAATAATTGTTGAATCTAAGTGTTGTGCAAATGATCATTATACTTACATTCTTTCAGCCTTTTTGTTTGAATTTTTTACAATAAAAAGTTAAGAAAATAAATAGAATACTGGTATTTTTGCAGTATCAATAATAGAACATGAGAGACACCTGGATGTCTCAGTCAGTTAAGCCACTGCCTTTGGCTCAGGTCCAGATCCCAGGGTCCTGGGATCGAGTCCCATATCGGGCTCCCTGCTTGGTGGGGAGCCTGCTTCCCCCTCTGCCTGCTGCTCCCCCTGCTTGTGCTCTCTCTCTCTGACAAACAAACAAAATCTTTAAAAAAAAAAAAATAGAACATGATTTCTAATGAGTGATCCTTAATTTCTAGGTATAAAGTGAAAAATTACACACAAATGATGATCTCATAGGGGCTGTCTTCTGTACCAAGAAACTACTCCTGAATAGTACCACCTTAACACAGATTTTTGTACAAATCCATGTGTCTAAATGGAAGGCCACAGGCCAAAAAAAAGAAAAACGGATAACTAATTAGTTGGACGTACTGAAAAACACCTCTGACTCCCTAACAAGTCCTATAACCAAAGTCAACAGCTTCCTCAATTTTCCATCTCCCCTAGACCACTGGACTGTAACGCAGTGACCATCTGAATGCTTATTATTTGCCAAGCAAGTATAATAATTCCTGAGTTTTATAGGAACCATGTGAGTTACATAAAAATTGATTTTGAGTAACATGAATAACATTTGGACACAATGTTATGAACATCTGAAACAATACCAAAGTACAGTGCACAGTGTTGAACCCTAAAGTGTTCCTTGCTAAGCCCCCCAGTTGAGTATAAGCAGTCCTGCACTTTGGGCAGGTATATAGATAGATTAAAATATCTGCTTAGACATATGGGGTGATAACTGGGAAAGCCAGGATTCGAGTCCAAATCACCCTGCTCCAAAAGCCAGGGCATGGCCATACAAGTCCTCTACATCACAACTAAAACCACCCACAAAAACCTGTAGAGCCATACCCTTTCAATACTATCCTAAATGTTATTCTTCCCACACTTGCAAAATAGCGAAAAATAATTCTCAACATGAATGCGAAGACTTTAAAGCAATCCAAAAGAAATACATTTTCTGGATTTGTCAAATCCTTTATTTGAAAAATAAGAATAAATTTTATCATTTATATACCAGAGCTAATACTCTCCAAACCTTTACCAGCCTCACAATAACTAAGATGATATGAATATGATATAAACCATGCTTTAATCAAATAGGAGACTCTCCGTAGTCTACTGAAATGAATAGCTGATATTACAGTTCAGTTCTCATTAGTGTAATTATTCAGCCAGTATCCAAGTTGACTATGGTTTAATATACAGTGTCACTATAAATGAAAATATCTTATTTATAATGCAATTAAAGCTACACTGAGCATTACCTTAACACCACAGGAATGAGATATCCCAGCAGGGCAAACTGTGAATTTGTTCCAGAATATTTTTCCTCTTTCTTGACTGATAATTTTGCCATGGTTACAGAAAAACAACTTTAGAAGCCATTTTTAAGATGAACTCACTCCAGAGGGGTTTTTATTTTTTTAAAAAAGATCTTATTTATTTATTTAGAGGAAAGAGAGAGTGAGTGGGAAGGAGAGGAAGAGAGAATCTCAAGCAGACTCCACACTGCACGTGAGATTGAGCAGGGCTCAATCTCACAACCCTGAGATCATGACCTGAGCCAAAACCAAGAGTCAGACACTTAACCGACTGAGCCACCCAGGTGCCCCTCATTCCATAGGTTATTTAAGTGTGTATCTACTTTGTGTAAAGGCTTAAGAAATCAGAATGCCACAGACTATTGGTTGCCGCTGAGGGTGGCCTGGTCAGGAACTGACTGAAGGAGCAATTTACTTGGAAGTGACTTTCCAAAGTAATGCGAAGGTCTGAATTTCAAGAGAGATTTGGATCTTACACCATTTGTCAAAACTCTGAGAATGTATTACTTAAGATTCATTTTGCATGAAACTGAAATTTTACCTGGAGAGAAAAAAGTCAACAAACAGACTTCAATGCACGACACGGTGTTATACATGCCCAAGTCTTTAGAACAAAGGGTTCTTTCATCTGTAGTTCACTTGGGAACGTATCAATGATTAAAGATGGACTGATGAGTGGGGAAGCATGGCAATGTGACAAAGCTTAAGAACAGTAAAATATTGATGGGAGAATCTAGGTAGTGAGTATACAGCTGTTCACTGGGAAGTTCTTTCAATTTGCCTGCATGCTTGAAAGTCTTCATAACAGGATGTTAGGGGATGGGGCATGGATGTGACCTAGCTAAACAATGGAATCCAACAAAAGTAAAAACTGTAATTAAAAAATATTTTTAAAACTTTACCTAAATCTGCTATGCAACACTGTCCATTCTTCTTAA
This sequence comes from Procyon lotor, assembly GCA_028646535.1. NCBI lineage: Eukaryota > Metazoa > Chordata > Mammalia > Carnivora > Procyonidae > Procyon > Procyon lotor. The sequence continues at coordinate 62,863,916 of CM053605.1, forward strand.
CCAGGATGTTTTTGCTCTTTAAATCTCGATGAGCAATGGCTGGCTTCCCTTGGGTCCCAAATATCTCTATGTGCAAATGCGCGAGACCACTGGCTATGGACAGCACTATTCGCAGGCAGCTGACAGTATCCAAAGTCGTGAGCTGAAGATAGTCGTACAACGATCCCATTTCATGATAATGTGTGATTAACCACAGCTGGGTACTGGAGTGTCTTGATGTCATGTCTGAAGCAATAAAACCTGGAAAGACCAAGAACAAAATTAGCAGACACGTAAGAATTTCACATTATAACTTTTAGTATAAGGAGATAGTGAACCATATGACAGATGCCCCCTGTAACAAGAGATAATTAAACTAACCACCTACCATGAAAGATTTACAGGGGCATCAACAGAAAAACATAGTACTCTTACCACTACCATAAAAAGGTACTTCTAATGAATAGGAAATGTCCATATTCATCTTCATTATAAATAATCCTTTAAAAAGATTTTACATTGCATTACGATTCAGATAGGAATAATATCTTTGTTTATCCATAATGACAGTATCAAACCCTTTATCATGTTCGTTTTCCAAGCTCAGATTATTCATCAGCCACCCAAAAAGAATAAAAAACATAGAATCTAAACACCTGTGTTCTAGTACTGACTCTGCCTGTAATTTGTTGCATAATACTGGGCAACTCATTTAGGTTCTCTGGATTATCTCTGTTCAGATGCAAGATAAAGGGATAAGTTCATGTTCATGATTGACTACTCATCAATTAAAAAAGAAATCAAATATAATAAGCACCTGTGATGCTCTTTGTCAGTCACACAAAAAAACTGAGATGATAGTGTCTGTTGGCCAGAAAAGAAGACAGATACAGGAAGCAAAAATTACAATATCATGTAATGAAGACAATGAAAAGTACTGTTGTATCTGCAAAGGGCACCATGTGTCCAGAACAGGGAATCCTAGTAATTCAGATGAGATGTTACAACAGGCTTCCATTGAGAAGCGATAACCGAAGCGGACTTGAAAAGAAGTGAGGTATGACAGATGCCAAAAAGAAGGCCGAAGAGATTTTTCTAGACATTCTGAGGTAACCCTTGAGCAAACTGAATGAACTTTAGAACTTCCCAACCCACAAAATAAATTGTGATGTATGTGCGTGCCTTTCCTACTACAGACATACTTTCCACCTGCTCGCTTGCGCATTCTCTCCATATCTGTATATTTGTATATATGTATAACATATTGTATGTTATATGTATAATATATATTGTATATACTGTATATTGATGCATGTGTGTGTATATTATATATATTATAATGGGTGTGTATATTGTATATAATATATACACACACACCTAATGGACACACAAGCAGTGACATCTGGGACTTATATATCAAAGAATATTAAAAAAAAAAAGTAGCCTGAGGCAGGATTAAAGGCCTTCTGAGAGGTTGCAAGAAAACAGAAACATGCAGAACACGCCTTACACTTGCACAGAGTGTGATATAAAGTTTGTGCTTTCATACAAATTTTCTCATAGGAATTTTCTCAATACACAAGGAACATAGCTATCATTATACTCAGTTTATAAGTAATGAAAATGCTGCTAGAAGATACCAAATTACGTGTCTATTAAGTCGTCGCTGATCCCAAGTTTGGTGCGAGTCATGTGAGCACACCACAGCTCATACAGGAAACTCTGGGAACAAAGAAAGGTCCCCTATTTGATCATTGTCATCAACAACAGAAACAGCTAGTAATTACTGGGACTAACAAAGTGCCAGGCACAACTCTTCTACACGCTCTGCACGTAATCCTCCAATACTCACATAGGAAGGAGGCAGAGGACAGCACTGACATTAAGGTTGGTAATGGTCCCCAACAGCCCGGCTCTAGAACCCATACTCCTACCCACTACGTCATACCGCCCCCAAACAAGGGGCACTGACTTCCATTCTGAGAAAAACAATGTGACATCTGCATCCACCGGACATCTGTGAAGTGAACAAAGTAATGTCTCCACACCTTAATCCCCTACCTCTCTCTCCCTTGCCCTCCTAGCCAGTTCCCACAGGCAGCCTCAGAATCTTGCTACTTCCCAGTCTGTCTCTGTGGCCCCACAGCGACTTCTCTTGGGGCCCTTCACTGGCCATAATAGGAATAATCAAAATGCGTACTCAGATATTAGTTATTCTTACTAAAGAAGATGTTTCTACTTTTATCATTTTAAACCAAGTGATATTAATCATTAATTAGACTTTCAAAAATAAATATCCTAAACTCTAAGTACCACTCAAAAGAAATTAAATTACTGCTGTGTATTTATGTAGCCTCTACTGATTTCTCTGCCAAGGGGGAGAAGCCTCTGATTAAATAAATAAATAGATAAATAAAAAATAAGTATTTATTCTCTCACCTTCCCTAAGCCCCTTAGGTCTTAGAGAAGGCTTTTGTCTGTCCCGTTAATTATGCTCTAGGCCTTTCGGAAAAAGGACTTTTTAATAGGCAGGACTTTTTTTTTTTTTTAACTGTTTATCTCCCAAGTGTGAATTACAGAACTACATTTGTTTCAAAATGTTAGGGCATTTTTATGCAATTTTTGCATTTTCCGTCAAAGCATTCTCCTGTTAGTGAAGGCTGAACAGGTACTTCTAAGAATACATTATTTGTTAATTAAAAAAAAAAAAAAAAGCCTTGGGGCACCTGGGTGGCTCAGTGGGTTAAAGCCTCTGCCTTCAGCTCAGGTCATGATCTCAGGGTCCTGGGATCGAGCCCCATATCGGGCTCTCTGCTCGGCAGGGAGCCTGCTTCTCCCTCTCTCTCTGCCTACTTGCGATCTCTCTCTCTCTGTCAAATAAATAAATAAAATCTTAAAAAAAAAAAAAAAGCCTCTTATTTAACAGTCAAATTCATCCTTGCAGTCTCCTCAGGAAGGAAAATAAAACTCAAAATCTTAAGTGAGATCATCCGTGGCCCTTGTGAGCTGAGCCTCTCCCTGGCGACTCTCCTGGGAACCAGGCACCGGGCAGCAAGGACAGCTGAGGACTGAGGCCACCACACAGTGGGGCATGGGGGCTGCAGAACGCTGGGCCCCGGAACTGGACCGCTGGGTGCCAAGACTTCACCCTTCCCGAGCTGGGTGATCTCACCCAAGTCATATAAAATCTCCACCTTGGTTTCCTCATTTGTAAGATAAGGATAACATCGTCAGCAACCTCAGAGGGGTACTGGGAGAACAGAAGAGCTAATTACAGGGACAGTGCTTCATACCATGCCTAACCCACTAAGTATCGAGAATGGTCACTACTACATTTCAGAGTAGCTCGGGGTTCAATGAAAACCACAATAATCCTGCAATGTAGTATCTTTTGCAGGTAACTTCCTTTACTTCCACTTGGTCTCAGCAACGTCTGGATAAATGCTCAGGCAGTACCTCTTCAGAGTCGGGAGCAGTTCTAGAGCTGGAGCGTGGTAAGGGCTGCACAGTGTGAATGGACGTATGTCACTGAGCTCTCCACTTAATACGACTAAAATGGTAAGCTTCATACTTAACGATCATTTCTTAAAAAGTACCTAAAAGGAGACTTTGGAGTAAAATTCTCACATTAACTCAACTCCTTAGTTGGTCTTAGTAATGAGGGAAAGAAGGCTCAGAAACATGTAACTTTGGCCCAAAATCCCACAGTGGGCCTGTTGGAGGGGCTGAGAGTAGAAACCAGCATCTCTAATCCCCCGACCACAGTTCCTGCCACAAACCAGCACAGCTTCCTGTTACCCCTTTGGCTGCTAACTTCTACACCAGACAGAGCAGAAGAGTTGAAAGCCAAGTCTAGTCATGTGAAAGATATTGCTGTAGGAGGATAAACAATGAGGGCCCAGAGTGTTGTATGTATGCATATATGTGTAACCGTGTGTGTGTGTGTGTGTGTGATTGATTTTGAGGGGCTAAAGTTAGCAATACTCCAGGGTGGAGTATTGAAATCATGATCCAATATTCGATACAAGATGCTCCTTTGATAGAAAAGGAAAAGGTCACAGAAAACCTTAAAGCCTCTATATCCAGAAAACTGGTAAGGCAAGGCAAGAACTCTAACCAAGTTTAGTCCCAAAATACCAAAACCAAAACCAAACCCAAAACCAAACAAACAAAAAACTGGTGCATTTCTATGAGCTTTCTTAAAGTCAAAAGAAGTACACAGGAAAATCAGTCCATACAGCTGTAAGTATGATGAACGTAGGAAGATCTCATGAATACAGAATTTCCCTGGATCATCAGGTAATAAGAAATAAACAATGTTTTGCCCTCGGTGATCACACTAAGGGAATCTCACCTCTCACATGAATCATGTTGTGAAGGTGACTTTCAAATTTCTCTTATGATTAAATCCAATTTAATAAATATTTACTAAGCACCTGGCCATGTGCAAGGTACTGTCCTCAGTACTGAGTATGAAGGCAAAAACAATGGAAGTGATTCTTGTCCTCAGTGTACAACAGGATGGTATCACAGTTCATTTAAGTCGAGGGTACTGGTAAAGTGTATTTGCACCGCCCCGTAATATCTAGCAAAGTATTTTGCTCAATGAACCTGTGAGCCCATGAGAATGAGAAGGGGTGCCTGAACATGTCCTTCCTTTAATGAATCCCAGACCTCCCCTACTTCTTCAAGTATGTGCACCTTCATTCCACTGTTTAAAGAGAAGAACTCCCTGTACATCACGGTTTCAAACACAACTGACGCTTTCTCTGTGGCTCAACCTGTCTGTCCCAGGGTCATAAGGAAAAGTGGGGCATTTGAGGGTAATTTTGACTGTGGATGGATCTTCCCCTCATGCTCTCATCATCGAATCCCAACTAGCTAACTGCCACATAAAGTACAGCACTGTGGTTAAGAGCCACACTGCCCAGTGTGACTCTCATTTCCACAATGTGACCTGATGGGTGATGCTAACCTCCCACCTCATCAGTTAAAACTAGAAAAACAAGAGTACCTACACCCTTATGATTGTGAGGAGAAAACGCACATGACGCACTTAAAGCGGTAAGTGCACGGTAAGGATCATTGCTGGTCCACATATGCATGCAGACAAGCTTGTGTGATCAGAGTTACAGCATAGCTGAAACATGGTGAGGAGAAAAGCAGGGCAGAAAAGCACAAGTAAATCCACTGGGAGAACCTGGAAGGAAACTGAGACTGTGTGATGGAAGGACGGGTGGTTGGAGTGTGGGGTGGGGATCACGCATGATCAAGGCCACGAACAAAGTAAAGGCACAGACACCTGAACGTGCACAGCGATCCCAAGTAATGGCAGATATCCAAAGTGACTGCCATCTGGGGATATTTGTAGAGAAAATCTGAGACTCCCTGGGACCCCAACGAATAAGGAGTCCAGACCGCCAGGCACAGAAAGCACCAATATGAGGTAATGGAGGAGTTGTCGAAAAGCACTTTGAGGAGTATTTCAGCTACCCAATGAAAGATAACTCAGGGTAGCAAGATGGACTGGAGATAGGAGTCCAACAGCAATGACAGGAGGAGGAGGACTGGGGGGCAACTAGGGCCCCACAGGGAGCCAAGGGGAGAAGACAAGAGCAGAAACACACAATTCTAAGGTGGAACACACTGCCACACTGTTAGAGGGAAACATTAAACAACTGTCGAACCGTTGTTCTTGGTAGACAACCTGACTCAGGTTTAATACTAAATTGATAGTAACAGAATAGAAATAAATTCCGGCAATGGCCTTCTGATGAGCCAAATCTCATCCAACAGCCATGAAGTGGCCAACACTCCCCTAGAGACTCGATGTCTCTATAAACCTCATACCCACTGTTGAAGAGGCACTCTGGGCAGCATTCATCATACATGTATTAGTATCAACACACTGAGAGAGAAACTTTCCAAAACCAGGGAAGTCAAAGGGAACAAGGACATTCTCCTCCCTTATACCTCCACAGCAGTATTTCAGCGGGCTCTTCACAGATTTCACAAATGGTTCTAAGCTTTAGTTTCCAAATTAAAATGGATGCTAAATCCCTCTGTAAATCTGGGCTTTAAAAACTATGCCTAGTTTGAGGGAACGTGCATTTAATTACGATGTCCCTGGGAGCTGTGAATCTCTAGGAAATCGTCCAAAGAGCTTTCTTAGTTTGATTCAATAAATATTCAAAAAGGGTGCGGTAAGTAGAACAACGGATGAAGCCTTGAAGTGAACAATATGGGGTAAATTCTTGTTGCTTAAATAACAACCTACAGAATAAGAATTAACAATAATGATTTCATTTTCGCCATCCAGAGGATCTTCAAACTCAGCTTCTTTAAGCAAGAAATTAGTGTTAAAAGAAAATTAAACATGATATAAATGCTGATGATTCCTATTATCACTTTTCAAGGGAGACTTGCAAATTCACACACACCAAACCAGAGAGGGCAAAGGTAGGCAATTATTTCTCTCTAGGTGAAATTAATGAGGGGATTATCTTTGTACTTACCCAAAATATTTTCATGCCTCAGCATCACAGTGTTGTACAATTCTGTTTCCCTGAACCATGACTTCTCATCCCGGGAGGAGAAGATCTTCACAGCGACGTTCTCCCCTTGCCAACTGCCCCTCCACACCTCACCATACCTGCCTTTCCCTGGGGAGAGCAACACAGGGGTGACATGGGAGGGAGCCAATATGTTTCTTGCCCGCAACTCTGACCCCCTCCTGTTGTGTACTTGAAAAACCTTAACCTGGGGATCTAAACACTGCACCTTTCGCCTGTGAAGACATACAAAAGTAAGGTGGAACCCGCCACTCCAGCCACCCATTGTCCCAGCAAATTCAACACCTTCAGTATCGACGTTGTACATTCAGCTGCTAATTACAAGGTTCACAGCTTAATTCCTCTATTAAAAGGTATGAAACATATACGGTTTTCAAAAGCACACAAGTCAGTAAAACTAACAAAATGGTACAGAGTATTAGATTCCAATGTGCTGAAAGCCAAATAAAAGGACACGTGGCTAAACTCAATAGCTGACTGGATTCCTTCCCTTCATACGAGATCAATGTGGACATTTTCCTGGGAGTCCAAATTTGCAAATTTACATAGACACTTATGTTTTTCATAAGAGAGACAATTAAGTTGGAGATCTGTATTCTGAAGGATTCAAAAAAAATACACACACACTCACACAAAACAATGCTGTGGGGGAGACCAACCAGCAGCCACTACCTTCCCTAAAGGATTTCTTGGCAGAGGATATATTTCAAAAGAGGATTTGCAGAGTCTTAAAGACGTAATCCCAGAACAGTTCTGATTCCTGACATTGGTCATGGGTATTTGCTTGTTAGACAGCCCCTGGGATGCCAGAAGGGGGCCACACCGAAAGGGCCCCCTGGAGAAAGCGTATCCCTAAAACACGGGGACTCTGGCGTGTGACCTGCTCTGCGGGGTGCGTGCCCCCTCCTGCGGCAGCAACACCGCTGACACCCTGTCAGCGACATGCTCCCTCCCCCGTTCTTCTCCATCGTTACAGGTAGGGGTGAGGAGGGAGGCTGGGAGGAGCAGGTAATTACCATGAGACTGCGGGGCTCGACACGGGGTACAGTCAGGGTAAAGACGCACACGGCGCCTAGATAACGATGCAGCGGGAGACCCACCTCGCAGGGCAGGAGGGCTCTCCCCCAGGCAAAGGGCTGCTGGGAGTCACGGCTCGTAATCAGCAGCTGCAGCACCACCTGCACACCCAGGAATACAGCCCTTGGCTCAAAAGCGAAGCCACGAGAACCCAAGCATGGAGAAAGAAAGCACGACTCTCCAGGGGATTAGGTCCTGACACAAAATCAAAGCCACCCAGTCTGGACTCTGTCCTGACAAACAATGTCCCTATGAAATATCAATGACTAATCCAAAAGGAGGTTAAACGTGGCCAGTAAGTCATCACTGTGGGCTGCTGTCAGGTCGCAAAAATAGTATTTAGAGCAGGACTAATTTTAATACAGTCGTAGCAAGTGCCCAGCATTTGTAGTTCAAGATGAGGGCCAGTGCTACGATACTACAAAACAGTCTGCTGGAACACAGTATGCTGATCTTTTCCTGCCTCTGGTTACATTCTGTCTCTTTATTTGCCCTTTGTCCTCACAGTCTCATTAGGAAAGAGAGAAAAAATATCCCAGAGAATTATACACATTCCTGTAAAGTTGCCTTAAATCCTTTTTTTTTTTTTTTTTTTTTTTTAAGAAAACAGAGATGGATGTCAGGATAAGTAGACAGATTTAAAATAGAAACCTACTTCAATGGTTTTCAAATGCTTTTAAGTTGTCAAATGCTTTTTGGAAATGCAACCTTATTCAGAAGTTCCTAAAAACAGAAGTAGAACTGCCCAAATGTACGGGGCATGGAGCCCCATGGGAATCCATAAGGTACCTGAAATTTAGGGTGGTTCACAAATCACTATCTGGTAACAACTGATCTAGTCCAACTTTGAACCCAAAATGGTAACGTACTATCCAAGCAGTTCATCACATACATTTTTATTCAAGGCTACACCACATGAACACTAACTAGAAGCTACTGAAATGGCATTGCTTTGATGAAAGTCTTTAGCACTGAACCAACAAAATGCTATAATTGAATTTACACTATTTCCAAAAATGCTCAAGAATATCTACCAGAAACAGTATGTGTTTTTAAAGGTACGACACTGTTTTGCCCTTTGGACTCTGGGGTTGGGCTCTGAAAACCCATACGGAGATTGGCTGCCCTGTGAATGGCGAGTGGCCATGGGGCGGGAGGGCAGGAGGGCAGAGGTAAGCAAGACAGGTAAACAGCCCGTCACTGCCTTCCCACTCCTACCCAAATACCCCTGTTCATAAGCAAACTGGACGTTAGGCAGTACAAGAGGACAACCCTGACTGTACACAATGGGCACATTTGGGGGCGTTTCCAAGCGTATTTGCTCTGCCCCCCCCCCCCCCCACGGTGGAAGAGAAACAGTGGGTGTTGCTCAGAATCCCAGGAGCCTCAGACCCAGAGCAAAGGAGACAGGTTCTCCCGCTGGTCACTTGTGTGCCTAGAGGTGAGATTTGCTGCTCATTCTATGCTGCCTGGCCCCCTCTCCACTATCAGGTTTGGGGGTGTCCTGATTTCCATAAAAAACAGAAAGAAAGGAGTGAGGACAGCAGCCCAGTGATGAAGGCAGCTTATGAGGTCCAGCTACCTCCCAAAAGCAAAAGAGGGGACGACTGGAGCTGCCAAGAAAAGAAACCAGGAGAACGAGAAATAGAGTGTGGAGACACTGCAAATCTATCACCATCCCTCTGGCCATCCCTACATGCTGCCCCAAAAAGAAATTAATGATAACTACCACGTGACGTGCAAATACCCACCAAATACAAGTAAAACCAATAAAACTCACGACACACACCTGCCCCCCACCCCCCACCGCCCCGGCAAAAAGGTATTCTGTACCATCTCCCCAGAGGGCAATCAGCAATTTATAAATAAGCCATTAAAGGGTCACAAAGTTTGACCCAGGAACCCCAACTCCTGGGAGTTTATTCTGAATATTCAAAAGAAAGGTGCGATGCGTGCAAAAGCTTTCTCGAGCAGTACAATCCAATGATGATTCGAAAGACCCTCGTTACACAATCTTTTAAAATATTTGTGATGTGTACAGATATATGGAAATGTCTGTGAGCTTAAAACCGAAAGAAGGAACACAAATGGTACACGTGTTATGATTGCATCTCTATATAAACACGTTCCTAGATGGGGGAAATAAGAGAGGCCCTAGAGAAACGGATACTGCTCTTGTTTAACAAAGCAATTATAAAGGTAGCTTTGGTAAATTTATCTCATTATTTTTAAAGGCAGTGGGAGAGTGACAGGGCTTGGAGAATTGCCGTGGGCAACTGCACTGTCCCATGGCCTCCTCCCCTCAGGTTGCTCAGTGCCTCCAGTCAGGAGCAGCCGTGCTAATTCATCTCCCGTGCCCTCCCGTCATCCCAAAGGGTCCACTTGCAACTAAAAGCTCATGACTAGCCATTCTTCATACTGACTAGTGACCGATTCCTCTGACGAGAACTCTAACAAGTCGAGGGGCTCTGACGCAAGTCACGGAGACCAGACAAAGCCACGCTGTCTCCTGTCATTTCAGGAGCGACAGGCAACACGAGGCAGACTTTCCAGGTTCCCTCCTGCTCCTGGAGCCACAGTTAACACTGCATGCTGCTCACAAAGGAGAGAAAAAAGACTTACCGACACACTCCAGCAGTGTGATCTGACGAGCCACTGTTCTCTGGACCAGAAAAGGGAGACCAGAGCCGCTTCCTGACGTGCATGAATGATCCAATAAATCCTGTGGTTCAAAACAAGGAGAGAAAGAAACCACTGAGTAACAGTTCCCAGTTTATAGCACAAGCATGCATATCACTGTGACTCGCACAGAGACGCCAATCCTAGACAAGGGGCCCGTTACTATGCCTGGACCACTGGAGGAAGAATGGGTTTTCTTAGGAAAACCAGAAGCTAGCCCTTTCTTTGATGGGTTTTCCTGAGGGATATGTTTCCTGAGGGATATGTTTCCTGAGGGATATTTTCCTGAGGGATATTTAGAATAAAAATATATATATTAAAATTAAAAAAAAAAAGCTGAGCGGACAAAGTCAAAGATGCAAATTACAAGGTCCAGGAAGCAGGGCCGAGTACAAGGGGAAATAGCAGAAAGAGGAGCAAGGAGAGCAGAAAGAGGGGAAGGGCCTTCAAGTCCAAGCCCTGGGCATAACTATCATGTTCTGCTCTGCTCACAGGTATCTCTGATTCACTTTTGTTGACATGCCAACTAAGGAACTCTAACAAGGAACAAACGAAACAGGAATAAGGAACAAACAACTCTAAAACAACTCTAATGTTTCTACTGCAAAGACTCTAGTGGCCACGTGGGTCACCCAGCTGGTACACTCAAGCAGAGAGGGGCCACCAAGATGAATTACCCTTTAGGTAGGTGAGGAACAAAAGCATCACAAAACTTAACCCTCAGTGTCATTTTTAGGTGTGAATTATCCACAAATCAGAGAGGGGAAAAACAAGACTTTCATTTAAAACTTAAAACCAGGGGCGCCTGGGTGGCTCAGTGGGTTAAAGCATCTGCCTTCAGCTCAGGTCATGATCCCAGGGTCCTGGGATCAAGCCCCGCATCGGGCTCTCTGCTCAGCAGAGGGCCTGCTTCCCCCTCTCTCTCTGCCTGCCTCTCTGCCTACTTGTCATCTCTCTCTGTCAAATAAATAAAAATCTTTAAAAATAAATAAAACTTAAAACCATGACTAAAACTACTTCTAAAAATGAACATATTGTGAAAAAAAGCCCAATTAGTTCATTCACAAGCTTTCCCTTTTGATTCTCAATGCAAGCCAAGGAGTAGATGTCACTTTGTATCAGGAATGGATTATATGGAACACACAGAATTGTCCCCATGGTGGTGGTGGGAAGATTGTCGTAGTGTTGAGCTTACATTCCCCAAAGCTCATTCTTTTCCAGACATCCTAGCTGGCCTGTTAAAGCCATACATTGATTTGTTTGAATTTCATCTTCTTTTACTTACTCTGAGCACCACTGTGAAGTACTGTTGATCAGCAAAATTACCAAAATCTGAACATCCAAAAGAAGATATTTAGAATCCTTAAAAACCACAAAATGGATAATCAACAAGAAATTGAATGTTAGATGAAATAGTTTCACGTCTCCCTAACCATCTCTTTTGCTGTTCTTTTCTCTCTTTATTCGTTCAATTTTTTTGAGAGAATAATTCTGAAAATTAAACAAATGTGGTTTTTTTTTCATAAAAATCGCACTTTTAAATCTAGTCCATAGACTTAAGGTAGGTGTGCCAGCAGCCAAAGACTAACAAACATCTACTTCAACCCCTGGACCCCAAGGCTTCTTTTTCAATATAGGAGGCTGTTCGGTGAGATAGGCTTCGTTGAATCACATAAATGAGCATATCACTTAAATAATCAAGTATATAGACCAATAATGACAACTTGTTTTACACGGTGTTCTTTGCTGTGTTACTGTTATAGCCGCATACTGTCCTCTAACATGGTTGAATGGAGAAGACGATTTTGGTACGCACTCCCATTCCTCCTCCAAACTTACAGAAGCTATTTAAACAGTGATTGACACTAGATAGTTCTATCATCGGCCACGGGGGTTAGCAGTTCGGGGGAAGCAGAGTTTTGACTGATCAACGTTAGAACCTCACTTTGCTACAGCTCTGTCAGGATTCAGCCTCCTATCTTGCCCCTAATTCAATAAATTCATTGAATTTTCCTTAATATGGGCAAGAAACTTCTAAGTACATTTCTCACAAAAAGCTGTATTTCTCTACTTTGGGAAACACAGTGTCCTCATCTCCTCTTTTCCCCAGTTTCGCCATACCGCAATCCAAATGGGGAGGTAAACAAGGAAAACAAGGTTCCTTCCTGCTTTTTTATACAAAAATGTATGCTTGACTGGTGGCCCAAGGAAGGTGGCCCAAGGGAAGGCAGGAGGATGGGATATTTCTCAGCCTGTATCAGACACCACCAAATGTTTTAAGAACTCGCCAAGATTGGTCCAAGAAAAGCACCTGAACTAGAGACCGGTGAGGGCGGAGTCTTCTCCAGCAGAGGACGCTGGAGAGCAGGCTCACCTGCAGACCTTCCACACACTCCTAATCTTGTCTAGCAGAACGACTCAATAGGAGATGATCTTAGCTAATGCATGACCATGACATCGAATAATGCTGGATCCCATTAGAAAGTCATTACCTTGATAGTCCTCCATCAAATATGACAAGGAGAGTCTTGACTGGGTATCAGCGTGTCTTTAACACCTAACACTCACTAATCTTCACCTTTTTCAGAGGAGGCATCAGACTCAGCCGAGGATCACTTCAGACCGTCGTGATCACTTCTCTCTTTTGCATTTTATTGTAACCTATTCATAGCAAGTGGTTCCCTTTCTCACTTAAAGTTGAAAGTTTCTTCCACATTAACACTTGACAATTTTTAAAAGTAAAAAAAGGAAGGCACTTTTTCATGTGATTTCATCGTTGAACAATATGCAAAAGAATAACTTTAAAGCATATAAATACAATGGTGTCTGACCCTGAGCTGTCCGTGAGGGCAGCTACTAGCCACATGTTGACTTTTACCAAGTGAAATGTGGTTAGTCTGAACTTATATATGGTGTGAGTTTAACATATGCACCATATTTTAAAAACTTAGGTCAAAAAAAAAAAAATGTAAAATAGCACATTCATAATTCTTTCTGATTAATGATTGTATGTTGAAATAGTAATAACTATGTACATTAGGTCAAATATGTTGTTAAAATTAGTATCACCTATGGTGGGTTTTTTTTTTAACTTTAAGTGGCTACTAGAAAATTTAAAATTACAGAGGTGGCACACCTATTTCTATTGGACAGCACTGATTTAACCAAATGACTACACTCCACAAGGGGGCAGCACAGGAGCGTGAAAAGTTTAATAGCTGCTTTTTTGGATGTCAAATTTTAAAGTCTTAAATTACAGGGTGTTAAAATAATCTAGAAGGGAAAGTGATTTTAATATTAAGCAAAGGTGCTTTTTTTGAAAGCGCCTTTATTGCTAAAAATAGAGTAACTGAGTTACTCCAAACCCCCACCCCCCCAACCGCCCTGCCATGATTATAGGCAACCATTCTCCATACCTTTTCCCTTACTCCCAAAAGAAAAATAACTACCAAGAATCTATTTAAAAAAAAAAAAAAATCCCCTTCTTCATTGAACATAAATGTCTGTCTAAAACAATTTTTCTCACGTAGGGGATACTAAACAGGTGCCAACATAGGCTTGCCTAGGACACAAGTGACCAGTGGCACGTGTGCACATTGTGCAGTCCCCACTACTGGTTAGCATTTCATGATGGAAAGAAGAAAGCATGGTGAGCCATCTTTGTTATGCTTGGGTTTCCCTGGGGTCTCAAACTCACTGCTAAAGTGCTGTCTCCAACATTGGTGGTGATGAGCCCTTCGATGGTGCCGTACTCCACATCTCTGGGATTGAGGCGTTCTTGGTTGCGCCTTTTAAATTTTCGGAGAGCGACTCCCAGGAGGCAAGCTAGAAGGCATACTGCAAATACTACGGACAGAATAATGAGGCCGACCTCCAAGTGGAAATTCTGTGTTCCAGGAAAGGATTTCCCTGGAGATGGGGGAGAAAAGGAATGCAATCGGCTGTAAGGAACACAGTTTACTTATTATTTAGCAAAACTGATACCTAGCAAGTAGCTCCTGAGCCTGACCACCCTGGTCTCCTAAGTCACAAACCATTAAAAATGAAAATATTTCCCAACACCCAGCCAACGGCCCAGTCATGTGAACCATTATTCACTTAGGCACAACCCGAGTTTGAAAAAATCCACCGAGAACCAACCATATTAATGCACGTATGTGGGAAGTACGTTTACGATATGAAGTACTTCACAAATCCCTGGTATTACTCTTATTAACACAGATTCGATCTGTACAAATGTTTTGTCCTTAGCCCTTACCTTACAGAGATTACGCTATAATATTCCTACAAGAAAGTGCTGAGTTAAAAACAAATTACCCAAGCTGTGGTCTCTCTCCTCAGTGTATCTTGGATGTCTACCACTGAATTCTCATTGATCTTTCCACATCACGATTTCTGCCTGGGAACCGATTCATTCATCTGTTCTTTTACTCACTTATTCAATATTCACTCACTCAAAACATTCATTCACTGATTCACTCGCTCGCCTAATCACTCATTCACCCCCTCGCTCGGCATTATCACATTACCCATTCAAACATCCGTACATTCACTCCAACACTTACATACCACTTGGGCAAATACACAAAGACTTTCTACTTGCCTAGTGAGTTAAACAAAAAAATTTCTTGGTTGGATAGTGATGGTCCATAATTAAAAGGTCCCGAACCAATAACCATCTCTGAATGTCAGACGCCTTAAGACACGGTGTCACCAAAAGCCCCGTTCTTCCCCACATAGGCCTTTTCCACGTCTCTGCCTCCTTCCCCAATACACAATCCTTCTGCAAGCCTGACAGCCTTTATACATTTCTTTTAACTTTCTGAATCCAAATTAATCAACGACTTGGCACATAATACCCCATGGTACATGTCATTTGTACGATAAAGTGTAAAACTAATTATATACAACATTAAATTATAAATATGGTGCCTCCCTAATTGAATTAGAAATTCTGCAAGTCAAGAAAATAAATTTTCTGTTACAACTCGGAGTCTTGCAGAGCATTCTGCAGATTAGGAACTTTCCCTACTGTGGGTACAACTTCTGTGTGAGTGCAGATAATTCTTCATGGCCATCCACTCCATTAATTACAATTTAATTCACAAAGGTTGGGGCGCCTGGGTGGCTCAGTGGGTTAAAGCCTCTGCCTTCGGCTCAGGTCATGATCTCAGGGTCCTGGGATCGAGCCCCGCATCGGGCTCTCTGCTCAGCAGGGAGCCCGCTTCCCTCTCTCTCTCTGCCTGCCTCTCTGCCCACTTGTGATCTCTCTCTCCTTGTCAAATAAATAAATAAAATCTTTTTAAAATAATAATAATGCTAATAATAACTCACAAAAGTTAAGAGTAAAGTTTATTCCATCGAGTACCCTTTTAGTCTAGCTACTTACATAGTTAATCTCTTTCAAAAATCTTTTTGTATTATTCAACCCCATTTGCATATCAGAATTAACATTTTCTATATGCCTTGAAGTCATCACCATAACTGAAATACTGCACAGCATAACCTTGTATCTTTTTTTTTTCCTTTTTTTTTCATTTTTCTGTCTCTTCCCCTGCTAGCTGCCATTTCTGGTTGTGGATGATCCTAGGAGCCTCTCTCACTCCACTTTTTTTGTTTCTTCTTTTCTGAGTGCAAAATTAAATACTTATACCAATTAAAAATGTACTATAGGTTAAGAGAATCAACTGGCTTGGAATGAGTCTACAAAGACTAAGAAACGTTAATATTTGTAGGGACTTTGAGATAGCAAATTAGGGCTCATTTTATGGGGTAACCATTCTAGAGGAAGACTGATTTCCCCTGGATATGGAATCCCTATGAATACAACATAGAGAAGATGCCACGTAAACTACAAGGTTCATGTGAAATCTGACCCAGCTTCAAACCTCCCTGATGGTTCACTGGGAAATCAGATATGGGAGCAAAGGTTAGTGAGGCTTTGTCTCTTTCCTCGTAAAGAAGGAAACCTATTCCACTCAGCCACCAGTCTTATGTTCCATTTTCCTACCTACACACTCAACACAGAGATGAATATTTACCAAGCAGAACTGTTTCAGAAATTATGACATCACGGCTCCTGAAGAGAAAAGGGAGCCGTTCACCTACACAAGACGACCAAGAGAGATCCAGTCAGCCAAGCCGTCCCCAAGGCAGCCATTACCCTGCTCACTTACCCAAAGATATCTATCCTCCCTTTAGACTCCAAAAGGCCATGCCTTTCCCTTCCTCACCTAGAGCTACCTTTCTTGTCACTCATGGCCTCTAGTTCAAAGAGTGGGAGGAAAGCCTTGTGGCCACTTCCATCTTTAACCCACACAGAATCAGAACACCACCAACGGAAACCCTTGATCTAGAAATAGAAAAGTCCATGGGAACCTTTAGTGGGCAGCTGGGCCGTGATGTTCCTGTTACACCAGTCCCCTTGGCAGCACTCCACAGCTTGGCCAGGTGATGGCGGGGTCTTACAGGTCATCTTCCCCTGCTCGTAGACTTGGAAGCAGCCCTTCTGGTAGACATGGAAGCCGTCATTTATGCTCAGTGAGGAAAAGCACTGCTGGCCTTCGCAATGGTCCTCGCTCCCGCAGGAGAGGCCTTCACACACACACATGTAAAGCTTGGGGTTCACCTTGGGCTTCTCATCTGCAAAGGAACAAGGGGAAGGAAAAAAAGAAATCACTACATGGGTTTTATTCCCATTAGGGGAGCAAGACCGTCTCTCCAAGACTAACACATTTACCAAACAGAAAGTCATCACCATCGGCCGTGAGGTCCACATTTTGTTATCTTGTACCTCTCACTTGACCAACCACCAAATAATAATCATCTCTCACTATGAGTGCAACTATACGAGCCATGTACTCCTTTAGATCATACCAGGCCAAAGAACGATTATCATGTACCCACAGGCTTCTGACAATGAACTTCCCCCCCTGGGTTTTCACACCTGATGGGCTCTCACATCCCAATTGTCTCGCATTAAAGTAAAATGTTCTCGGACTCCTGGGTGGCTCAGTCAGTTAAGCATCTGCCTACAGCTCAGGTCATGATCCAGGGTCCTGGGATGGAGTTCCGCACCAGGCTCCACACTCAGTAGAGAGCCAGCTTCTCCCTGTGCCTGCCACTCCCCCTGCTTGTACTCACTCTCTCTCTCTCTAGCAAATAAACTAAAATCTTTAAAAAACAAAAAAAATGATTTTTTCCAGAACATAATGCTCATCACCTTTATTTTATATTAAAAAAAAGTCTCCTAAATATATGGCAATTGTTAATACCAGTTCCTGGCAACTGCATATGAATCCATCAACTACTAATAGAAGGAATGCTGGTGTTCCTGCCGTTATCTGTAATTTACCAGTAAAATCAAGAGTTTCCAAGGATACAGCCTGTAATTACAAATATCTCTTACTAATATTTGCAGCTAGATGCCTAGACTAATTTTTCAATAGCAGTAACACTGAAGTTTTCATGTTCATTACAATGGAAATTCATAGCCGCTTCCGTATTTTTGACTGGCAGAAAAAAAATGGCACCGGTTACTAAAGATGAGGGTACAAGGAAACAGAAGGAACAGAACAATGTTTTAACAGTAAAGGTAACAGGTAGGACCATAGGAGCAGTCCACACCTGGTAGGACCAAGGTACGATGGCAAGAGGCAGAAATGTATCATCCATCAGTGAAGAACACCTGATCAGACCTCCTAATTATCTTCCTCAGGAAACACTCATTTGCAATCCAATTTTTCAGACCACTCTCTCTTTTCCCTTCCCTGGTTAGAATGATCAGTTCAGACTTGCTGGTCCCAACAGTTTGCACTAGTCGGGAAGGAAAGTGAAGACAGAATGTATACAGCCAAGTCCTAGAGGCTCTGAAGCAGCGTTCATATGAAGAAATTCAGCTTGTGGAAGCTCGCTCCAAAGGCCTATGGCACAGACTGACTGCCTTCTAATTCTTGAACCCTCTGTAGCAGGTCTGTGAGATAACTGCTTCTTTCTTAAAATAACAGGTCGGATGGCTGTGCTTTCAAGAGACCTTAAGGTAAGGTCTTTGAAAATGTCAAGTTCATTTACCCAGATTTGTGTGGGTGTGTGTAGAGACGTGGGTTATCTCAAAAAGAGAAAAGTGTTCTTAATCTTTCTTCTTCCCTCTTCAAAGAAGTGAAAAATAGTTCACTACCCACTGTAATGTGGGTGCCTCATCCCACAGAGTAAGTGCATACAGACACACAGACACAAGCCTTCTATTTATAATTGACTTGCTAGTTCTTTTGAAAACCACAAGGGGCTCATCCAAGAGCAAAGACATGCCTGAAAGCGGAAAATCCAAAATAGCCGCTGACAGTGTGTGTATGTCACCAGTCTCACCCCCGAGAATCAAGAGCCTCAGACATTTTTAATGAGCAAAAATTTTAATGAGCCAAAAGACAGTCTTTATTTTCCCTGCCTCGAGAAATTCCAGTACCAATCTATTTCTATGAGGACGAGAAACATATATATCTGTTGACATAATCCAGCAAAAAGTTTACACTTGCCAAAAGTGAGTTGCAAGATAATATTTCTAGGGAGTCCAGACATGCTTGCCACTCTTGAATGGCAGAGCTGGGTTGAGGGTTGCCAACTATGCTCCCCAACAGGTGATGATTCTTTGGAGGGAAATGGATAGGCAGGGTAAGGGGGAGAATTAATGGTGTCATGTTGATTTGTTTGTCATCTACAGCAGGGAATTTAATATATTTTAAAACCATGCAATAATGCCTTCATGAAAATTCAAAACACAAACACATATTTTAAAATCCTAAATGTTTTCAAAGGTCAAAGATATCCAAATAGACACACAATAACACTGCAGAGGTTGTGTCTGTTGACACTAGGTTGGGCTGAGGGGTCAGTGTTAGGATGAAGGAGTAAAAGGAAAATAATGTAAGAGAGTAACTGTTCATGGATTCATAATGGACTGAGGAGTATGGATTACTCAACTCGCTGCACCTGTGGTCCAGGAGGAGCAACCACAAACATGTAACGTCAGACAACAGAGGCCTTGCTCATCATCGATCCTATGGAAATGGATGGTCCAGGTATAAAACAATTAATGACATCTTGTGGTTATGATAAAAAATGTCAAATTAAAAAAAAATAAGATAAAAATAACAATTCCTTTCACGTGCTTTCAGACTGAAATCTGCTTGTAAAATCAGAGCTCTTGGGGTACATGGCTGGCTCAGTCGGTGGAGCATGTGACTCTTCATCTCAGGGTCGTGAGTTCAAGCCCCAAGTTGGGGATAGCACCTACTTAAAAAATAAAATAAAAAATAACTAAAATTAGAGCCCAAACCGAATTCTAGCTGCGAAGACATAAGATGTGGGCTGCCCTTCCAAGGTCCCGATCTTTTGACAGGATGTGGGGATGGTCTGACAAACGTCTGGATTGTAACCTAAAGAATTTTGCCAGAATTGAGCAGTCACAGGTAAATCTTCAGGAAAAGTCAACTCACTATACCCAACTGTGCAGTGAACAAAGGCATCACGGGTTATCAACTGTAATCAGATCTTATCCTGTAGGGATCATAAACTAAGTCAAAGGGATTCATTCATTTATTAAACACTCTCCTTGAATCTTCATATCCCTCCACTAGTTGTACACAAGTGGCCTGGGGTTGACCACCTATAAATAGGTCATTCTTCTTAAGGTGTCAAAAATTACAGGTTTTCATAGCCTCGCCTCCACAATCCAGAAAAAGAATAAAGGGGACGAAAGATGGTTAATGATACATGATAATTAACTTCATCTCTGCTAGGAAGAACCATGAGCTCGGTCCAGCAGTGAGCTAATGGGAAAAGTACAAAGCCTTCACCAGCTTCACTTCCAATTGCGCTTCTCACCAACATTTAATCTTCTTAATTTGTGTATTTCCAAATAACTAATTAGCAGAGCCCTTCCTGAATCTAGTTTTTATATACCAGCTAGGATAAATGAAGACCCTGAATTCATAAGTCTGTAAGAATGACCACTTGTCCCACGTACATGCCGGCGCACACGCACACACACACACACACACACATTACTTAAGCGGCACTTTGGCAGCTTCATCCGACAGAGTGGATTAGTCGAAGAGATGCCAAAAAGATTTCTGAGCTAGGATTACTGATTCAACAAAGAAGGTTAAAAGCAAGGTAGCAGCATTCTCATATCTTAATAGCCACAATTCTAAGAACACAGCAGGCCCCACAATGCCCGTGAGTCACTGTTTTGGTCTCATCAAAATTTAGGAATAACCGTAGCATGTGTGGGCCTGTGATATTTCATTTGGAGCGGTTTGGGGGTGGGGGGGCACCCAGGATGCAAGAGGGATCACAAAATCCCTTGTGGGGCCGCAGGTAAGAGTCTGTGGACCTCTCATCTCTCGGACAGTGATAGGAATACAGTACACATCGAGGCACACCAAGGCATGGATAGTCCCCTTCTGTGAATGATTTTCAACAGGACCAACAGGAAGCGCCACATCTAATATGAAGTATCTTACACTTGCCTGTGCAAATAACTAGGAAGTGCCCTGGCAGAAGGCAGCCCGTCTACTCCACCTAATTGACATTCATTTAAATAATTCAGTAATTTAAATGTCAAGCCAGAGGTATTCCCTGTCTGCGAAGCTCCCCCACATTGTTTGTTCTAACAGGCACCTCCCAGCATTACTCAGTGTTATGGCTGGCACCGTGTGCCCTTTGTATCACCAGAACCAGGTCCCTGTGAACACACGAGCGGCCCAGCCCTGACTGGGGGCAGCAGGGAGTCCATGACACCCAGCCGGTCCCGGTAGGATTGGGGGCCGGCTCCACAACTAGGGGCCTGGGCTCAGAATCCCAAATCTTTGCAAAGATCTTTCTTGTTCTGGGCGAGACTCAGCTCATCCTCTGCACACAGCTGCTCTCTTAGCCTAACCGTACACTGTCACAGGAAGAGGCCCAACAAAGAGCGCTAGGGACTTTTTAAGACTGTCCATGGGTTGGCATGATCTTGTACCTCAGAGTAAAATGATCCACATTAACATTTTATTTAATTTTTAAAAGATTTTATTTATTTATTTGACAGAGACAGAGAACACATAAGCAGGGGGAGCGGGAGAAGCCGACTCCCTGCTTGGGCAGGAAGCCCGATGCACGGTTCGATCCCAGGATGCTAGAATCAAGACCTGAGCTGAAGGCAGACAGACGCTTAACTAACTGAGCCACCCGGGCGTCCCTCACATTTATGTGTTAAGTGGGATTTGACAAATCAGAGCACAACACTAGGTGCTTATCCTCACTGTTCTCAGTCATGCACTCCATAATACTTTAAAGCATTTAAACTGATTATCATTCTAAATGATACACAAAACCTTGTATTTCCCACTAAAGTCTGACACCAAAGACAAATGAGAAAGGACTAGATGTAAACCAGCCTGCAGCTATGACCCCAGAGGTTAGCAAAAGAAACGGACTGAATTTCTTAGAGACTCACCTCAAAGTAGCACAGATAACAATGTGGTGATTAGACTATTGTTATAAAAGTCATACAGCTCAGAATTTTATAGGCTAAAAAAAGGAACCCCAAACATCCCTGGACTCCTTCCAACAGCATAAATGATTCATTCATTTGAAATGACAGCTTATATTAGTCTTATAGATACAGGAGTCCTTCCATGGCCTCCTAATCCAAGAGTGCAGCTTGGCACTTCTCCAGAATCGGAAAGCATTTGAGATCTCTGGCATTAAACAAAGGCTCAGGGACGGATTTGGCAATGCCAGGTATCACTGCCAGAAGCCTGCTCCTAAGACAGAAGCACAAAGGTCAGTCTGGAATGCCTCATGAAGGGCATCTGATGGTCTGGCAAGAAGGCAAGCTATATGCTCGGGAATACACTACACCAAGAGCCTAAATGCTCTCATTATAAAACACTCATTTAGGGAAACCAAATTGCTTTTTTTTTTCCTGATCAGAGAAACCGATACTTGGCCAAGTTGTAAAGCCAAGAAGAAAACACATTCCAGGAGTTAAGAAAGATCAAATGGGATCACATGTAAGTTAGAATAACAACAAGAAATGATTTCAGGATTCCCAAGATTCCGAACCGACGATGGCTACAAAGGCGCCCTTCCTCCAGCCTCGTGGAACTGAATGGACGGCGTCCCCATTCAGACCTAGTCCTCTCTGCCTGCCATGGTTGTTGAAATAGAGACGGGGTGGTTCCTGTGGCCAGAAGTCCCGGTGGAGCTGATCTCCACCTCTCCATGCTCCCCTCCATTTCTGCAAGACTTCTCTTGCTCTAGGACGTCAGGTCCTTCGGATATGGAATTTCCTCCGCAGGTAAAGCTTCACTCCCTCCCTGCCGACACCCCATTTTCCTAGTTAGCATCCGCCTTCCCTTCGGAGAAGCCTTTGTTCATACCCTCAGATTTAAAGTGGGAACCGCCTGCATACACTCCCATGCACGTGTCTGTCTGGCGACCGAACGTCCACGTCTTTCCTCTGGACTGGGAGCACCATGAGGATAGGAACTGAGCCTATTCTGCTCACTGCTACACACCCCCCTTCTGCCCTAGTAATTGACAGGAGTACAAGCCTGATGAGTATTTGGTTCAGAATGAATTTTATCCTCACGGAAAGGATTCAGAGGGGGGAAGAGACATGATGCTGGTTTTCAGAGCAGACTGAGCCTATAAAGTCTTTAAATGTCAGCAGAGATCTTAAGGCAAGGCTTAGTCATTGAGCCAGCGTGTCTGTGCAAACCCCTTCTCCTCAGAGGAGCTCGCTGGCGCGTCACGTCTGTTCACCTTCTCCGGCTCACACGTGCAGAAAATGAATATTCGTGGTGGTGCAGTAGGTGTTCTGTTGGCCTGTGTGTTCGAAGAAGGAGGCAAAATAACAAGCGTCCCTAAAACAAGAAATTATTTAATCCATTAATAGAACAGCAGGGCTCTTAATGATGGTCCCTCCCTGGACGGCTGATGTGAGGACTTTGGGCTACTATGATGTGAAGGTGACCAGAACGGTGGACGCATCCCAAGAGCCCTGACTCCAGCCATATGAGGGGAGACACGCAGGGCTTGCCTGCTCGGCAGTGAGAAAGATGCCCCCTGGTATGTATTTGCTGCCATTTTTCCCCTCTCCGTGAAAGTAATGGTGTTTTCAGCAGGGAGCGGGGAAGAGTGAATTACATCATTTTCCCCTTCTTGCTTTGCCGAAGGTGATAAGGATTCCCAAGTCATCCTGCATTTGAACTGCTGAAGCTGAGAGTTGGGGAAAAAAAAAAAAGTGCCATCTGTTTATTTTATGTCTGGGCTGACTCCTTGTCTCTGAAATAATCCCTGTAAATGAAGCCCTATTGCAGCAGCCACACCTTCGATTTCAAAGCCAAAGACTTGGTCTGTGTTTAAGTGACTAACAGTTAAAGAACATTGTGGGGTACCGACCTAAGACAATATTGGTCTGTCTTTGCCGTGCTTTTTATGATTCCCAGAGTGGAGCAAAGACATGGCTTTCAGACTTGCACCATGTCGATGAAGCAACTCTTTAACGGGGGGAAATAATGACCCCTTTCTTCATCGTGTCTTCAAACTTCTTGACTCTCCGCTTTAGAGAAATAAATGATTACAAGGCCTCATGGAAACTACCTACAAAGGAATTCCTTTAAAGACCAGAAAATATCCCCACCCATCTACTGACAATGCCCGGGTCTGAGAGAAGCTCCACTTACAGGAGGAGTGAGAGAGAGCACCACAGCCTGAGGGTGCAGAGAAAAGGACCTGGTGAATTATAACAAACGTTTCAGGGAAGCCATTCCTGGTTTAGACTTGGAGAGAACCAGCGCCGTAGTCCCGCCTATCCAGTGCTGAGACTGGAAGCTGTGTTCACCGTGTGGGAAGAGGAGTGCTTGACTCCTGTGGTTGTCTCTCGACGCTCCGCCAGCTAACGAGGCAGTGCACGGCCTGCTCCAGTGAGGGCTTCCTAGCCAGGCTCTGTATGGAAAATTCTGGTGTTAGGAAACTTGAACTAAGGGCTCTCCATAGGACAGGACAGTGGAGAAGGAATTCACAGGGGGGCCTCCAGCGCAAGGCTCCCCACTATCTGCCCTTCTGTGCCCTACCAGTAATGAGGCCTTCAACGTTGCCAATCTCTGCTCTATTTGCCAGCAGCAAATCATCACCACACCCCACACCCTTTCTGGAAGCTTTCGAACCACAGAGATAAGTCCTTCAGAAGATGGGCAGAGATAAATCCTTCGTCCTACAATTTGTTGGACGAGAGTCTTAGAATGCCAGCCTCTAGGCACTGCAGCCCCCAAAGCCAAAGGTAAAAAAGAAAAAATGTCCAGAATTAGCTGAATTCCTCCTCTCTAGCTCCCGACTCTACCTGACTCCAGAAAAAAGCACAGAGGGAACAAGGTGCTCTCTAGACTATTTGCTCCCAGTCTGGATGAAGCCCAAGAGATTAAGATATCTAAGAGTAAAAAAAACTAGGGCACTGATCAAGCCTCCGGTACTGCTACCTCCCTATCCCCTAATTTCCCAATTCACGAACTAAGGCCCTACCAGGCCCAGAACACCACGCAAGGTTAATTGCGAGAAGAATCCCATGCCTTCGATGCCATACTACATGCCTTGCGCATCTGTATTCCAGCCTTTACCTTGACCTTTGCTTTGTATATCTTCTTTCCCCTATCGGTCTAATTAATATGGTCCACAAGAATTCACTAATTCCCAAATTCAACACTTAAGAAGATTGGCTTATGAGTCATAGACTAAAGGGTACTACCATCACCACGACATCGTTGAGTCTGGGTCATTTCAAGCTTATTCTTTTTGAACCCCTGAGCCGACAGAAAGGCTCCGGGTGCCGACACTCAAGGTAGAAACCAGAAGCATTTTTTGAGAGTGCTGTGAGCCAGAACTGGCTTTGCAAACACTCGTTCCCTTCCCCACCCCAGCCCACGCCAATCTCTGTGGCACAGCACACCATTCCCAGCTTCCACAATCATCTCGGACCTTGGCAGAAGACAGGCAGCTAAATCTGAGCTGTGTCACGAGGCCACTGGCTGGGGAGCAAGAATATCTAAACACAAACTAAGGCAAAAGCAATAGGCCAGAGTGTCCACAGATTCCCACTGGCTCCCGTAGCTGCAGAGCCCTGACAGCCTAAAGATAACCCAAGTATCTCCGAACAGTCACTTTTAAATAGTAGCTTTAATACCACCAGTCATTTCAGAAGCATTTCCTTCCAGAGCCCGCTTCCATCCACACTGACATGCCAACCATGCCCAACAACGGCAAGCCGGCTGAAGAGATGAAAGCCCAGAAGGCATGGAAGGAGTCCCAAAGGGGAACAGACAGGCCCGTAACCTACTGGGATTCTATTCTACGCCCACATTTGGACTGTTGAGAAAGAAGAATCCAGCAATGAGACACCTCGTAGAAGTGATCTACTGACAGTCATGGGGGATTCAAGAACAGGTAGAAAATCAAACAAAATAGTGTCAGCCAATGCCTCCTCGTCCTAAACTAAAGCAGTAGAAACCATGGATGGCTACCTTCCAGGAGTTTTTCAGGGCAGCTACTACCTCCAAGAGAAAACATATACCCTCAGTCTACTGGGCCACGGTCTGGCCGAGCAAAGAGAACTGTATGGAGTCTTCGGCATGTACCGTACGTACGCAGCCACTGTGACCACCTGCTAATCGCAGAAGTGCCAAAGGGACCTGCTCAGAAGAGCCTGCTGCCTTTTGATTGTCCATTTAAGCCAGGCCCCAAGGCTCCCAAGATCTTCCTAAGAACCATTAAAATCCAGCAGCCCCTCACCTATGCACCGAGCTGAGTCCCCACTGTCCTAAATGGCAGTCGGCCGGGGGCTGGTGTACAAGGGACAGGTGCTCAGTGGGCTATTTTCAGTTGCTATCAGCTCCATCAGGGGGCCGCACATGCTCAGTAGGCAGGCAAGTCTGGGTTGCATTTCAAACTCCAGGCAGCCAAGAGACATACACCTTTCACGGCTGCCAGGGCCACCAGCTGCCCCAGTGCTCCTCCCAAGACGGGAGCAATGAAAACGGTATAACCTGGCCAGCCGGCATGCCAGCAAGCAGGCTGCACCTCGCATGTCACTGCCTGGGTTATTCTGAGCCGGCTTATTGACACTCCATGGCAACACAGGAACAAAGGGCCGCGAGAGGGATTTCAATGTCCTGCAAAAGTTGCTAGAAAAGTCAGCAGCTCAGGCTTCTGTTTTCATAATAAAAGTAACGGTGGCATTATTATTAGCTGATGGTGTGCCGCTCCAGTGACTATTACTTGTGAATAATAATAACAAAGTCCTCCTCTTTGAACTAAGGTTCTGTTTTTGTTTCACTCACTACCATGAAGCTGTTCTAGTTGAGATACCTCCCAAACTACAGCACGCAGGCCTGCCCCCCCACAACACCAACACCGCAGGACTGGTCTTCCTCATTCGTTTACCTCTCACGTCACCATACCGTGTGCCCCTCCATAACCTTTCAACAGCTCTCACTGCCCTCCAGACAGGAGACAACCAGCTCACGGCCCCAGGCCCTGCCAAGCTAGTAGGACCTGTGCTCCCAACCCAGATCCCTTCTCAAGACCGCCCTGGCCATGGGACGCCCGGGTGGCTCAGTTGGTTAAGCAGCTGCCTTCAGCTCAGGTCATCGTGATCCCAAGGTCCTAGGATCGATTCCCACATCGGGCTCCTCACTCAGCTGGGAGCCTGCTTCTCCCTCTGCCTCTGCCTGCTTGTATTCTCTCTCTCTCTCTCTCACAGATAAATAAATAAAATCTTTAAAAAAAAAAAAAAACAAAACTCCCCTGGCCATGTCGGACTGGCCGCCCATCCCCCACCCCCACAGCTTCTCTGGGTGAGGCCCTTCCCTGGGCGAGAAGTCCTTCTCAGTCCTCCCTTTGCGGCTCTAGGGCCCGCGGGGCCTGCCAAACTGCAGCGGCCAGGGCTGCTGTCTCCAATCCCAGCCCAGCCCAGCGAGATATGGAGGCCCTTCCTGTAGATAGCCCCAGTGCCAGGTTATAACCTTTGCCTTCTGCAACTAGACTGTGACTCCTTGCCAAGAGGAATCACTTCTAGTTATGCTGACATCACCCGTGCCGACGGGCATACTCACGCTAACTTATCAAAGATGGTAAGATTGTGCTGTAACTGATTCTTCTCCCAAACTCAGAATAAATTCTTTGAAAGACGTGCTCTTATCATCTCCTTGGCCCAGACCAGTCCCTCTTATAGTATCTTTTTTATATGATAATAACCTTTATTGTAGCCAACATGATTTATTCAGTCCTTTGTCAAATATTCCTTGAGCAGGCACTGTTGGAGACCCTGGGGATAAAAAGAACACCGCCAAGTCCAGGCAGGCCTCCTCCACTCTGGGCCTCACTCTGCACATCTACCCCACAAACTCCTCACTTCTCACAACTACCTTATCACTGTCTCTTTCGTGCCGCTGCAGGAACGGCCTCCCACAGGTGTGGTAACACATGTACATGGACACACGGGAAAGAGGATGAAGATGGCTCATGACGGCGTTTGCCTTTGTTTCTCTCCTGAGAAAGGCCTGATTCCAATGCACGACCCAGAGGTTACCCCCAGAAGACACTCTTCAACTAGCAACATCATTTACCTACCAAAAATCACCCTAAGGCTCTGTAAAACTGACACAGTGAAGCCTATGAAGTAGGACACGGTGTTAAAGAGAAGCCAAGACCATGTGACTCCTCCTGGCAATGGACAGTATGATACACATGGC
Organism: Procyon lotor; assembly: GCA_028646535.1. NCBI lineage: Eukaryota > Metazoa > Chordata > Mammalia > Carnivora > Procyonidae > Procyon > Procyon lotor. The sequence goes on from CM053605.1 coordinate 62,892,012, forward strand.
ACAGGAGTCTGACTCCCAGCCGGACTGTGGGTATCGTTGGTTTTTTTCACCCCCTCGTTATTCTTTACAACTTTCCTGAATAGAGCCATCCAAACTGGCTTGATGCAGGTACTGGCATTTAGAAGGGGAAATAAATCCAGCAAAATAAACAAAAAAATAAAAGAGGCCCCTCCCATTTCAAATCACCATTCAGTTACAGGCAGAGGTGGGGGTTTTGTCTGTTTTGTTCTATTTCAGGTGATTTTCACCACCTCCTTCCCAAGAGAGATTTCCTTCTTCCTCTTATTCCTTTCCTCCTTCCCACATCCCCTCAATGTCATATCCTCAGAACATGCAGGCTCTGCTCGGACCGATAACAAGGACAGATGCCGCACTCCCCCGTGGATCTGGAAAACCCCCTGGTCTGCAGAGCTCAGACTCCGCTGATTAGAAGCAGGCAGCAGCCGTTCCCATGTTAGGACCGACCAAGGCTGAGGAGGCACACGTGTAAACTTCCCTCTTCCTGTCAAACCACTGGCTCAGGGAGAGAGGATGGTCAGGCTTCGTAGACTTGTGAAAAAATAAAAGGCCCCGGGCCGGCTCTGCTGCAGAACACACACGGCATTTGTCAGAACTTTCACCTGTGGGCAGCAGGGATTTCCGGGCAGTGAGCTCTCGGGAGCAGACTGGAATCACCTTTTTTAAACCGTGGGTCACGACCCGTTCCTGGGTAGGGAAATCGATTAAGGGGTTCAAGCCAGGTTCTCTTTCTTGCTTTTCAAATAAAATAGAGCCGAAGGGGATGGAAAAAAAGAAAAAAGAGAGAGAAGAAATGGGAGTACATTAAACATAGCAAGAGTAACTGCTGTTTTTTCCATGAGTTTTTTTGTTTCAGATGTGTGTGGGTCCTACTCTAAAATGCTTCTAAATGTAGATGCTCTGGGTCCAACTGTAAAATGTTTCTTACTGTGAGTCACAGTGAAAAGTTGGAAAGTCACTCCGCCCTGGGTCTTACAGGATCTTGGAATTGACATGAGTTCTGAGTAATTATGACTATCCTGTATAATCATTATCTGTGGAAGCTTGCCTGAGGTCATGCTGGGCTGTAGAAGGAAGTTCCGAGGCCGGTTAATAGGGTTTGGGGAGTTACAAAGTAATTCTTTATTGTGTCTTGTTTTCCTTGGTGTTTATTTCTTTCCAAGAGCAAAAGTCGCCTATATGACACACCTACAAATCCACTTCACTAGCTTTTCCACAAAGAGGTGATGGCATTCTTCTTCTCATTCTTGAGACCTGTCTGCATAAAAGCGAAGCTGAGAAGCCACAGCACTGCCCTCCCCCTGTTGACCACAAGGAAATTATTTAACAAGCTTGGGTCTTAAATTTGTTTTCACATCTATTCAATATTTGACTTAGATTAAATTTTTAGAGTCTTCTCCACCCCCTACTTCTACTACCCTTGGCTCATAAATGCACTGAATGGGAATGTTTTCAAGCGTCCACTGAAAAAAAAATTGGATGTGGCTTTGGTTTAACGACCCACAGCCGAAACAAACACTTCCCAAGAAGTAAAAGCTCAAAGGAAGCTTTGTCATAGTTCACCTGGCATCAACTAATACACCATCATCCTGTTAGATAAGAAAACCTGACAACAAAGAAGCAGTATCTTAACAGTATGGAGCTCCATCAGATAGTCACAGTTTGGGTCCTAGGAGTGAGTGGTAAGTAGCTCCCTATATCTCTTCTCTCTCCCCAAAGTCTCTCATTTGATGATGTGTCCGTGAAAAAGATTTTATTCTGAACGAACGGGATAAATTATAGTAATGAGAAATGAGAGCAACAAATTTAATAGGGACATTTCTCGTACATTCATTCACCCCTTCAAGAACTTCCTGAATCTTCAATAATGAGAAATTCAAAGAAAGGCTTATTCTATTCTTCTCCCACAGTGGCAAAGAGGGGCACCTTTGTGGACCCTAACAAAAAGTCTATTGACATTATCCCCTTCCTTCCCTCATTGGGTAATTGGGCTGGAAAGTCTGAGTGGTGATGGCTTCGGAAACAGTAAAATCAAGTCAGCCCACAAAATAATTTAGAACTTAGCAATCTTCTCTAGGACAGGCCGAAATCTCTTGCAACAAAACTCTGCAAAAGTCCAGCCCTTGTTGCTATAATAAAATCTAACTATGGCTCGCAAATTTGATAAAATGTGGGTCATCTTAGCTTAGAAATATTTCTGAAGCAATATTCCATTTTAAGTATTTGTGTCATGGACGTCACCTGCAAATGCTCTCAGGGACAAAGGGAAAGCCAAACATGGAGGTTCTGGAACAAAAATGGACTTTCCCCCAGTGGCATAAGAGAAGTATTAGAGCATGATTAGTTTTATTAATGGGAAAGGAAAGGAAGGATATACGGATAATTAGGACTCAAGTGCTCTTCTCGGTAAGAGCAAATAAAACTCTTCCTGCAGCTAGAGTTGTATATATAATGAACATGAAAAATGAATATTGGTATGGGAGATGAGAAATAAAAAACACAAACCCAGGTGAAGGAACCTGATCATTTGCTCTTACTAGCTCTCATCTCAGCTCTCAAACAGACTAGACTGAGCTGGATTCTGGCACGCACCAGATATAATGTGAATGTGGATGTAGCTAATTTAAGGGACAAAAAAAAAAAAAGCCAAATTCTGAAGAAAACTGATAATGACTGAAACTCTTGAACACCACTCATTAAAGTACATTATACCTTTTGTTGGCTATGCAACTTTAAGCAAGAGTTTTAAACAATTTAAACAATTCAAAGGCACATCCCCCAAAAACCTATCTCACGAGGGTAATCGTGAGGATTATGGGAAATAACACATATAAAACAGCCCAACATTTGGCACTTATTAGCCTCTCAGTAAATATCATTTATAATCATCAAAGAGGTACTTATAGTAAGCAGTAATTTCCAAACTTATTTAGTCTTCTTTCCCCTGGAGGATTTAGGGTTCCATAGAATTTGAGAAATGTTCTAAAACACGCTCACACTAACCAAACCCTATCAAAATCAATGTTTGGGACCCATTATTTGAAGTGTTAACACTATTTCTAATCAATATTTAAGACAACACTTGGGAATAATTTGGTAGACAGAGGGGAAGAAGTTTTGCTTGTTTTTTTTTTCTTTTTTCCCCAGTGAAAAAGAGTACATCTCCTAATAAAACCTATTGGAACAAAATCTCTATAGCTTTCTTATTTATGCCCCAGTAATTCCATCTACCCTCACTGAAGTACAATCAATAAGGTGCTCTGCAAACATCAAGCATGGGTCTATTTCTTTTTAAACTTGATCTAAAGGTCTGCACTAGACAATGTGTGGGGCTTGTGTAAAGATTTTAGCTTAACTGCCCTATTATTTACCTCTTTGGTTCAGCATTTTGTACTTAACATTTGCTTTATGACTAATGTTGAATATATTAGAGTGAATTACAATTAGGCGTTCTCAGTGTGTTTTTTTAATTTCTAGTAAATATACAAAAACAAAGAGTCTTTTCATAGAATATGCTATTGACAGTTACCAAGGAGTTGAGTCATGGAGGGAAGACGGGACTAAGGCAACTGTTATTATGATTAGAGCACTCTAGGCTGTAGCACTCACTGGATATTCCGGTTGAAGAGAAAAAAAGCTATTGGAACTAAAGGATGATGTTTCCTTTTCCTTCCTTGTAAACATCCTTGTGGTGGTTGTATATTAAATAGCTAAACTTTAGTGGCAATCCATTTCCACTTCAGCCAGACAGACTTGTTTCATTACGCACCTTTACTGTGACATTAGAGGGTCATCTGCTGGATTCTTTGGGCAGCTTAAGAGCTAAAAGCAGGAAAAACAACCAATGACCCAGTTGCTAATATTGATTCATAAACGCCCTTTTCCCCTTCTCTCTCCTCCACTCTTTTTTGACTTCTCCATCTCTATTCATACATTGCCACCTCAATTTGTCTTCCACTCTCTTTCTTTTCAATCATGCTCACAACCACAGTTCCACCCATGATAGCAAATGAAACCAAAAGGAACTGCTTAATATCATACAGAACTGATACTATACCTAGGAAAGGGAATAGAATTTGGAGGGACTTTATTCTACCGCATTCTGTAGACTTTTTTTCCTAGTTATCCCAGTATTTAGCAATTATACAGTGGAGGAAAAGTCCTAAAAACTTGCCTATTATTTCTCCAGATATTGTCAAATACTCCTTGGGGAGAAAAATAACCCCCAGGTTAGAAATATTAACCCATCAAATTTTTCCAACTCAATTCTTATTAATTCCTACAACTAAGGACTCAACCTCTCCTCCGGTTTAAACACCTCCAATCCTTTTAAACTTACCACATAGGATCCTTATTTTATACCTTCCTGGCACTAAAAAACTGCAGCATTATTAAAATGTTTTTAACAATACTGCTCAGAGCACAATCTAGACTGGAGATACCTAAATTGGCTACAACAGCACTGTCCAACAGAAACTTCATGTAAAGCCCGTTATGTAATATTACGTCTCATAATATTATTAGAGAGCGTAGGAGAAAACCCAGGTGACCTCGGGTACAGCAGTAACTTTTTAGAGGCATAATCCATGAGAGAAATAATTAATAAGCTGGACTTATTAAAATTAAAAACTTCTCTGTGAAAGATGACCAAAGAGAATGCAAAGGCAAGTCATATAATGGGAGGAAGTATGTGCAAATGACTCGTGATAAAGGACTGTTATTCAAATTATACAAAGAACTCTTAAAACTCAAAAATAAGCAAACGCAAAAACCTGATTAAAAAATGGGCCCCGGATCTTCAGACACCTCACTAAAGATACACAGATGGTAAATAAGCATATGAAAAGATGTTCCGCATCAGATGTCATCAGGAAAATGCAAAATAAAACAAGGAGATACCCCGACACACCCATTAGAGTGGCCTACACCCAGAACACTGACGAGAGCACAGGCTGGTGAGGCCGGAAGGCAACAGTTCTCATTCACTGTTGGTGCGAATGCAAATGGGACAGCCGCTTTGGAAGACAACTGAGAGGCTTCTTACAAAACTAAACATACTCTACCACCAAATCCAGTAATCACAAGTCTTAGTGTTTACCCAAAGGAGCTGAAAACTTACATCCACACACAACCTGCGCATGCATGTTTATAGCAGCTTTATTCATAATTGCCAAAACCTGGAAGCATCCAGTATGTCCCTTCAGTAGGTCAATGCATAAATTGTGGTCCATCCAAACAATGAAATATTATTCAGTGCTCAAAGAAATGAGCATCAACCCATGAAAAGACATGGAGAAACCTTAAGTGACAATTAATAAATGAAGGAAGCCAATCAAAAAAAACTACGTACTGCATCATTCCAACTATATGTCTTTCTAGGAAACACAAAACTATGGAGGCAGTAAAAAGATCAGTGGTGGATAGTGGTAAGAGGGTGGAGAGAAGGAATGAACAGGTGGAACACAGAGGATTTTTAGGACAATGAGGTACTCTGTATGATACCATAATGGAGGATACATGTCATTATACATCTGTCCAAACTGTCAGGATGCATGAGACAAAGAGTGAACCTTAAGCAAACTATGGACTTGGGTGATAATGCTGTGTCAGTGTAGGTCCGTCAATCATAGCCAATGTACCACTTTGGTGGGGGATGTTGGTAATTAGGGAGGGTCTGCATGTAGGGGGGGAAGGGGTATGAGAACTCTCTATACCTTCCCCTCAGTTTTGCTATGAACCAAAAACACAACTTTTAAAAACAAAGTCTTAACAAAGGGGGAGAACAGAGGAGTATTAAGCGTGATAGGATTAAGAACAAACTAGTTTACAGAGAGCCAAACAATACCCAGAAACTTACCCTATTCCAAATAGCTGTGAGCCACTTACCTTCCATACTAGGGGAAGGGAAAGCAATCATCATTAGCACAGGAAGAATCATCACTCCATCTACCATTGTACAACTGTGGAAGAAAAATAAGAGATAAAAGTAAAACAAAAAATTTAACTGTAGGATGACAAATTAAATTAAGCATACTATCTTCAAACTGCCATTCAAGGCCTTTCTTACAAATCCCCCTCACATATGTCGCCTTATTTCTTGCTAAATTTAAACATATACCCTATACATAGATCTAAGCAAATCATCTTAAGGAGTTAATCAGATATACCTCTTACTGGTGGCCACCCTAAGGTGACTACCCCCTTACAGAGAACTCAGTAGGGACAGGAAAAATCCTTAGCTATAAGGCTAAACATTCTCAAAGAATTTTAAGTTTGAATTTTATCTTAGCCCATGAAATGCAAAAATGGCACTAAATTTAAAAACTCTGAGAAGCATGAATAAACTGTTGTAACATGATGTTAAAGATTAAGTGACTGAATAATTCAAGCCAAATTACCATGTTTGAACTTTACTTCTCCTTTAAAAGAATCAGAAATGGAGCACCATCACACAGCCCAAAAGGGGACCGACAACAACCACCAAAAACAAAAATAAAACAAAAACAAAAATACCTACAACTTATCCCTCATCTAAATGCATTGCAAGCAATGCATTCTTACACAAACCTCAAATTTAACAAAGGATACATACAACCAAGACAAGAAGAAATCCTTAAGTTTGTAATATATCAACTATACAAGGAAGAGAAGAAAGTAAGGTACGTGATATAAATTTCAGGCTGATATTACCCTGAAACTACATTAATAAAAGCTCAATTTTTCTAACTCAAAGGACTACAACAAAGAACTTATCCATTTAAATAATTCCTATAAAAATTTTAGGAATATGATGAGGTCAGTTATACTAGTTCTTTATTACAAGAAATAATTTTTACAAATTAAAACTTGGACTAGTTGTGATTTTCTGGATGGTAAATAAAGGAGAAAATTGGTAAAGTTCTTCAATGCACACGTTAGTATGCTATCTTACACCTACAGCTCAAAGTAAAGAGCAAAAGCCTGTTGCCATCTAATCTGTTTGGAGTGGACATCATGAGTTTTTTGGGGGGTTTTTATGGTTGGTTTTTTTTTTTTGGTGTTTTTTGGTGTTTTTTTTTGAGCGCAGTGGGAGAGGCAGAAGGAAAGGGAGAAAGAGAGGATCTTAAGCAGCCTCCACACCCAGTGCTGAGCACAACAAAAGGCTTGGGATCATGACCCTGAGATTATGACCTGAACTGAAATCAAGAGTCAAAAACTTAACTGACTGAACCACCACAGACAGATCCCCTGGAGTGGACATCTTCTGACTGATCTTAAAATCAAAATTTTTGGTTGGTGTTCAGATTGTTCATTCTCCACGTCCCTGTCTTATCTTACCACCCTCATTTCAACTTGACCATAAATAACTACATTTCGGTCTATCCCTTCTCTAATAGCAACATAAAGAAGAGAGGTAAAGGACAGTTTTATGTATCTTCCTCTTATATTTTTTAAAGCATATGAAACTTGAATGACCCCCTTCACAGTTGTTGTTATTATATGATTATGTCCATGTTCACATAGCTCTTTCTACAGCAAGCGCCTGACGTGTGGCGTGCCAGGGCCATCACAACCGGATACTGACCGATTCCCCCATCACCAGCTTGTCTCCTTGACTTTGAACATAAGCACACTGCTGCTTCCCTCTGCCTCCACAGCCCGAAGCCTCCTCTTCCGCCCCTCTCCGGTCCACTCCCCTCCTCCTGTCATTCATGACCTCCCTGAAGAGGCAAACACCTGCAGAAACAACTCCCCATCAGCAGTGATTTCAAGCCCACAGCACTGGTCTACCGCCACCGCCACTTGAAGTCAACTATTTGTCTATGTCAGTCTTCAGCACTAGCCCCCCTACCTCTAAAAGAGGTGCATGCATCCTAGCATCATGCGAGAAAATTCACTGACTCATGGGATGAAAACACAAATCTTCCTCTACGGGTGATGGGGTCACATCATAAACCCATAAACCCATCATACGTTGAAAATAGCGTATGTTGAAAATGCATTTAATACACCTCACCTACCAAACATCATGGCCCAGCCTAGCTTACCTCAAATGTGCTCCGAACATTTACATTAGCCTACAGTTGGGCAAAATCCTCTAACACAAAGACTATTTCATAACAAAGTGCTGAAAATCTCATGGTAATTGAATACCGTACTGAGAATGAAACACAGAATGGTTGTCGGGGGACAAAATGGTAGTCAGTATATCAGTTGTTCACCCACATGGCCGTGGCTGACTGGGAGCTACAGCTCGCTGCCACTGCCTGGTGTCATGAGAGAGGATCGTACCATGTATCGCTAACCCAGGAAAGGGTCCAAAGATCCAAAGACCAAAATCTGAAGAACGGTTTCTATTGGATGTTTATCACTTTCACACCGTGGTAAAGTCAAAAAATCATTAAGTCGAACCATTGTAAGTCAGTGACTATATATACTGAAAATTGCAACTTATAAAAAATGTTTTAATCTAGTAGAGCAATAAATAACTTGAGCCTTCATTTGGTGTCTCAGTTCCTATGACAGTCTAGTTCAAGAAGAGTCTTCCAGAAAGAGTGGAAGTTACTAAAAAGGTAGATATGGTTTGCTTAGAGTACAGCCATGTACCATACTTTTGAGGGTTGATTTAAGAATGTTATGAAACAAGCCCTTCCCACACTGCAAGTGTTCTAAAACCATTAAAGAAACCACAGATTGAATATATTATTAATGAAAGCACCAGAAAGAATAAGAAAATGGTGGAGCTGGTATCTCTATTCCTAGTGGTTCTTTGTCGATCACTTTATTAGGGGGAAAAAAAAATTCACTTCCATCTGACAGAACGCGGGGTCCCCCAACTCAAAATTTAAAAATACCTGAGGGACACCTGAGTGGCGGGGTTGGTTGAACAGTCAACTTGTGATTTCAGCTCAGGTCATGATCTCGTGGGTTGTGGGATCAAGCCCCTCGACGGGCTCTGAGCTCAGCACAGAGTCTGCTAGAGATTCTCTCTCTCCCTTTCCTTCTGCCCCTCCCCCTGATCTCTCTTGTTTGCTCTCAAATAAATAAATAAATCTTAAAAAAAAAAATACTGGGGCGCCTGGGTGGCTCCGTCAGTTAAGTGTCTGCCTTCAGCTCAGGTCAGGATCTGAAGGTCCTAGGATCAAGCCCCGCCGCAGCCTTCTTGCTCAGCGAGGAGTCTGCTTCTCCCTCTCCCTTTACCCCTTCCCCTGCTCATGCTCTCTTATTCCCTCTCTCAAATAAATAAATAAAACCTTAAAAAAAAAAAAAAAGGAACTTAAAATAATAACGATACACAAACATGGTCCTCACTATCCTGGACCTTATCATAATAATTAATTACTCATACCTGTATGTGCTTTTGAACACCTATCTCCTCACTAGTCTGTAGATTCCGTGCGAGCCAATTCTATGGTCTGTTTGGTTAATCACTACCAAGTAGATGCACATTTAATATTGTTAAATTCAGATTTCCCTGAATTAATCAGCTCAATTTAAGTTTAAATTCTAAATAATTAGTAACCACTCCCATGCCCCAACACACAAGCACATACACACCTGCAAAGAAACTGTAAGATTAAAATACTTATCATCTCTGTAACTTTAATCTCTACAATTTAGTTCAGGTACTAATAAAAGTCACGAATTAAGAAGCTTCAAGTCTTAAAATGAAGAATCTGGGGCGCCTGGGTGGCTCAGTGGTTTAAAGCCTCTGCCTTCAGCTCAGGTCATGATCTTAGGGTCCTGGGATCAAGCTCTGCATCGGGCTCTCTGCTCGGCAGGGGAGCTTGCTTCCCCCTCTGTCTGCCTCTCTGCCTACTTGTGATCTCTTTCTCTCTCTCTCTGTCAAATAAATAACTAAAAATCTTTAAAATGAAGAATCCTTTCACTACTGGAAAAAAAAAAGAAACTCTAAAAAAACTAAAAGACCATCACCACTGACATTTTTTCCTGTCATAAAGCCAATAAAAGCCTGTGCCCCAAGACATTTTCACAGATTATTATCATGCAAGCAAAATTAAAACACAAATTGATTTAGGCTCATAAATGGAAAACAGGAAAAAAAAAAAAAAAAAAAAGAGTTATAAATTCAGTCCCCCCAACTAAACTGTTTATAGGATAACTCAAATCTGCCAAAAAAATCTTTGGAAAAAATATGTCAGCATCACCACTGGTTGCCATTTTGTTCAGCTGGCAGAGTCTCTGCTGACCAGTTAATTCAGCTATTAAAAATGGTACCTCCAAAAGGAAAGGGGAAAAAGAACGTAGAAAGGAGAATGTTCTGGAATAAAATTCATGATATTTTAATCATAAAAAAATTAACATGCTAAGGGGTGCCTGTGTGGCTCAGCCGTTAAGCGTTTGCCTTTGGCCCAGGTCATGATCCCAGGGTCCTGGGATCGAGCCCTGAATCGGGCTCCCTGCTTGGCAGGAAGCCTGCTTCTCCCACTACCATTCCCTCCACTTGTGTTCCCTCTCTCACTGTGTTTCTGTCAAATAAATAATATCTTAAAAAAAAAAAAATCAACATGCTAAAGTCCCAATTTGAAGCCCCAAGTATCTATTCCCAATTTTAAAATACACTAAAAGAAAATACTGTTTTTAAAGGAAAATTTTCAACTGTCCTGTTCCCAAGTATTTTTGGATAAGTTTCAGATATAGGTTGGCAAAGAGGGACTGGTAGTGGGAAAAAAGAGTAGCAATAAATCAATAGTTCAGGGATGCCTTACTCCAGTGGTTTTCACACATTCCGGTCTCAGAATAACTGAACAGTCTTAAAAAGTACTGAGGACTCTAAGCAGCCTGTCAGTGTGGGCCATATCTATCAAAATTTACTCTACTACAAATTAAAACTGGAGAATTTTTTAATATTGCATTTGTTTTAAAACAATAAACATACTACCCTGTGTTTTATAAATTTTTAAAAAAACTATTTTCTCAAAAAAAAGTAGTAAGAAAAGTGGCATTATTTCCCATTTTTATAAATCTCCACATTTAACTTAGTAGAAAGCAACTAGATTCTCATATATGATTCTGCATTATGTCTGTCACATCGTGTCACACTGGCTGAAGTACGTATAGAAAATACAGTCCCACACACACATGTCATTGGAAGAAGGACCTCGTGGAACTGCTGAGAAAGTCATGGAGTGTCCTCGGGATTCTGGATATTTTGAAAACCATTGCCTTACTCTTTAAATGATCACTCCTACCATGCCATGCCAGATAACCAGAGGGCACCTGGTAGTTTAGGATGCACATTTACCTGTTACATGACAAAAATGTTACTGTTCTACACGTTTAGAAATCTCATTAAATTCTCTAACATCAAAGAAGTCAACAAGTCTAATGGTCAAGGAAGAACGTGTAAGACATTTTGAATGTAGGAATAATACTTTATGTACACTGCTCTCTCTCGTTGAGCCCAATGCAGGGCTCGATCCCAGGACCCTGAGATCATGACCTGAGCCAAAAGCAGAGGCTTTAACCCACATCAACCTACAATAACAAGGTTCTCAACTGTTCATCTACTTCAGGTTGAACCAAAATCCTTATAACGATGTTTTAACATCAAAATGCCTACTGAAAAATCATAAGCTACTGGGGATTACAGTCTATTATCTGAAGGGTTCAGAGCATAAATTCTTGCCTCCAATATATACCTTCTCCTTTCTGTTCTTGGATAAGGCCTTCCATCCCTTGTAATTGATCCTTCCTTCAGACACAAAGAAAACATCTATTCAGAAAAAGGGGTTACGGACCTCCCATCTTAACTAAGGCACCCTCTTTAAATCAATACCATCTCTTACAATGTCTCAGGACTACTCTCTTGGGAAACAGAACAGTCCCATGATATTCTACTATAAAAAGGTATATCACCAGGGCAGAACATAACTGCTTTCCAAATCCCATGGTACTTTTTAAACTCCATTTATAGACCGGACTGACTTCCAGTTAAAGAGCTTCTGTTTAGCTCAGTTTCTAACATGTGTGGGCTTGAGACCAAGTTTGGCACTCCTTTTGCTCATCACAATTTTACAGCTGGATAAAAACCATAGATATATTGTAATACATTACCCCCCAAGTCAGAAAATGTTTTGATATTGGTCACAGAATAATCAAGAGTATAATATACTGCTACATTCAATTTTTGGAACTCGTATTAAACAATCTAGTTGATAATCCACTATTAGAAAAAAGGATATTTCTAAAACCTAGACTTAAGACTAGATAACAACTTGTTATCTATAATGTTGAGGATAAAGTTGTAAGATGAATTAAGATTCTTTCCCATCAGAAAATTCTACAAAATGTTCATTGTCTAGATAGCCTAAACTGATTTGCTTTGTCCATTTAGTTCAATACATAATTTACTGAGTACTTAACTCAATAGGGATTTTCTTGATACTCTCCTCAATTCAACTTGTGACAATCTCCAAGTTAGAAAGAATCTAAAAAGACCAGATTGGAGGCACCCGGTGGCTCAGTCAGTTGGGCATCCAGTTCTTGATTTTATCTTAGGTCATGATCTCGGGGTCCTGAGACTGAGCAATGCATCAGGCTCCATGCTCAGTAGGGAGTCTGCTTAAGGATTCTCTCTCTCCTTCTCCCTCAGTTCTTCCCCCTGTTCATGCATGGTCTCTAAAATAAATAAACAAATCTTTAAAAAAAAAAAAAAAAAAAGACCAGGCTGTAAAACCACCCCTTCCAATTTTAAATGAATTTTACACCATCTACATGTAGGTTTCACTACTTTTCCACAGTTTTCTTCTTTATATCTCTATGTGGTCTATGCTATGCATCCCACAAGGAAAACAAATTTATTCTCTTTAATATAAAAGGTAAAGGCAAAGCAAGGAAAAGGACTAAGAATAATTCTGTTTTCTCTTAGTTTTCTGTCAACATTACACCATTATCACCCAACAATAGCAGCACATATTAACTGGCCAGACACTGTGCTTAGAACACTCTAAAACTCGCATTAATCCCATTTTACACGTAGGAAAATGGGTGAGTAGAAGTAATTTGTTGCTCAAGGACACAAGGTGAATGAAGCTCAAGGCCATCTGAAGTGCGTTCAGGTCTTACTCAACTACCACTCACAGCCTTTGTTAAACCAGCCAGCCAGTTTAGCGACGCCCTTTTGTCATTCTTAACATTTTATCCAAGTTTCAGGGCATTCTGTGCTCTAACCATCTTGATTTTTCTCTTAGAAAACAATCTTTACTCATGGTTATTTGAGCCACCTTTCAATCATGCCCTCTTTCCATCTCTGTAACCTCAAAATTAATTTCATATGCTCTGCAACCTCAGATTATCTCCCTGCCCCTGGAAAAAAAGATCTCGATGTGAAAGGAAAACCCAGCCGCTCTGATATTGTTCAAGTGGTTTCTACCTCCCAACCCCCATCCCACTCTCCGGTCCCCTTGTAGCTCACATCTCGAGATAAAAAGAGAAATTAGTGTAAGTTGGGCACATCTGGGATAAAGCTAGAACTAGTAAGTCAAATTCGGACATAAAACTTTGAGGGAAGGCATACTTAAAACAACCACCTCCAAGTCAGACAAAAATTGTCCGTTATGTACCAATAATTCTGTCTCTTCTATGCTCAATAGAGGAAGAGATAACCCAGGGGCAGCTTGCTCCAAACTACCTGGCCCTGTGGAAGGGGTGAAGAGACATGAGCTGTCAGTTACAGCTGTAAAAAAAAAAAAAAAAAAAAAAAAAAACTAAACCAAAGCCATCATACCATATAAGTCAGGGTCTTTTCTCCAGTTCACAAATGACCTGTGAAATATTTTTAACACCACGCTGTGTCTGAACTGGCAGTGTGTAAGTTGCCAGGGTTTGGTTTTATATAGACTTCACTGCTGCTGGAGGGTTTCTGGTGGGGTGTTACTTTCAGAATATTAACATGTAATTTGATCTTCCGCGATAGATGAATACAAATAGCTTCTTGGACAAGTCCTATAGAACTGAAACCCAGCCCCTGGATCAGTTCATCCTGTAGTTAGAGGAAATAATTACAGATTATTTCGGGAAAGAAAGGGTTTCGACTGAAAGAGTTACACTACAAACATTCCAGCTGTGACAGATGGACCCAAGATAAGGCTTGGAAAGGAGGGGAAAAGAACAATATAATCTGTAAGGGGTGGTGGGGAGGGGGGATGAGGCTTCATTGAACGAAAACAAGCGAAAGGTTTAGGTTAAACTCGCTTGTAAGAACCAAAGAATCCCCAGTAAATTTATTTTAATTGTTGCATACAGGATGAAACTGACTTTGCCGCACCCCTACCCGATCTACAGATGATAACCGAGCAAAGCTTCTGAGATTCTGATGTGATCACCTGATGCATACCTTACTGGTATCTACAGACGAGGTTTTATTTTGACACGCTTGACTAGATGGAAACTGTCCCTCATTTTCCACTTCATTCCCTCTGTATCAAATAGCTGTGGCTCTCCTGCTTTGTTTCAACTGATAGGACCCCATCAGCTCCCAGCTGTTTTGTTATAGTCTCCTGGGCAGCTCCGGGCTCATGCCTCTCCCTCCAGTTCACAGACTGTGACTGGAACAATTTTTTTTTTTTTTTTAAACCTAGTAGTAGGAAGGACCCTGCTATTCCCCACCCCCACAACTCATGGATGCCCAACCATGGAGTCCACCTAAAATCACACTTCCTCCCTAAGTCCTCAGTCAGATGCTGCCTTGGCCCTGTCTTCTCATTTCTAACTATGCCTGAAGTTTCCCTTTCACCTATTAGTGCAGACCTTTCCACCCCTCCCATTACCAGAAAAAATGGTGTTTCAGCCACTTACCATCTGACACAACTGTCCCAATTTTAAGACTAATATGATTAACCTATAATAATTTAAAGGCGGGGAAGGGGAGGGAGGTGAAATAAAAAAGATGTAAGCACCAGGGAGGTATCTCTCTCTCCTTTTTTTTTTTTTTAATGGAAGACACTAGAGCATATTTCTGTGGAGGTATAAACAAAACAAAACAAAAAACAAAAAAACACCCTTTATATGCTAGCTTGACCAAGGTCTTCCCTCCCATCCACACTACCTACACACTCAAGCCCATTTCTGCCTCAGACCTTCCCACCCTGGCCCCTACATTACCCTGCCATTATCTTCTTGATAGCACTTAACACTGTGAAATCTGTTGCTGATTTATTAGTTCATTGATTTTTATTATGTTCCCCTATCCCACTCCTTCCCCACACATCAAAATATAAGTAGCATGAGAGTAAAAATTCTACCCAGCACATGGCTGCACTGCCATTCCTGGCACATACTAGGCATTCCATATAAATTAAAACACATTAACTTTAACTTCTTAGTCTATGCTACACTTGGATTTAGATGGGGAGAGGGAAGTGAGGTTTAAGCAACTATATACAGGCTGACAAAGAAATGATGGGGGGGGGAGTGCTCCTGATCATCAATTTAATGTAGTAGCAACCAGGTATTGGAGAAATTAAAAGATATCATTTGTAACTTGGATTTCAGTTTTCAAGGGTGTCATCCAAGAGAAGTAGCCAAACCAAAAGACGGCTGGCAGACTCCGGGTATACCAGACAACTCCCTGGTGGACAATATCCCATTTGGAAAGGACTGCCTGGGTCTCCAGTTGCAGACACCAGCTGATCTGCCCAGAGCCATCCCCAGTGACCTCTGAGATAGCTTCTGTAGCTTGAAAATACATCTTCTACAAGTCAGAAATTGACATATTATCTCCTCCTCCTACCCCCGGTCTTGTAACAGTTATTGATGCTACTTGGAAAGCCGTGCTTCCATGTCTATTAATAACCTTCAGAAAGAACCCCAAGGAAGTGTCAAGAGAAAAACATATCTGGCTGGTGGAAGCCAAAGACTCAATCAGCGTTACAATTAGCAATTAATATATTTGAACAAAAAGAAAGTTGTAACATCTTTTGTATCATATGTTATCTGTCCAGGAGGCTTAAAACAAAATACTTTGCCAATGAATTCAAGAAATGTTTAATCAAGAACACTGGTCTTTACAGAGAACACTTTTAGCAGACCCTTTATCGACTTAAATAGACCAGCACCAGCTACTAACTTTATCTACACATCAATGAACCCAAGGAATTTTGCCTTCAAGGCTGATATCATTAAACCTTCACAGTTCTTTACATCTTTATAAAGTTTCTTCAGGTGACACCTCAAAGAACAACTACCTCAATCTACTCTAAAATAATGGATTAACCAATTAACAATCTTTCAAAAGACTTTTCTTAGTGGTCACTCCTTCTTCTCCACCCCCCGACCCCCAACTAGAATGTGATTAATGGAATTCTCTCACAACTTAGCTTGAAATATGCTTTTGCCAGTGGAGCAGCTAAAGCGGAGTCAGATAATTGTGGTATGACTCAACAAATGCACAGCTGTTCATTTAAATATATCCATCAAAAGTACAAATACGATCATGAGAAAGAAAATGAACGTGTACAGGGGGTCAGTGTACAAGTTGAATGGGTTAGCACTGAAGTAACCACAACAGAAAACAAGGAGAAGGGGAGATGGGGCCGAGAAAGATTCTGCATACCAGCCAGAAAGAGACCAGAAAACTGATGTAACTGGAAAACCACCCGCTCCACCCAAACACTTAACTGGCCTAAATAAGAAATTAATGGCAAGTTAAAAGTAAAAATAAATGTGCTCTACTATGTGCGGAGAACAAAACGAAATCCAGGAAATGGCTGATGCCCCGAGTACTCTGAGGTAGAAAGCC
Source organism: Procyon lotor (assembly GCA_028646535.1). Taxonomy (NCBI): domain Eukaryota; kingdom Metazoa; phylum Chordata; class Mammalia; order Carnivora; family Procyonidae; genus Procyon; species Procyon lotor. The sequence continues at coordinate 62,908,771 of CM053605.1, forward strand.
TACAGGAAGAAGTGAGGAACACAATCTGTTACTAAAAACGAAACAAAGACCCCAAGGCAGAAGAAAACAGGAGGAACAGGATTCTCACCTCAGTTCTCTCTCCACAACCTTTGAAGACTGATTGTGAAATCATGAAATATAGGAATCCCTCCAATCATCCCAAAGCAAATCACTGAAAAATACCACCCCATGCCAGGCAATATTTGTCAGAGGCTCTATGTACGTGAGGGTGTCACCTGAACATGAGGGAAAGGAAACCAAGAAAAGGAAAACAGAGGATGTGAAGAGGGGCCAAGGGAGCACTGAATATCAGGAGAAAAAAGTGCCTTATCGGCCCTGCAGACCCCATTCCCTTCTTGTTCCTCAGGGATAGGCCTGGAGACCCATCAGAACGTGAGAAGCAAAGGCACCGAAAAGACATGGGAGCCTCTCTTCTTTTAATATGTAATTCAAAATAATAACAAATAGAAGGAATATCTAATCCATTATGATGATTCCTAAGCTTTCCCTGAACTAATAAATCAAGTTCTTGCAAGAAAATCATCTCTCTAGTAGTGGGGGGCGCATACTTAGCCTGACTACTCAGTCATCTTGCCAGGAAACCATTAACATTCTCCATATTTACAGGCAAACCTCTCATATTATTTTAAGTGACAGCTATTTCAATAACTACCACCAGCCTCAGCCCCTAGTCCTTCCACATCTATCTTCTTCATCCTTCGTAGAAAACATTCTAGAAAAAGCAATCTACACAGCTCCTTCCACATCCTCCCTCTCCTCTATCCAGCCCATCACCAAAGTAGCTCTTTGGATCTGTACGGAAGCTTCTTCAAAACATGGACTCTCAAACCTCAACCCAAGATTTTGATTCGACTGACTTGAGATGGGGCCTAGGAACCCACAAACCCATAGCAATTGAGGTGGTTCTGAGAATGCAGAGGGTGGGCTCACTTGCCTATTCTGCAGCATGGCAATGCTAATGACCCTCTTCTGCTCTTGGGTTCCTCCCCGTTTGGGATTCAGAGGCTCCACTCTCTCTGCATCTTTGCTTTTATGGTTTGGACCTTCTCAGCTTCCTGGACAGAGTTTTCCTCTTCTGCCACTCATTCCTTAAATCTTAGTTTCCCACAGAGGCTCACATCTCAGCTCACTCTTCATTCAAAATGGTACCCAATTCCTGAGATTCAAGACCACTGTGCTGAGCTTGAACCACCAGGCAGAGAATGGAATCACCTGTTCTTCACGCATATTCACCCCTCCCCACACCATCAAATCCTCATTACCTTCTTCTCCTACCACACGTCCTTGTCTTTTCACTCCTTATAAAATTAATTTTAAAAACCATATTACAGATATTTCAAATTACATAGAAACTGAAAAGTATTTTTTAAAAACCCTACTTTGTTTTTTTGTTTTTGTTTTTAAAGATTTTTAAATTTATTTATTTGACAGAGAGACAGAGATCACAAGTAGGCAGAGAGGCAGGCAGAGAGAGAGGGGGAAGCAGGCTCCCCGCTGAGCAGAGAGCCCAATGTGGGGCTTGATCCCAGGACCCTGAGATCATGACCTGAGCCGAAGGCAAAGGCTTTAACCCACTGAGCCACCCAGGCGCCCCCAAAAACCCTACTTTGACCTCCCAGTTTTAATTATAAAGCACCATCCTACCACCTAGTTTTAAAAATAAGCCAGCTTATTTCTTCTATTTTACCCATTTTCTTCCTGAGGTAGTTTAATGAGAATCCCAGATGTCACATCATTTCACCCACAAATTCTCTCACAAATAAGGACTTTTTTCTAAATACAACTGTAAAATCAACATCTTACCTAACAAAATTAAAAGTATTCCTCCTCCAAATATCATCTAAAAGCTAATCGGTGTTTAAATTTGCCCAATTTTCAACTATAAATATCTCCTACACTTACCCACCACCCCCCCCCACCAAAAAATATTGCAGGAAGAATGGGAACAGCATACTAATAACAAGTTGTTTTCATTGTGTTTCAGTTATTGTGATGAGTGGTTCAGTGTTAGGACTGTGGCAGTATTGAGAATACTCTGTGCATAATGTGGCAGAAAGCTAATGAGTTACTGTGGTACACTCGAATTCTATCATCTCCTGCTGTTTTGGAGAACCAGAATTCTCCATGTGAAATACAGGTAATAACAGAGAACGTTAAGTAAGAACCTTATCACTTGATTTTGAATTGGAAGTATCAGTATGAACTCATGAAATATTTTATATGTAGTTGTCCTCTGTCCACTAAAAGGCCTAGAAACAATGACGACCTACCCAGCAGCAGTAACTATGACTGGAGCCCAGAGAGTGGTGTTAAAACACTACTTCCCACTAAAAGAAAAGGAACAAGTTGAACTGAACTATGAGGTTGCAATCACCAAATCCAGCCAGTAGGAAAGTAGAGGTCAAATGGATGGGTTCTTCCAACAGACAAACTAAAAGGAAAGGAAAGGGCTGCAGCAGGAATCTGACGTTTAAGAGTCTTAATAAGACAGAAAAAAGACTAAAGTACCGTAGCCAGGTATGCAGACGTGGGTGATAAAACCATAAAGAAAGGCAACAGAGCAATTACTACGGAAGTCAAGAAAGCAGTGACTGACTTCTGGAGGGGGAGAGGGACTATGTCTGGCATGGGACACACCAGGGGCTCGAGGGAGACTGCTAATATTCTGTCTCCTGATCTGTGTGCAGTTCACAAAAAATACTTATAATAATTATAATGTAATTATATTTATACTTAATTATAAAATACTTATAATAATTAACTAAGCTATGTAGGTGTTGTACGGCTATCTGTGTCTGTGGCTTATTTTACAATAAAAAGATAAAAAGAAGATGAAAACAGAATGTGTGCTGTTTCAAAAAAAAAGTGCAGACTAACAGACACACACACACACTGAGGAAGTAACAGCACTGCGTATCATGTATACACAAAAATCTGCCCAGATCTGTGTCATCAATAAATTTTCGTAATAAATTTCTGAAATATCAACTATTTTTTTTAAAAGATTTTATTAATTTATTTGTCAGAGAGTGAGAGAGAGCATAAGCAGGGAGAGCCGCTGGCAGAGGGAGAAGCAGGCTCCCCACTGAGCAAGGAGCCTGATGCAGGACCCGATCCCAGGACCCTGGGATCATGACCTGAGCTGAAGGCAGACGTTTAACCAACTGAGCCACCCAGGCATCCCATGAAATATCAACTACTTTTTATCTTCAAATATGTAAGCTGCTTTCTTAAGTTCCAAGTTTATTCATTTTTAATAGAGAAATAGGCATCGGTTACCTAGTCATAATCAGAAATCAAGTATTAAATGAAATTAACACAATGGCTTAATGATAAGTTGGTCCTTCCCCTCTCTTCCTTCAGTTATATGTTTCACGGGTCAAGGATATAGAAAGACTATAGAGCCCAGATCAATGTTTCCCAAACACTGTGCATCATTATTCTCCAACAAGAAAAATTGACATCATAAAGATGTGAGCCCTCGCAAAGTATCTATACATATAACACATCCCCAATTATAATATTAGCAGGTTTTCTTCTTAGAGGGGAGGAGTGTTGAATAGATATAGTTATTTTAAAGTTTTTTGTTTTTTAAAAAACCTCACACATAAAAATAGACATGAATATTCTATAAAATGGAACTTTAAAATTCTGTCAAAGGAAACTTAAATATGAAGATTTTGCAAAACGAAACTACCTCCATCACAAGGCATAACACACATAAGCTCCAAGAGTTCAAAAACTGTGATCCTGCTACACATATGGGCAGAGAGATCAATGAAACTAAATGGATAGCCCCAAAAGATACCAAAGCATATACAAGAACGTAGACTACAAAAGAAATCAAAAAAGAAAAGTTGAAACTATTCAGTAAAATTGGAAAAACTAGGCAATGTGACAAAAACCACTGATTTTCCATTAAAATTCCTTCTTGGCTGCTTCTTGGGTGCATGCTGACTTGAGATCACACTCCCCACTCTCCCTTGAAGCTAGATATGCCCCAAGACTAATTTCTCACCAATAGAAATAGAAGTGGTGTGTGTCCAACTTCTGATCACTTGCCCTGGACTTTCTCCTTTGTCCTTCACAAGGAGGGTGCCCAGATATCGTGCAAGCCATGTATGACCATGCAGATAACTACAGTGACAACTAGTTGAACAGAAGGACCATGAGTCTCAATGACTAGTGCCTATAGGAGGTTCTGCTGACCTGGTTTGCTCACATGGGACTGTTAAGTGAGAAAAAAAATCAACTTCTATGTTCTTTGAACCACAGCATTTCCCTTGGTTACAGCAACTCAGTCTCATCCTAATAAATTGAGCATCTAGAGAAAAATTAAGTTGGATTCATACCTAACATTCCAGATGGATCAAAGATTTAAACCTGGAAATCTAACCACAACACAATATCCAAGGAACCGTGAGATAGGTTTTTAGCCACAGAAAGTTTATCTATTGAACTCTACAAATCCTTGTGAACATCTGTTATTGAATGTGCCTTCCACTACCATGTAAGTTCCATGGAACGAGAATTGGGATGGATTTTATTCAGTATTATATATACTGCTGCCTAGAACAAGTGCCTAATACCTAAAAGGCATTCCATAAGTAGCTGTTGAATGAATAAATTTATAAATTTAAGTGTAATAATTTTTAAATAATCTGCACAGCAAAATAATTCTTATTTTTGTACAAATGACAACATATAAATATCACTTATCACACTTAATTTTGTTAATGCACAGGAGTTCCTCTAAATTGATAACAGACCAATAACCCAATGAGAAAACAGACCAAGGACACAAACACAGAGGTGACACAACAGGAAATACAATGGTCTTTAAAACTATGAAAAGATGCTCAATATCAATGAAAATAAAAATGCGCATGAAAGCTACATTAAACTATCATTTTTCACCCATCCATCTGGCAAAGTAAAACACCTTTGACAATCATACTGTGATCAGCAAGAGTTGAGGAAACAGTGTTCTCACCCATTGCTGTTGAAATCTAAAACTTTGGGGCACCTGGGTGGCTCAATCGGTTAAGTGTCTGCCTTCAGCTCAGGTCATGATCCCGTGGTCCTGGGATCAAGCTCCATGTCAGGCTCTCTGCTCTGCAGGGAGACTGCTTCTCCCTCTCCCCCCTGCTTATGCTGTCTTGCTCTCCCTCTCTCCTTCTCTCAAAAAAATAAAAAATAAATAAATAAAATAAATAAAATAAAATAAAAATAAATAAAATCTTTATATATATATATATATAAATAAAACTTTGCAAGCTTGATGAACAGAGTAACCTGGCAATAAATAAATTTCCCCCAAATTTAAAATGTTTGCAACTTTTGATGCAGCAATTCTACTACTAGAAATGGATCCTACAGATATACTCATAAACACGTTTGAAATGCTATCTGTGTAAGGTTATATTCCCTAGAGCCCTGTTCATAATAATTAACAATAAACTAGAAGTCATCTAGGTGGCCATCAACATAGCACTGGTTAAATAAATTATAGCACATGTCCACAGTGAAATACTAAGCATTCATTAAAAAAGAATGCACTATCAATGTAGAAGATCTTCCAAGAGATATTATCTCAGTAAAAAAAAAAGGCACAAAACAGTGTATATTGTTACCATCAGGGTTTAAACACACACACACACACACACACACACACACACACACACACACACACTGGGGCACCTGGGTGGCTCAATTCATTAAGCCTCTGCCTTCAGCTCAGGTCCTGATCCAAGGTCCTTGAATCGAGCCCCTCATCAGCCTCTCTGCTAAGCAGGGAGTCTGTTTCTCCCCCTCCCCCTCTCCCTGCTTGTATTCTCTCTCACTCTCTCTCTCTGTCAAATAAATAAATAAAATCTTTAAATACACACACACACACACACACACACACACCCCTGCAACAGTCTATAGGTTATGAGCTGGTATATTATATATGCCCCGAAATCTCCAAAAGAATACACAAAAAATTGGTAACAATGGCTGACTCTAGGAAGAACAACTGGGCGCTTGGAAGATGGGATGACTGAAACTTATTTTTTCACTCTTTTGTGCCTTTTTAATCTTACAAAACAGGGATTATATCACCTTCCTAAAAATAAATATTTTGTAAAGAAACAACAATAAAATATTCATCCCCAACCCCAGATATCTGAAAACTTCTCTGGCGATCCTCACTGTCAAGTACACTAGGGAACACTGAGCTGTCCCATTTTAACCCTGTTTCGTAATTAAGGATCACAGGGTTAGCAATTAACAAACACCACCATCACTTCCTCCATCACATAAATACATATGCGAAATAAAGTCAGTCTCTTAATTCCATCCCTGTTATTCATTACTTCCTCTTAAAACGAATTCAACCTCACGCCACCTTAAATGGGCATGAAAATCTCTCAAAATGGTCCCAGGATGGTAGCCAGAATCAACAACTATACTATTAACACAGCCTAGTGCCAAAGAAGTTCCTTCCAGGCACCCAGAAGATGAAAATCGGACATAACTGACACCTCGGCAACAGCCCAAAGCTGTGTATCACCTGCCTTGGAAAACAAAAACTCACATCATTAAGACTAAAAAGTCCAATGTCAACAGCCGTCGCTTTTGTTTTCTCCCTCATGTGAAAGGTCTCTCTCCACCCCCGCCCCACATCCCCCTTTAAATTATAGGCTAACCCCTCACTTGAGGACCGGTTATTATGTTACAGTCTTATAAGGAACACTAAGCAGTCATTATTTAGACTGAGATTCTGCTTAAAAGGGAAAATGTCCACAGCTTATCAAGTGGAAGGAAGAAGCAAGTTGTCAAACAAAATGTGGGGTCATGTTCGTCAATTTTGGAACATAATTAATATGCAGATTTTATACATAATACGGTAAGATTTGTGTGTGGAAAAGTGTTTGTCCCAAATTAGTAGCTATGGGTAGGAGAGGAAGGCAGGGAGGAAATTTTACCTCTTTATATGTCTGTACTTTATACTGTTTTGTACTATTTGAAATTAAATAATCAAGCGGCGCCTGGGTGGTTCATCCGGTTAAGCAGCAGGCTTTGCCTGGGGTGGTGATCTCGGGGTCCTGCTCAGCAGGGAGTCTGTCTCTCTCTCTGCCTCTGCCCATCCCCCTGCTCCTGCTCTCTGTCTCTCTCAAATAAATGAATAAAATCTTTGAAGGAAAAAGAAAAGTGGCTCTATAAGGGGAAAAGAATGGCAGAAGTATTTTATATTTATTGATAGTTTTTGAATAAACTGGCCAAAGGTAAAGAATAACTAAGCAGCACCACCCAAAAGAGAGAGAGAGGGAGAGAGAGAGAGAGAGAAGCCCACCTTCAAGGCAATGCAAGAACTAAGAACAATGAGGCTAGAGTCATACCCTTTTCATACCGTATTCATTTAAACCAACAAAATAACCACTGTGGCTAAGAATTTACCGTGTTAGATTTGATCTGTGCCAAAGAGCATTAAGAGAGGTGATTTGTTGAAATGGCTCTAGGGCGGGCTCTGGCAACTTGAGAGCTGCCGGGGAAGCTGACCCGGCCACCTTAGGGCCGGCGCCCCGCCATGTCTGCCCACGGTCCCTCGGGCGCTGTGCTCCGGCTCCGAGCTAGGCTCACCTAGCTCACTCGTTCACCGATCACGGGACACTAAGGCGGCGGGAGGCGCTCCTGGAGTCATGAGAAGTTCTCCGGGGGTTCTGCTCTGGCGGTGTGGCGCTCCCAAGCGGCTCAGGGCTGTAGAGGAAAAGAAGGAAAACCAGCTGAGCACAAGAAAATTCAGCGTTTGTGAATGTGCTGGCTGAAGGAAGAGCACTCTTGACCAGCCTTTCCATGGGGACCTCCAAACTAAGGCCAATTTTCAACTGAAGCAAATACGGGAGGGGCTGAGAAACGATGACACGCAGTACGTCGAGGTCACAGATCTGCGCTGGTCTTTAAATATTTCTCTAAACGACACAAAACTCAGTGAGATCTGCAGTTGGTAAATTCAAAATCGAGTTCCTTTAGAGCCATATGCCATGGACTCCTGCCAATTACAAAAACAAATGAAAAACAATGGCTTTGCATATATTAATTATATATACTTGGCTAAAAACAAAAGACATTTGAACAGTACCCTAGTATAGAATGCAAAGTCTCTCTCCAGACGCCCCACTACTCCTAGAGGCACCCCATTGCACCAAAGGAACCAGTTTCTTATGTGTCCCACCCAGAAATGATCTGGTTTAGATCCACTTTCAACCACCATTCTCAGTTATAGATAGAACTAGTTCAAAGGCTCATAAAACAATGGTGGGGAGGGAGCCCCAAGCGGAAGGGAAGGGGCTCTAGATAACCAACGAAAAACAAAAAGCCACCCAAGCTCCCCTTTCCTTTAGGAAGACTTTAAAAACATCAACATTTGCCAAAGGAAGAGGAAATTTTTATTAGAACCAAACTTTTCCATTCAAATAAGTCACACAAAACACTGAAGAATTTACTCCTTTCAAAACACAGCACCTTTTTTTTTTTTAACCTCGAGGAACATTTTGCCAAGAAAACGTTCATGTAAATAAATTTAAACAGAAAACAAACCCAAAATGCAACATTCCTAATAATTATTTGGAAGGAAAATCACAACCCTGAAATTCAAGGGAAATGCTTTACAAGTAATATCAAACCTTTCCTTGCTTCAGTTTAAAGTAAGGCTCATGATCAATTTGAAAAGACAGTCTAGACATGCAAAAGGCACACTAAAACTAAGACAACAATAATATCCCCCCAAAATAGAAAGGTCAACCAAAAATTTCACATTTGCAGCAATCCTTTAGTGAAGTTAGAGAGTAAAAACCCATTTCTAGAGTGGACATCCTTAAAAACAAACTCATTAACTAAACAGCAGACACCACCTCCGGCTTCAGAACAAATTGCTAAAATCCTGGTCTTTTCTGAGAGGCGGGGCCAGAGAAATATGGCGGACTGACACTGAGGTTGCTCTCTTCTGTGCCAAATCTGTTTCAGTAGGGGGCCATTACTAAGCTGCCCTGCCTAGGGCTTACCAAGTTATAGGCACTGTCTGGTCAGGGGAGCTTTAGAGAGCAAGAAAATAAGGAAACACTGGTGCATATTTCTCTGATTTTTTTCAAAAAAAGAATCATCAGAAAAACTGTCAGAGTTTGACTTTTTAATTACAAAGGCGCTTCTATTTCCTTTCCAACTTCCAGCCCTACCTATTACCTTCACTGCATGGAATTCCTTCAAGACCATGCTGTCCCGCCTCTGTTCAGCCTTCTTTAATGATTCTTTTATTTTCCAGATCTTTCCATTCTGACTCCTCTGGCATTTAGGTTCTATATGACTCAACCTGGCACTTAATCCTCTGCCTTGAGCTGGGTTTGTCTCAAAACCAATTTAAAACTAGGAGAGAATCATGTATTATCCTTCCACTATATTATGTCTTCCCAGTACCTAACAGATAGCTGGTGGTCAAGAGTTACTAGATAAAACTCAAGTCTTCAAATGAAACATAATTTAATTATTTTAGAATTCATCGGGTTCTCAAATAAGCCATGGATTGAAGTCAAAACTGTGGTGTACTACAAGGAAGAACAGGTTGGTAAAAAGGGAGCCAAAGTATCTGGAGCAAATTCCAGATATTTGACTCTTAAATGTTCTACACAGGACCCATCTCCACAAATACACTTCATGCCAAGAAGCAAGCTTGGCAGATCCTGAAAGGCAGTGGAAAGCAGTTATGTTCAAAACCTCAAGAATGGCTGAAAAAACAAAAACAAACCAAAACAAAAGAGATGTGCACCAATTAAAATCAGTGCTATAAAATAAGTATCGATGTAGCAAACTCTAGCAACTTGTCACAGAACTTTCACTGAGCTGAGTTTCTTCTAACACCGTAGCCAACTCCTTTGTTTGGTTTACTGAGGTTTAACTATTGGCAGCTAATCATGCTGGATGAAAATCTGACCCTTTAAAAATGTTAGAGGCACATTCCTCTCAAGTGGTGGAGAGTAAGGGTAAGGAAGGGGGAAAAAGAGAAAAAAAGAAAAATTCTTACTCCAAGTGTGGGTTTAACATAGCAGTTATTTTTCTTCAATGCAATTTAAAAGAACATGCAAAGTTTCCTAAAAGTTATTGTATTATGATGGGACCTTTGTAACAGGCAAGCATAAAAGGTACTTAAAATCAAACAAGTTCTTGGCAGTCAACAAAGCAGCTAAGCAACAGAAGAAAAAAAATTCAGGGCAGGTTTTCTCAACTATTTAATTATAACTGCATCCTTGGCCTCTAGAAAATGTAGCTTCCAAATACTGCAGATTTCGAGACAGCACCCCTTGTGTGGCGATGGATGTTAATCACACTTACCGTAGCGATCATTTTACTACATACACAAATATCAAATCATTGCATTGTACACCTGAAACTAAGATACTATTATTTGCCAATTACACTTCAATTTTAAGGAAAAAAAAAAAGACATCATCCCATACCTTCGCTGTTTATCCACCCAGCTGCATAACCCAAATAAACCATGGTGGATCATGCTGTCAAACTACTCTTAACTGCAATTACCTTAAGCAGCAGCACACCGTTGCGAGAACATGGACTTAAGAAAGAGCCAAACCCAGTTTTCCAACCTACCTAATATGAATTTCCCCCAAATCACGGAACCTCTGTAAGTTTGTTTTCTTTCCCAAGAAACAAGGTAAATGCCTTCCAACTTTGACAGTTACTGATAATACCAGCTATCATTTAGTGAGCTCTTAGTTCCAGAACTTTGCTAACCACACACTTGCATCATCTGGTTTAATCCTAACAGCACAAAAATTGAGATGAAGATATTATTATTCCCATTTGAAAGATAAGAAAACAATGTTAGAGAGGTTAAGTAAAACTGCCCAAGATCACACTTTTTTTTAAGATTTTATTTATTTATTTGAGAGAGAGAGAGAGAGAGAGAAAGCCTGCACAAGCAGGGGGAGGGGCAGAGGGAGAGGGAGAATCAGACTCCCTGTTGAGCAGGGAGCCGGATGTGATGCTGGGACTCGATCCCAGGACCCTCAGATGATGACCTGAGCTGAAGGCAGACGCTTCACAGACTGAGCCACCCAGGCGCCCCACCACATTTTTGTAATAAGTGGAAAACCCAAGAATCAATTCCAGTTTTGCTGACTCCAAAGTCCACGTTCTTAATTGCCAATAAGCAAGACTGCATCTTGACAGTTTGTAAGAACTGCACTCAATACTCATAGCATATACTCTTGGTTCCCTCTCATGTTTTCTACTCCTTAGAATAACAGAAGCGTGAAAGCACTGGTAGGAAAAGCAAAAAGCACACAAATCATCTACAAATCACACTACAAATGTCCTCTTGTTCTGGCTCTAAAATAATATCGCTACGACCAAGCATATAAATGTTGAGTATCCTTAAGGAATTACCTATAGCAGACACTTGAATATGTGAGCAAGACAGGTATGATCGCTTAGTAATTCTGGAGAAAGGCAATGGGGGTATCAGCTGGTTCCCAAGATCCCCAGTCTCCCAGTGGAACAAAACCAGGCCACGTGCCCGAGACAACTGATAAACTCGGGGGGTACCGTGGGGCAAAAAGAACAGGGAAAGCCACACGAAGCTGAGAAAAAGATAAACGGTGACTGAATCAGGAAGTAGGGAGGAGCATGGAGATAGAGCAGATCCCCCTCTCCGGGGGTTTCCAAATTCTCAGTGGATCTCCATCTTTGGGATTTAGGGATGAGAAATGTGCATTTCCAGGAATTTCTCCAGAAATATTCTCCCAATTATAGTTCTTCTTAAAATACTTCCAAATATTCTTCAGTCACTATTACGGATATCTTTTTAAAAATGTCGCGTAAGTAAGAAATAATGGTATTTACAAAGAACTGTAGCCTATAACAAACACTCAGATGCTAGAAAATGCCAGTGAACATTATTGGGTAGTTTTCCAAGAGCTGGCCAAATCCAGCCCGCAGTCTGTTTTGGTAAATAAACGTTTTATTGGAACACAGCCCCACTTGTTCATTTGATGTATAGTCCATGGCTGCTTTCACGCTCACACAGCAGAGCTGAGAGTTCTGACAGAGTCCATATGCCCTGCAAAGCCTAAAATGGCTACTATCTGGCCCTTTAGAGAAAAAGTTGCTTGACCCCCTGCAATGACCTGCCGTTTGAATCTATGTGGAAGCGTTGCACAGATTCACATGTTGAAATTGCCACTTTGAGGACTTCTGCTTCAGAAACGTATTTCTTGGAATACCACGCACAGGATTTGTATACAATATGCTATGTATATAAACTTATTTTATTTGCAAGGATGACTCACCAGTAGCAGCAGACAGGGCCACAAACACATATTTATAACCTAGCAACAGCTACACGCAATCACGACCGATTCTCTCCTCTGTGCTCCTCCCCTGTCCTGGCTCCGGGAAACGTCAGTCTTATTACCCTTCACTCCGCAGGCTGGCATTCAACGTAACATCAGCGGATTCCTTCGATCTACCACGGTCTCTATGTTAATTGTTTAACTCTCACAGGAGAATCGCAACACTTTTCCCCATCTACCTGACTTCTTAACTGATCATTTGGGCGATCTGGAAAGACATAAACTTCCCCAGAAATCCTGGGAAGGAACTCTGGAAATAAGCACTCTCTTCAGGTGTACAGAGACTGAATAGAGATCAAACCCCCTGGACTTGTAAGGGATAGGAGAAAAAGGGTTGAGAAACCAGGAGGCAGAAGGAGGAAAAACAAAGTCTTCAGGATGTTTTAAGGAAAAAACTAAGGTCTGTCTCAAAGCCTAGAGAGAAGAGCAACCTAAGTGGCGATTAGATGAAGATGAAATTTCCTAGTGCTATGGCCCCAATGTTAGATTTGAGACTCAAATATCAGAGCACCTTTCTCCTCTCAAAATTTAAGTTATAATTTGGCTGAGATGAGAGATACTTACTGTGAATCATGACAGGAGTGAGTGTCATTAAGCACCAAACTATTCCTGAAGATGACCTGCTTATAGTTTATAATCTCAAACACCCTCATCTAACATGGCTGGGTGGCCCACCTAAATCCCATTTATCCATCTGCCAAAGATTCATTTGTTTGTGCCAGAAATACAAAGCATAAGGACCAGGGTGAAACTCAAGGGAACAAAGGCATTGATTGGGATATAGTTGGAAAAGGGTTCCAGGCTTGAATCAGAGTCCTGGGTTGAATCCCAGCCCTGCCAATCATGTACTTTTGGGCCAACTGTCTGAGCCTCAGTCTCTCACAGGCAAAACGGGCATCATGACTTCCTCGAAGAGTCGCCACATATGAAGTCCACGGCCTACAGTGGGCAGTTATTACTGTAAACACAGTAGTGAAGGAGCAGGTATAAGAAGAAGAGTGATAAAGAGAATCACAAGGGCTGACATTACGTTGAATCATTTGAAAATGCTGTAATTTGACCATTTTGCCTCATAAAAAGAAGCAATTTTTAAATATATACTATAAAGGGCTCTGTAGGGAAGCCTGAAAGGAGACAGCATGAAAGACTAATACCCCATCCTCATTCCCCAACTGGTGGCAGCTTAGAAGAAATCCAGACACCAGATGGGAAGGCTGCAGACTAAAATAGAATACCCCTTAGTCAACTCCTCACTAGAGAGGAGGTGTGACTTCAGGGAAGAGAAGATTCAACAAAAGACAGACAAATACACACACCTCACTCCTAGGTAGCCCGTGTAACTTGCTCCTTCTCGCTTTCTTTTTCCATTCCTGTCCTGTCCTTTTGTTATTTCTGTTCCTAGGCAAAACCCAACGGTGTCTTGTTAACCAGCTGGGGAAGCAAATAGCCTTTCTGTTCGGCTGATGTTACCAATTGCCCAGCAAGCCTCTGGTAGGCCTTATAGCACAGTTGGTAGCTCGATAAGAAATCCAGTGGACCTGGGGTTGTCTGGCTGGCTCAGCCAGTTAAATGGCCAACTCTTGATTGTGGCTCAGGTCTCGATCTCACAGTCACAAGATCAAGCCCCATGCTAGGTATGGAGCCTACTTTAAAAAAAAGAAAGAAAAGAAAAGAAAGCCAATGGATCCACTGCATTTTCCCTGTTATTTTTCTGTCTTCCCTTCATACTGTAGGTGTCAATTTTTTCAAGTCCTCTTAGTCCTCTCCCAGCTAATGGGTCTGTGGTTGATTCATGGCTTCATGTCAGTTCCTAGATGCAATCTGATTTTCAAGACACCCCACCAACCCAAACCCAACTAGCTCCATTCCAGCTGTCTCTAAATCTCAGAAAGGTCCTAAGTGAGAGATGAGAACACCTTGTGTACAGAGGGATGAGTTACCAGTAGAGGTAAGAATGGAGGAACATGTCATGTCTTCCCTACTCCCAGGCCATACTCTCAAAACAGAATTAGACTTCCCTAATTAGATTGCTTTTCTCAGTCTGTTGGGTCAGCTTTCACGAATGTAAATCCAATTTCTGCAGCACAGCCGCAATCCCCATTACCGTGTTTCATCTGTTGTCTCAAAGTAATGTGGCAATCCTTGATGATTACCCTCAACCATAAAACTATGGAGGCTTTCATCAGCTGATGATCTCAAAGCACTTTTACAAGAGTTCGCAAGGATGCCTCCCACGTGGGCCAGAACCAGACATTCTGGTTTTCTAATGGGGTGTCTGGCATTCTGTTTCTCCTAAGCTTTACTCTGGAGTTCCTATGTTTATATCCTCACTGGACAGACATTAGCAAAGCTTCAACAGGGAAGTGCTTATGAAGTAGGGGCTCTGTGTATCCACTATTCTGCTGTAACCTCCCTAACAAGGTCTAGCATCACACCAGACCTACTTAAATTATTTGTGGAATAAAGGAATTAAAATTATAGAAACATCCAAAGCATAACAATTTCAACCTCATCAACTTGGTAACCTAAAACTTCTCTATCACCAAATGGCTAAGATTCTACCCTAGATTTAAATTCAAAAGACTGCAAAATGTACTAAAAACTCTTATCTGAGTGGAACAGGCTAACATAAAGAAACATATTTATTAAAAAAAAAAAAACTGTAGGAAAAAACCCTATTTCATAAAAGCAGTCCTCACTTTAGAATGGTAGTAAGTTTTCTTAATACATTTATTAACTAAACATCTCCAAAATAAGGTTAAGTTTTTCAAAATTGTATCTATAGAAGTTTCCAGAAACACTGATAGGGCTATTGCAAAACAGGAGAAGAGAGAACAAAAGCTTTTAAAAACCATTCTTCCAGGGCGCCTGGGTGGCTCAGGGGGTTAAAGCCTCTGCCTTCAGCTCAGGTCATGATCTCCAGGCCCTGGGATAGAGCCCCACATCGGCGGGCTCTCTGCTCAGTGGGGAACCTGCTTCCCCCTCTTTCTCTGCCTGCCTCTCTGCCTACTTGTGATCTCTCTCTCTCTCTGTCAAATAAACAAATAAATCTTTAAGTAAATAAAAAACATTCTTCCAATGCCCACTTGAAAATATTTATGTCAACTACCAAGCTAAATAAAATTTTCACCAGATCCCTCTCCCTAATTAAGGTTCACTGAGAATAAACTGAATAAAAGGCAATCAATATTCTTCTTCTAATTGTTTGGTTTAATATATTATTTGCCCACAGGCACATAGGCATTTCTAAGTCTGGGGGGAAACTGCTTGCCCCCGTGCAGAGAGAACAAGGTAACAAATGAAAAAAGATCCAGTAAAGTTAAAAAAAAAAAAAAAAAAAAAATTTTAAGGGAACAATATTTTTATGGCTTTCTTTTCTTGTTGTTACTGTTGGTGTGCATGTGTGTATATTACATATCCATAATTATATCAGACAAGCTATGTATTTTATAAGTAGTTGCCAGTCCTGCAGTGAGTTATCTGAAAAAGTAACCTGTAACTTCGTAAGGAGAAAAATAGCCTCTTATTTATCTTTAAGTTTTATAATAATTGGAGGAGCATCCCTTCCATGCTAATCGACAAATACTTGCTGACTGATGAACAGTGAGATTAAGATTAAAGTCAAGAATCCAGGTGCTTCTGGGTCTACCAGAGAATGAGCAGCCTTGAACATTACGGTTCTTCCAACTTTGCTCCATCATCTTGATGGGATGATTGTAGGGAGTCATCAAGGTATGGTGGAGAAAACACTGACCTGAGGAGCTAGACATGTTCCTGTACCACCAGCTGTGTGACCCGGGGGAGTCACTTATTCTCTCTAGCATCCATTTTCCCTAATTATCAATTGAGATTGGCAGCCCAAGTTGCTAAGTTTCCCTCCAGCTCAAAAATTCTGTTTAGATATTTCTTTTACAATCACTAGAAGGATTCCTCAAGAATTATGCCAACAAGTAAGGCTATGTCTTTAATTAAAAATGGTTTTCCAATCTACTCCCGTACTGAGATGGCATACAACCCACTCATTTAAAGTAAAAGGTAAAAATAACACTTTCCATTTAATTCAGCCATTGAGTTCCTAACTCACAGAGGTTTGCTTTTAATCTAATTTGCTTACCAATAATCTGTTTGCCAACTAAAGGATAATTGAATAAGAAACTGCACAAAAAGAAGTAGAACAGTGCTGGGGGGGAGGTCCTTCAAGAACAGTCTCTCAAGGGGCATGAGAAAAATGCCCAATCCCCAAGACAAGGAATCTAGATTAACAAAACTAAAGTCAGCATGTCTACCTCAGCCACTACCCCAAATCTGCCAGTCTTCCATTATGTCCTATCTCATGCAACGGAACCACCAATGAACCTTGATGACAAAGTTGGAAACCAAGGGGTTCACCTTACAAACCCCACCACTGCCTTTGTTCTAGTTCTTATGGTCTCCCACCAGCAGTATTTCCACCTGTCTCCTTGGTGAGCTTCTCCGGGTACCTGCCAACAGTGCAGTCAACATCTACTGAGCTGCCTCTCCTCTACTTAACCATCAGCGGCTCTCCTCAGCATGAGCGGACTCCAGATTTCCATGACCCGGCCTGAGACCTCTCCAACCTCATCCAGTTATCACCCTGCAGGTGCTCTGACCCGAACTGCACCATACAGCACCCTGAAGACACCACAATCTTATTCACCTCCTGCCTTTACCCTTGTCCCCCCAAGATGTCTTTTCTCATCTGTCAAATCCCTATGCTTCAAGGTCAGCTCACAAATCACCTCCTGAGAGAAGCCTTCCCTGCCCCCAGGCCTACACCCTATCTGAGGTATACGCACCCTCATCTGTTGTTCCCAAACTTTATTATCAGGCACCTAAGGAGTACTTTTTTTTCCACTGCCTAGTGAGTCTGTGATTCCTTGAAGATAAGGAGTATTTTTTCATCTCTGAAACATCAGGGACACTCTTATAAATACTAGGTCCTTAATAAATGTTGACAGATGAATGAGTGAACCCTGATAATGGATCCAAAGCATAAGAGGGATTCTCCAAAGGAAATATGAACAATAAAAATTGAGAAATAATTATGCTAATGGAAAAAAAAAAGAGGTAGACCTACCAGCATCCACTTTTAGTGTTGTCATGGTTTTTAATTCAAGGCAAAAAAAAAAAAAAAAAATCCCCAAATCCTAAATTATAGATACTAAGAGAGAACGAAAGTGTTTCTTATTTCACACAAAAAGACAATGTGTAAGCTAAATGTATACACTAAAGCATAGTTTCCTGCTGACTTACATATATATACACAAGGAAGTATTCCCCACTCTAATACTTTAGAACATAATCTTTTTCTAAATTATATATATAGAAAAGTAACTTGAGAACAGCAGTTGAATACCACGCTAACACTGTAATATTACTGGAAACCAAGATGCTGTCAGTAAAATGTAAGAAGGAAGATGTTTCATCTATAAGAAAAACATTCATTTTTTTTTTCCCCAGAAAATTATTCCCAAGACGCTCCCTTAGATCCAGGCCCCCGTACAGTTCTCAAGACTAGGCTCTCACTCCCTGGCCTCCTTCCAGATGTCCTCAGTCAAGGTGCTGGGGCCAGAGTAGGCAAAAGATGTGTTCTTCTCACCATGACAATGCTATCTTCTTAATGGTTATTCCCTACCCCACCACCCATTTTCCCGGCCCCGACCTTTTTATACCACAGAGCAGGAAGAAAAGAACACATACATCAATTGCTATAAAATGTAACTGAGCTTAATTTAATAAGCAAAAAGAAGGTAACAGAAAGGAGGAAATGGCCAAAGCTGAATATTAATATATAAGGAAAGGAGAAGGAAGATCCACGGAATAAACGTGCCTGTAAGTAGTACTCACTGGCTGGGATCATTTTAAGTTTACACATGAAATTGCTTAATGCATGAGTCATTTTAAATCATGACTGTATTGATTCATGGAATATGTTCAAGCAAACCTGCAATGAAGATGACCTAGAAGTCTGGAGATGCAGTTGATTCTCCAATCAAAAGAATGGGGGCAGCAGATATATTTTAGAAAAACCAAAGACATAAATAAGTATGTGTTTGGGGAAAAAAACTTTTTTAAGATTTTTTTTATTTATTCATTTCAGAGAGAGGGAGAGTTCTTGCTCGAGCAAGAGCAGGAACGTGGGGGAGGGTCCGAGGCAGACAGAGAAGCAGATGGAGAAACATACTCTCCCTGAGCAGGGAGCCCAACGCAGGGCTTGATCCCAGGACCCCGGGGACATGACCCAACATGAAGGCAGACGCTTAACCGACTGAACCACCTAGATGCCCCTGCAAAAACATTTAAATTCTGTCATTTTCTTATTGCAAATGGACAGGAGAATGTGAGATAAATTTGTCAAAATTAGACATGGGTTTTAAAAAAAAAAACAAAACAGGTTTATAATTTACTGTTCTGAAGGCTTCTGTGACACAGTCAGCAAACACTGGTGCCCACTGGGGGCACCGGTCCGGGGCTCGGCTTCTCTCCTCACCCAGTGCGCTGAATGACTGGGAGCCCGACCTTCAGCTCCTACTTCAACGCCCTCAGCTCTAACATCAGTCTCCCATGCTGATGGTTTCTTTTTGGGGTGAAGAAATGGCCCAACACTGGATAGGTGACAGTTGCACAACTCTGTGGATTTACTCAAAGCCACTGCATTGCACACCGTGAAAGGGGGGATGTTACAGTATACGAACTAACTCAAGAAAACGGTTTTGAAAAAAAATCTGAAAGCTCTTCAGCCTTTTCCTGTACAGCTTGAGACCCTGAGTGTGTGCTGTGCTGCTAATTACACAGACACACTGTGTCTTCCATTTCATTTTTATTCAAAGAGCTCAAGCTTTGGAATCACACCATTCAGTGTGGGAACTCAACCTAGGTCTGTCACTTCCTAGGCTCTGGAATCTTGAGCATGGGACCGTCTGAGCCCCTGTCCCCACCTACCTATCAGATGGGCAGAACGAGTCTGCTCAGACTGATAGTAAATGGCAAAAAATTAAAGTGGCCTTCCACTTCCACCTTCCACTTTGCTTGCTCTCAGATAGGACATGCCAGCTGGTGGGAGAAAACCAAAGGGAAGACACAAAACCAGGAAAGATGGGGCAAGCGAGGAGTAGGGACTGAGGCCAGCCCACCTAGAATTAGGGCAAACCCCTCTGGAATCCTCTTTTGATTCCAATGATGCTTTGCGGTCAGAGTGATGTGAGATGGGAGGTGGGGTAGGTCTGCTCCCAGAAGCATGTGCTATTAGCAGCCTACATTACCTATGACACCTCAATTTCTGGATTCCTTCCCCAAGTCATTTTATATGAGTAACCACAAAACAGAGACATTTTCTATACTTTTAATCACTTCAAGAGTCATTAAGCATTCAGTCCACTAATGGAGTTACAGCCTCTCGATTTGGACTGCTATTAATTAGAACACATAGTTTTGCACCAGGTCTCATTTTTTATAGATTAATTCTATACAATAAAACATGCCTGAAGTTGATTGTGTTAGCAGACTTTTCATCACAAGCCTCAAGATTCCACACCTGTGATTTAATTTACATCAGCACAAGTTGGAACATCAGCTTTTCGATCATTTGTGGCATTGCAACTCTTAAGAAACAACTTACCTGACAATGAAGCTAAACAACCTATATTTACCATCAATAACCCAAATTCCCAACTGGGCCAGAATTTCTCATGTGAAATTAATTCTTCATAGTGGTTTTAATAACACCATTCTCACTTAAAATGTGTTCTAGTTGATCAAGTAACTGATCCCTTCGATATATGCACTGTATATGTGTGTATTTACGTATGTGTGGATACACACACACGCACACACACACACCTCTGTCTCTCTCCTAAAAACTTACCAACCTCATGCCACACAAATTTCTACCCTGGAAAAACAATTCAAGAAAGCTAAAAAGACTAGCGAGTTTGTCAGCTCTGCACTCCCCACAGGTAGAAGCTACACTAGAGCCAACTCAATTCTCACAAAGATCCTTGAGAGACTAACAGGTTAACAAAGGAGTCTTCTTCAGCCGCACATGAAAGCACCCGAAGATCACTCTCTGGTGGAACGGGAGAGTGAGCTGAATATCACTGAGCTGGGATTCTTTCAATGAGACAACAGGACCGCGAAAGCACAACACAGGATTAAAAAGAAATAAAACATGAGCAACTGCCTCTGTTTACCATTCACACTGTCAACAATTCTGAGAAAAATTCTGCTGAGTTTCAGGTCACTAAACTCTTGTCCATTTTATAAATATTTGTCTCCCTGATTTTGCTTTCTTACTTTCTTAGATCCCAGAGGGAAATGATAATGTTCTCTAAGTTTCAGGATGGCTTATTTTCTAAATTTGGCAGGAAGAAAAAGGCTAGCTTCGGCTAGCTCTAATTTTGAAAGCATTAAGTATTGAGGGAGGGAACTCTTAGGTAATAATTTTTTTTTTTTTAATAAAATGTTAGTTGTTTCGTGAGCAGCATTTTTGTTGTTTCTACCAGCATTGTAGTGCAGTCCAGTTTATTTTAAGACAACACACTCTAGCATAAATTCGACAGAATCTCCCAGACCTTACAACCAAATTTAGACTGATTTAACACAACCATGAGGTATCCTTCTATCATACTTGACTTTGGACATATGAAGAGTAGGTCAAATACATGTTTAGAAGCTATTTTAAATATAATCTTGTATGACATTTCCTAGCACACACATACACACACACACACAAACATAACACTTTCACTTCTACTTCAGGGTGATACTGAACTCCTAACGCCTTTGGCAAAGACAAGATCCAATATGTAAGGTAATTAAGGGAAAAAAAGGCAAATAAATATGAATATTCCCTGGAAGTAATATGCCAGGTTTGGGGAAAGCTTTCAAAACTCCTGTATATAAATATGCTCTCCCTCGAGGGAGAGTGGTTCCCAACTATAGGGTTATTTTGTACCTCAAACATCAAGAATGGTAAGGAAACCAAGTATCTCACACCCACACTTGTCATTTCTCAAATATGATTTATGGATACGTACTGTAGAACTATATATTTAATCCATATATATTAAAAATGCAACTACAACCTTTAATGCAGGCCCTAATTATGTTTCCTAGGAAATGAGGAGCATGCCACACCCAATCCCCCCCCTCCCCCGACCATATCTTCATCTTTCCCTAACTGTAGCTAAAACTCAGAACCGAGTCCAAATAGCCTAAGTTAGAATCCAGGCTCAGCAATCCACTGTCTTTCCAGCCTTGAAGGCCTAACTTAAGGGGCCTCATTAAGTTAGGGCCCTTATTAACAAAGGGCCTGGATTTTGTCCAGGGAAAATCCTGAACAAAAGGATTTTGTCCAGGGAACTATTTCCCTGACTGCAGAATTAAGATTAAAAACGATAATAATAATAAAAGTCGTGCCTGCCTCACAGGGTTATTATAAGGATTAAGAGTGAATATATGTAAAGCACTTAGAACAGAAGCTGACATATGTGCACCATGGAAGGGTAAAGGGATTACTGATGCGGCTGTTACTATCAAAACCATTATCTTAACTTGTGTGATACTCATTTCCTTCCTTTTCTTAATAATTCTTACCTTTTAAAACAACTAAAAACTAGTTACTTTGGCTTGTCTTTGAATTCCGTTCTTTTCTCACTCTGGAAGACCTAACAGAAGGCATAGGGGAATGTGGTGCTGAATCGGCTCTAAAGTATGTCAAAACTTCTTGACCTCAATAATAAAGAATAAATGACTTGTGATACTCGCAACAGACTGCCATTTAGCTCTGCCCCATGGCAGAACTGAAAACCAATGGTAAAAGCAAGGATCCCCTAACCAGTAGGGTTTATTGATAGACTCAAGAGAAGACTTCACACAGACACCGACTTTGCAGATTCCATCCTTCAAGGGCTATCGAGGGAGCAGAAAACTCAATGCAAGTCACCACCAACCAACCAGCCAATGACACCTTTAATTTAATATACGGCGCTATTCTTTGTCAATAATTTACATACGGGAATACCTATCGAAAACACTACGGGGCCATTTATATGAGAAACTCTAAAAATGAAAACCAAAGAGTCGCATCTGGAACTCACCCAAGTCCTTTAAAGACGTAAAATTAACACAGTGCTGGTCTGACATTTAGAAAAAGACAAGGTGGCACAGTAGTGTAAACATGCCACATTGAAGGCCATTCAATACCTCATATTAACCACTAAGGAATCCGATTTCCTCAGAACAGTATCTCTAGTTTGCCATCTAAATAAAAATTGTACTAGGAAAGGCCACATACTTTTTTTTAAAAAATGCCTATCATAATGGTTTTATATAAAGCAAACAGTTTGCCCGCGAACCTTCCTTTGCCATCTTGAGCCATAAGAGAGAAGAGACCATGCTTGAGATGGCACGACCACGGGCCCCTCAGTGTGGCCTGGAAGTGGCTGGGGAGGGAAAGGTCTGCAGCCAGGATCCTTGAGACCTATAATCCACATGGAGTTTCCAAAAGGGAAACACAGGCTGCGCCTAAAATCAGATCTGCCTCTCCTGGCCCTAGCGTAGTGCCTGACACAGGGCAGCACTCAAGGGAGTGTGGCTGTCTCTCCTCTGCCACAGAGCCTTCCCAGTATCCCCAGCTCCCCCCACCCCCAACCAGCATTCTGGCGGGTCTAGAGAGAGAACTCCCCACACTCAAATATCTGTTCCTTCCTCGTCACACACGAGAAACCAAAAAGTCAAAGTAACTTGGATTATAAAGTCACAGGAAACAGAGGCCATACTGGGTCATGGGATCGCCTCCCTTTTGAATTTCCAGAACTGCTTTTCTACACCACTCAAATAGCATTTCTTTCTTTCCCTTCTCTGGAGACGGTTGGGGCTTACCTGGCCTCGAGCCTTGAACTAGTAAGCTCCTGAAGGGAGGCCTCCTGCACACAGCCTTGCCCGCCCAGCTGGCCCAGGGTCGGGGGAGAGGCTCTACTCAGAGCACCGGCTCAGAAAGCACACAGAGAATGAATGTGACTAAACCTAGCCTTTGCCGCTCTCCAAAATGAGATGGGGCGGGGGGAGGGGGCATATTCTTTTTTTTGGCCACTGATTTTGAGCATGGAAATTCAAAGATGTTTGGGGGGAAACTACAGCATTACCTAATGACTATTCTCCAGGTTCTTCAGCAGAACCAGCAAACTTGAAGGCTCGTAACCCTTGGATACACTTTATATAAATTAACAATTTCTCTTGTCGAAAACTCAAACTAACCCAGACAAATAGGCTTGGAAACTACCAGCCAACTTCATTCTGTGAGTAACCATTAGGTTTTAATCAGATGTGGTTCAATTTCTGGAACAGCGAGCATTAAGAAGGGCTCATCAAGGAAAATGGGCAAAAGTGGGGGCAGGAGGAGGAGGAGGAGGAGGGAGGAGGAGGAGGAGAACAAAAGAACCGCCCCCGAAGCCAGTCCTGTAACACAGACTCTTGCCGGAATACTTCTGCCCCTCTTTGCAGCTGTCGTCTCCTGCAGTTGGCACGGAGCACTGCCAGTCTGGGACGGGCTTCCAGGGAGGACAGCATTGTTTCACTGGCTACTTAGGCAGTGCACACACCATTAATGGAGTTTTTATCTCTCCATTTTCCTGTCACCACAGACCCAGCCAGTCTGACTCTGTTATTATCATTAAGAAAGCTTTTTTGCTCCCCCCTCCCCACACACGTCTTGAATCCAAACAACATCTGGGAACTTCAGCCTCTATCATAGAAAAGGGAAACAGATTTAGAGGTAGGGGGGTGGGGGTGCGGGGGGGAGACAGTTCCAACCACACTGAACAACAACCAATCCCAAGAGCCAAACTGATCTAGAGCCACTCAATAGCTCTAAAATGCTGTTCGCTTCAAAAAGGCAAGGTATTTCCTACTGTATTGCTTTAAACCTTCTCTGGACCTTTGCTATATGAAAATAATATCATTCTGACATGTAGCTTTTTCTTAAAAAAAAAAAAAAAAGAAAAGAAAAAATCTACCATTACTGCTTTCTTGGGTAGCAAGTTCCATTGTGAAATCCAAGTCAAGAATAATATTTACAAGATGATTTTTTAGAAGAACGTATTTTTTTTTCAAAAAGGAAAAAAATAAAGACCCTTTACCACACCTAACGAGCAAGTACATCTCCAGTGTACAAACTAATAGGAAAAAAACTGGCGCCATTAAACCCAGAAAATATGTCCTCCAGTAACAGACAGCTGTCTCCTCTGTAGTTTAAATGTGCTTTTTGCTTAGATCACTCCGTGAGTCATGGAATCAATACAGGAAAATGCACAGAGCCAGCCACACTGCTGATTCCCACGGCAGAGCAAGTTCAAGCCACACAGCTCCTCTGTCCCATCTCTGTCTCCAACACATGCACTGGGGGCGGGGGGGGAGATGTAAACCCCCTTTCTACTTCATGCTTGAAAACCTGCCTCACCGGGTCCTCAGCGCTGGTCTTTTCATCAAATTCCTTCTCTACCAGTAGAAACTAAAAGTTACAGACCTCACATATGCAGTTGTCAAGCAATCCCTCATGCTCTGCACCCCTGTCCTTCCCGAGTTTTCTAGAAAGCACCAATAACAACTATACTTAGGCACTTCAGTTAGAAGGGATTTACTTCCCCAGAAATGGCCCTCGCCAAACCGAAGACACCATCAGAACTGAACCTTTCGGAAAAGCCAAAATTGGAGACTCAGCAACAGTTAATAGTTTATTTTTAATTTATCTTTTCGTTCCATTCAGCAAAAATGGGGGGAAATCACTAACTGCACCGCGGGCTCCTGCTCACTAGAAGCTCTGCCCTAGAGCCCCTCGCAGTCTGTTGTTAATGACGGTCTCAGTAACCTGATCCTCCCTCAGTGGGAGACTTGAGTAAGCACTGGCCCCTCTCCGCTCTCGCCTTTCCATTGTCCCACCCCGCAGGGCCAGCTGTTTCTGACAGCCAAATTGCTGCATGCTAAGCAATGAATGCTGTCAGAGAAGGAATTTTCATTTCTATAATGCATAGGCCTCCGTGGACAAATTATACAGCTTATGGTGCTGGCTGCAGGATGCTGCTCCAGGCTTGAAGTGCTGCCAAAATGCAGCTTTTCCTCCCCTCTCCCCAGCCCCTGGCTGACGAGACAGTCACTCAAAATGAATCTGAATGGCCAGAGAGAAACAGAACACGTGCTTTCAGGGACAAACAAAACATATGTCAAGAATAGCTGTCCAGCTACAGTCTTTGATGTAATGGCATACGGTGCAAGCTAATTGAGCTACTGTCACACCACAGAACTACCTGGCACGGCATCCATTAAGACCTACCGTAATTTGATGACCTGCACCGAGCACCCCTGGGGCATCAGCAGAATCACTGCCCCCTTGGCTTCCAAGGGAAGCCAGACTTACCCAGAAAACACACCACGAACTTACCACTTCCTGAAAACCAAAGTGGTAACCACCAAGCAACAATCCAGAAGGTCCCGAAGCAATACTCTTTCATGGTAACAAAGGCTCCTGATACGTGATTTATAGAAATATTTTGTAGGAACTGTTTGCCTCTCCGACGCCACCCCCACTTCCAGCAACAACCCCTGACTTGGGTTGGGGCTAGGCCCCTTCCTTTCTGGAGTAAACGTTAGGGGTAGAGGGACTAGAACCATCAATACACAGCAGTCCACTGTGGGGTGGGATGTGACCCAGGCAGGTCCAATCAGAGTGACTCTTGGGATTTTGCCAGAACTGCGAGAAAAGAAAGTTTGATTTTCTCATTTTACTCGAATCAGGGAGAATATGCCATAGCCACTTTACTCCCGCGAAAGAAGGACCTGAGATTGGAGCGGCAAAGAGAGAAGAATTAGCGGGGAAACGACAGGGTCCCAGGGACACCTGCTTGAGTCCTGGGTCAACCCAGATCTAAAACCTGCTCTACTCCAGACGCCCCAGGACAGCAACCATCAGATTCTCATCTTACTGAGGCCAGTCTGGGTTTTCTGTCACTTGCAAATGCAAATTAACAGATGAACCATCATTCTATCCTAAGAACACCCACCGGTTAACACAAACACATATGTTATACCTTATCATGTCAGTAAGAAAAAGTTTTTGTATTTTTGGTTGTTTCCTGTGAGAACTTACTCTTTCACTTTTCCCTTCTAGTTCTCATACCCTAACGGGAGCTAAAATACGCAATGCATCACCAGATTTTGCCCCTTCTGCAAGGTGAGTCTGAATCTCCAACCCGAATTCAAAGAGAGATGAGGAAGCTAAAACTTCATGACCTGCGTTTGCCTTTGGTGTCATAGATCTTAACATGACCCGGCCCGTGAGGCACAGAGAAAGTGGACTCCGGGTAGCAAGTGGTCCATCAGCGCTGTGTCAGTGAAGCCAATGGACAGAAAGTCCAGGAAATCATCATAACCCTGACTGGGGGAGGGAGGGGGACACCCGCTCCTCTGCTAGGGGTTCGGGTCAGCCAAAGCACAAGCACCTGCAGTCTGCAAGCCGCCAAGGCCACCACGCACGCCACATCCTGCGGCCGCCCACTTTATCATTAACTACTGTCTGGCCAACAAGGGCAGGGCTTGGTTCAAGAACACCGGGAACTTTAAGGCAGGAGGCATATCCAGAACCATGGCGGGCTCACAGCCACTCGCTACAACTATAAATATCCTCCTGGCCGCCAGCCCAACAGCAACCACAATCCCTGCTCCCTGGTTAGTAACAGAACTGCAGGCTTCCCCCCGCCCCCCCAAGAAATTCAGCACAACCAGGGACGGCAAAAACTGTGAAGTGTGCACATGAGCTTACTCAATCCCGTTCCCCACTCGTTCCCCACCCTCCTCTCATCCGTACCCGGCCTCTGAGCCCCAAAGACCAAGATGAGCAGACTTTAAAGTTGAAACACGTATGAATAAGATCTCAGTTTGGTGCTTAGGAAACACTGGAGGACACAGGGTCAACATTTCGAAAGAAGGGAGAAGGGAGGAAGGGAATAAGGTCAACCCACTCTCAACCCCTGTGCATCATGACGATCGCTATTGGGTTTGGATCCCAGACCCAGAGAGTCATTCTTTTATTGGAAGAAATGAGGGAGCAGGGTGCCCTGACTCCTCACCCGCAGGGAGCAGAAAGCAGCACAGGAAGCCCACGAAAACTGCTTAGACAGGGAAATCATGTAAATAAATGACGCACGTGTCTAGCTGCCTCTCAAGGACAATTTAAAAAAAAAAAAAAATTTCTCAAGACTGACAGGCTCAATGGTTGAAGATCCACCTAAAATCTGAATCAGAGTTCTCCTTAGTACTTTAGGAGGGTCATTCTAGGGAAATATCTTGTGTCACAGCCACTGTGGAAACACAGAAGCCACAAGGACCCAAACCCTGAGGAAGATCCTGCATAAGATATTTTGTACCATTTCATCGCCAGCACCTGGCACAACAGAATGCCATGCCCCCAGCATGGATGGATCACTCTGCCAAACAACTCCCTGACCCTTAGGAAAGGTCAGTCCAGGAAACAACCAGCAGAGAGTAGAGAGGGTATTGTGAACCCTACCAAGCCTTTCCTCCCTGGGGTCATTCATGTACTTGACCCATCAGTCCTGAGCACCGAACCAATGAGGAGCCAGGCACTGTTCTAAACTCCGGAGGTGTACGAGCAAATGTGACCAAGTTCTTACCCTCGTGCAGGTTATATTCAGACAGAAAACTCCACGTGGAAGTTCTTTCATGCATCTAATCATGTCTTCTGCTATAAGGGCCAAAATCTGAGAGATTCCTTCCATTGTAAGAACACATGCCCCTATATATAAGGAATTCTTCAACTCGCCAACCAGTTAACTCTGGAAAAAGTCTTCCATATTCAGTCACAAAACCAAAGTTCAGCATCAAATGATGACCCAAATGACTCAATTTCTGCCACTTTGTGCCCCTTCCTTCTTTTTCCCCTGAAATGATCTGATACACAGAGGGGCTTAAGGAAAGTCATTTTAATCCAAAATGTTGCCTCTGGGCAAGGATCTGTTCCAAGGCTCATCTACTTTGGTTTCTTTTTTCAACTTGAAAACCAGTGAAGCAGTGTATGAATCGAAGCTTCACTAGTACAAAGAATAACGTATTTAATCACATCTCTATTATATAAGCCAAGTGATACAGAATAAAGCTCTCAGACTTTAACAGTCACAAAAATTACTCCTAAAAATATGAGTTTAGCAGTCATTGAACCATACCCTACAGTCTACCCTACCATTGACTTTGGAGGCAGAGGCCTTGAACTAATGAGTATAGCTTTACAAAGCTAGCACAATTCATGCCTCCACTCAGGAACAGTAAGTAAGTGTATTTTTATCCTTGCCATTTTTCTCTCTACAAACGAACCAAATAAATAACCATGCAGCCAGATTATAAGGACGGACATATTCAACACAGCATTACCCAACACACACTGGTCTGTTTCCTAAATCCTGCAAGTGAGGATCTTACCGTGGGTGACTTGGAAACATTCCTTAATATCAATAGGATCCCAGTTTTCCCTGCAAAGTAAGAGTAGCAGCTACAACTTTTTGAACATCTCTCAGGTACCAGATAGGGCTATGAGATTTGCATGTACATTATCACACTCGATCCCTCCAACATGGATAATGGTACCATAGGAATTATGACCTCCATTTTACAGATGACAAAACTGAAGCTCAAAGAGGCTAGGTAACTTCCCTAATATCACAAAGCTGCAAAGTGGCAGAATAAAACTCAAACCCACTTGCCCAGAACCATCAGCCATTCTTACCCATTCTGTTAAAGTCTCTGCGTCGTGGGGGGCGCATCTGGGAGACTCAGTCAGTTAGGCCACCGACTCTTGATTTCAGCTAAGGTCATTATCTCAGGGTCAGGAGATGGAACCCTGGCCGGGCTCCGTGCTCAGTGCTGGCCCTCTGCCCCCACCTCCACGCATGCATGCACTTTCTGTCTCTCTCTCTCTCCCTCAAATAAATAAAGAAAATCTTTTCTCAAAAAGTCTCTGCATCACGGGAGATTAGCATGTACCTTATGGAGCAACCTTGCCACAGACTGCTGTCACCATTAAGCTAAATGGTTACATGTCACAGACTCGACCAGTTAGATGAGGATTCATGGATATAATGAAACTCCAGATGAAGATATCATAATCTTGAAAATACTAAAAAAAAAAAAGGCTGAAAACTCAGTCACCTTCCCATGCATAGTACAAAAAAACCCACCAGGGTACCACTTAAACTTTAACAGGGTTAGACTGCCAGCATCCATTCAAATTAAGACTGAGACTGAAGAAAAAAAAAGATAATACCAGATAACCTTGAAATTAAGCCAAATGAAGAAAAGGAAACAGTTGGAAAGGCAGCCGTGCTTGCAGGGCAGGCCAAGGAGAGTGAGCCCGGAGGCCAGACGACTGGGGGGGCTGGCTTACAGGGAAAGCACAGCTGGGGGCCACCCTGGGCAGGGCGCTCCACTGTGCGGGGCTCGGAGAGTGAGAGTGGGTGCCTGTGACCACGGCCTTCTAAGTTTGGAGAATCCACTGGAAAGGCTTCCAGTGATGCTGAAGACCTCCAAGAGATCAGGTAAGACAGATTCCAGGCAGTGGAGGGTCTGCCAAGCTTGACCCGGCAGAGCTCCAAGCCCATCGTCCCCGCCAGGTCTGCCCTGCCCTGTGGAGGCTTCTCTGCACTGTTCCAGAGCAGCCCCCTCCCAGCCACTCCCTTAAGATTTCTGAGAAAGAAAGAGCTCCCTGCAAAAAGAAGACCAGAGATTAACAAGCAAAAAGCCTGCACTGAGAAAGAGCACTTGCTATATTTCAAAAGAGCACCCTGACAAGCACCATGCCAGGATTCTTGCATGCCACCTTCTGTAAAATCTTTACCATTTCTTGAGCTCCCTGCCTGGAGCTAAGGGTTGCATAGCAAGAGACACCTTCTTGCCTTCAAGGTCAGGAAGTCTCCATGAAAGCACAAAATAACGGGACAGAGCTGAGGAGTTCCGAGTCTATAGTTAGGGCACTAAGGTCAAGAGGAAAAAAAAAGAAACCATGACTGTGAGCTGAGACATGCAGTGGGTTGAATGGTGGCCCCCTCAAAAGATACATTCATATCCTAATTCCTAGAACTTATGAATGTGACTTCATTTGGAAAAAGGGTCTTTGCAGATACAACTGAACTAAGCATCCTCAGAGGGGATTGTCCTGGATTACTCAGGGGTCCTAAGTCCAGTGCCAACTGTCCTTAGGAGAGGAGCAGAGAGTCACGGGGACAAGAGAAAAAAGCCAAGTGCAGATGGAGCAGAGGCTAGAGCTATGTTGCCCAAGACCAAGAAATGCCTAGAGCGCCCGAAAGCAGAAGCAGGGAAGGACCCCCGCCTAGCACCATCGGAGAAGCACAGCCAGGCCCGACACCCTGATTTCAGGCTTCTGGTCTCCACGGTTGTATAGGAATAAAATTCTGGAGGTTTAAGCCACCAAGTTGGTGGCCATTTGTTATGGAAGCCCTGGGCAACTACCACAGAGGGTGAGGACAACGCTGCTCAGGGACCAGGCCTCGCGGGGACGGTCCAGGGCTCTGCAGGCAGTGCGGGGGAGGTCCACGCAAGCCAAGAGCCCGTGGTGGTGGGAGCACAAGGAGGAGGCGCGGGCCACTGCCCTGGAGAGCAGAGAGCAAAGCCTGAAGGCAGAACGTGCGGGAGACCCCAACTGCAGGGCCCATCTAGGTCAGGTGAATCGTTTTGGTTAATAGGAGAGATGCCAAAGACGTCTGGGCGAGGGAATCAAAGGTGCAACGTAGTGTCCAAGGAAAATTAATTTCATGTGGAAAAGGAGAATGAGCTAAAAGCAAATATCCGACAGACCTTCCTGTTGTGAAAAAGATTCTTTGAAGAACAGAAACCAAGTATCCACATCCTAATCCCCAGAATCTGTGACCGTTACCTTGTATGACAAAGGAACTCTACAGATGTGATTAAACTAAAGATCTTGAGATGGGGAGATTATCCTGGATTATCTGGCTGGCCTTAAACGTAATCACAAGTGTCCTTTTAAGAGGAAGGCCGAGGGAGGCTCAGCTCCAGAGGGAGAGCAGCGTGACATTGGAAACAGAATGAAGGGATGTGCTGTGAAGAGAGGAAAGGAGCCACAAGCCAAAGGAAACAGACTCTCCCCTCAGAGCCTCCAGAAGCATAAGAGAATACATTCCTGTTGTTTCAAGATCCTACATTTCTCATGATTTGTTACAGCAGCAATAGCCAACTAAGTTTTATGTTTTCTTCTCTGAAATTCAGATAAATCTTTCTTAGCCTGAACTCCTCCGAAAATGATTCTTCCTTACTCTTCCCTTGGCTCACCTATGCTGGTCCTGTTTCATTCTTCCAAAATTCACATTCAACATCCTTTAACACTTCCTAATAACTCAGTTGCTCTAGACCTTTGTGCACTTCAAAATTCAACATTATTGCCTAGATATGCCATATGATTCAGAAGTTGGAGAGAATCTCTAATTTATTCACCCACCCACCTTGTTCCAGAAAAGATTTAAGAATAAGCTGTTTCCAGGACGCCTGGGCAGCACAGTCGGTTGGGCATCTGACTCTTGATTTCTTCAGCTCAGGTCACGATCTCGGGGTCATGGGATCAAGCCCAGGTCAGGCTCTGTGCTCAGCACAGTCTGCTTGAGATCCTCAATCTCTTCCTCTGCCCCTCTCCGACCCTATGTGTACACACACGCACTCACTCTCTCTCTCTCTCTCTGGAATAAATAAATAAATGTAAAAAAAAAAAAAAAAAAAAGCAGCAGCAGCTCTTTCCTTCTGGGATGATAAAGATGTTTTATATCCTCATCTGCGTGATGCCGTACACGGATGAAATCAGATGTCAAAATTCATTGAGCTGTTTCCTTAGGATTGTATGCGTTTTTACTCTATGTGTGCTGTACCTCAATAAAAACATAAAAGAGGAAAAGGAATTATCTGATTTCACCTCTTCTCCTCTTGAGGACAAGAGAGCAGATTCAGTCTCCAAAAAGAGAAGACAGAAAGCAACATGTCAGAGTGAGACAGTGAGGTTTATTTTAAAAAGAGGCTGGATGAGTGAAGAAAAGTTTGAGCATAAAGGATGGCGTATATATGGTCCTCAGAAGAGTTCTCCAAATAAACCCTTAGGGAAAAAACATCAGCCAGTTAAGTGACTCTTGATTTCAGCTCAGGTCATGATCTCAGGATCCTGAAATGGAGCCCCACATCTCAGGCTCCGTGCCCAGCGGGGAGTCTGCTTGAGATTCTCTCTCCCTCCACCCCTCCTCCAGTTCACAAGCCCTCTCAAATAAATTTTTTTTTAAAAAGATTATTAAAAAATATCAAAAGCAATAAACCTAAAAAAGGAGGGAAGGAGGGAGGGAGGAAGAAAAGAAGGGAAGGAAACTAGAATACCAAGAGTTTAGAAGGCAAATGAATAGATTGTCTTTCAAGCTTTCTGATCCCCAACTGTAATTAAAAAAAACATCTTACTTTTCAACTCATTACATATACACATATGTAAAACTGAAACAAACATTTCATGAGGCAATTCTTACTCTTGCAATACATGAGTTTTTATTCAAATTTTTATTTCCTTTCTAATGCTAAGTGTGACTCACTAAATTGACTAGTAATAGATCACAGCCCATAGTTTGTAAAAACAGTAAGGCACGGGTAGCAGGGACTGTACTGGACAGGAAGAAGATATTATCGAAAAGCCACTCTCCTCTAATGTTATGCTTAGGGGAGAAAAGTTCGGAAGTTTTGCTTTTCAACAGAAAGCCAGTTTAAAAAAAAAAAAAACCTTTGAAACAATCTGTATTGAAAGGAAAGTCTTTAATTTTCTCATGAAAATTTTCTACTTAACTACCGCCAAATTCCAACCCATCTGGGTCCCAAATTGGAGACTCAGTTTGATACTGAATGCTCAGTTCAAGAAATGTCTCTGCTAGAAGATACGCAAAGGTAAACAAGATAGGGTCCTTACCTTCAAAGAGTTTGTAATCTACCAATAAAGAAAATATAAAGCACTCAGGGACAGAGAAACTGATCTTAGCCAGAGAATGGGACATGGCAAAGGCTGCATGGTGAAAGAAATGGCATTTGAAATGGGGAAGGAAGAGAGAATGGAAGGGGAAGGAAGTGACAGGGAGAGAGCAGCTGACAGAGAGAATTAAACACAATACAGAGGAAGTTGGCTAATAGTAGGCTGTGGTCGATTTAAAACATGGCCCCCAAATTCACTGGCTTTCTACCCATCAAGGCACAGGATCTATATCCCTTCCCCTTGAATCTAACATGACTGACCAACAGAATATGGTAGAAGTGACACTGTAACAGTTTCCGGGAACAAGCCTCAAGAAACTAGAAGCTTCCATTTCCTGTTTCCTGGGACACTTGCTCTTGGAACCCAGCCGCCATGCTCTAAGGAAGCTCAGAGAAACCACACAGAGGTATTTTAGCTGACAGACAGCATCATCCACCAGACGTATGACTGAATAAGACTTCAGGTGATTGTGGCCCCCAACCTTGAAATATTCTCAACTAAGCCCCTAGCGACCATGAAACAGAGTCAAACTGTCCTTGCTGTGCACTTGTCAAATCCTGAGTCACTAAACTAAGATCATAAAAAAATGGTTATAATTTTATGCCACTACTTTTGGGATGGTTTATTGTGCAATAATAGACAGGCTGGAATAGTACAGCCAAGATTCTAAGAGGACATGGTAGAAGATGACCACGGAAAAGAGTCTGAAGGAAGAGGTCACATATCTTAAAGGTCAACCTAAGCAGCTTAAAAATTTCTTCTATATGCAATGGTGGGTAGTTGACTGGTTAAAGATCAAGGAAATTAAATGATTGGATTAGAAAGATTACATTAGCAGCAGCATATAGAAAGGATTTCCAGCAAGCTTAGAGAAACACCTGAGGTATTTAGAATAATCCTGAGTGTAGATCTCATAAGTATACCCATTTTACAAATGAAGTACTTGAGGGAAAGATAATCTAGAATACTCTGACATCTAATCCAGTAACGAATCCCATTGGCTCTATCTTCAAAGCACATCCTGATTCCAATCAACCTCTTCCCATATTTCTAAGCCTGGTTCAAGCAAGCCATCACTCTCTCTCATTTAGACCAGTGCCGATTCAACTGAATTTACCATCTGGAATGGATCAATACTGATGTAAAACATCCTGCCCAATGAGTTGGGCCCACTGATCACATGTCAGACACGGCAATATCAAATTGCCTTAACAATTTCTAAATACTTCATCGTA
This sequence comes from Procyon lotor, assembly GCA_028646535.1. Taxonomy (NCBI): domain Eukaryota; kingdom Metazoa; phylum Chordata; class Mammalia; order Carnivora; family Procyonidae; genus Procyon; species Procyon lotor. The sequence goes on from CM053605.1 coordinate 62,943,531, forward strand.
ATTTCTGAACTTAACACAGTACAGATCAGGAACAAGTAGTTTTGGGAACAAGCACTATGGATTATTGAGTCCAAATTCCCTACAGACATCAATATTTGGGATCTGAGACCAAGAAATTGGGATTCCTGGGAATTCTTAAAACCATAAATTATTTTTAAAACATTTCCAGGGATGCCTGGGTGGCTCAGTTGTTTAAGTGTCTGCCTTTGGCTCAGGTCATGATCTCAGGGTCCTGGAATCAAGTCCCACATTAGGCTCCTTGCTCAGCAGGGATCCTGCTTCTCCCTCTGCCTGCCACTCCCCCTGCTTGCACTCCCACTCTCTCTCTCTCTGACAAATAAATAAAATCTTTTTAAAATAAAAATAAAACATTTCCAATATTCTTCACTCTTTACTATTATGAATATCTTCTAAAAAATTGTTTAATAAGTAATGTTAAGTTTAGGAGTATTTACAAAAACCAAAGCATTTGAGAATACTCAAACACTGCAAAATGACAACAAACATACAGTATTTGAATAGATTAGTAGCACTATGCAGAATCATATGTCAAAATTACCCATTTGAGGATTTATTTTGCTTCCAAAACTTATTACCACTACCCACAAGGTTTTACTCAAAAAAAAAAAAAACCACTCTATACAAAAATGTATTAATATTTATTTGCAAAATGACTCACTGTTAGCAACAGACAGACCACAAATATACCATATATGGATAACCTGGCAATAGCAATAGGCAAGTCTGACTGGTTAAATCTTGGCCACTTCTCTCCTTGGTGCTCTTCTTTTGATTCCCAGAGTAGTCAACCTTAACCTTCTACTCCATGTGTCAGTGTTTCCTGCTCTGGCTTTCAACTTGAAGTCAGGAGATTCCACAGAGCCAATAACTTCTCTATGTAAATTGTGGCTAGTCGGCACCTTACTGGACAATGCAAGCATCAAGAGTCTTAGACAACAAATGAGCAAAGGGAAAAAGAAAGAGAGAGAGACAAACTGAGAAACAGACACTTAACTATAGAGAACACACTCATGGTTACCAGAGGGGAGGTGGGGGGTGGGGGGGATGGGTAAAAAAGGTGAAGGGGATTAAGGAGTGCAGTTGTCATGAGGAGCACCAAGTAATGTAGAGAAGTGTTGAATCACGATATTATATACCTGAAACTACTATAACACTATGTGCTAACTAACTGAAATTTAAACAAAAACAAACAAACCAAAAAAAGGAATCTTAGAGGATGGGAGATTAAAAGAGAAAGAAACAATCCATCTCTGAAAATTCCAAAATTTGGGGGAAAAGGTACAAAGAAGCCAGTAAAGAGCCAAGTCAGAAAAGATTAAGTAATCAATAAAAGCTTTAAAAAAATTTAAACAAGGAGGAAATTTTACCAGACTATAGACACAGACCAAAGTCCCAGGCAAAATTTGAGAATGGATTTTAAACACTCAGCAGGTGATAATCCCTCGGGACCCCAATACTAAGAGCAGGTCATACAAGATTAACCTAATTTCCTTTTTCAGTAAGATCCTGAAACTGTGAGTTCAAGGAAACACACACTTCTAGGTTTTAGCAAGGCGTCTGACAAAGGCTCTTATGAAATACCTGTGGTCAAGATGGGCAAAAAGATAGCAGATATATCTGTAAGTTACTGCATTGAAAGGGTGCATTAGGAAAAAATGGAATCCAAAATGTTCAAGGTTATTGCCATGAGTAGGAACAAACTGGAAATTAACCAAGGTAAAGGTTTTAGTATTTAGTGAAGGGAATAAAAAAAACAGTAGCACAAGCAGACACATAGAATTCGAAGGGAACAGGACCTAGCAGCAGCACCTATGATAGGAGATAAATATGATATAATAAGGGACATTCTGAGATTGCTGTTGGTAGTCACCTCAGTGAAGTAGGACTACGTGGCTCTCTGAATTACAGCAGTTTGGCTGCATATTGCAAGCATGAAGTCAAAAAAAATTAGGAGAGAGAAAATTCAGTCAGATGCATTGCAACCCACTCTAAATACCGATTTTTAAAGACTTTCAATCAAAGTCATGAGCAACGAGGTGGGCAAGACCACTGGAAGTGCCAGAGAAATTCTGCTCAGACAAAAGAATATCAGGAGTGAGTGACAGTTCTAATCATGTAAATACAGTATTATTCTCTACTTCTTACAGCTGGGAAAAAGAAAAAACTATGACCAACGGATAAACAGAAGCTGCACTTATTATAGACAAAAACAAATAAACAATCCCTGACGATCAACACCATCTAAAGGCAGAGTGGGTCACAGTAGACACTGCATCCTCGTAACTGCAGAAATTCCACAAGGCCTGGGGGCTCACACACAGGACACAATGCAGGGCCCCGGTGGTTGGACGAGATCCTCCCAACCTTGTGACTCTACCACGACTAAGAGGCCACTAAGGAAGCCACAAACATCCCTGAAGCACTCACCTCTGATGCCCAACCTGGCACTTCGGAAACATTTAATGAATGGGAGTGACTTCAGGACATTAAGAGGAAAGAAAGAATATTATACCTCAAAGACAATGACAAGGGGCTTAAGAGGCAGCCATAGATGTAGACTCTGGTTTTTTTTTTTAAATGCTTCCTCAGGAAGCAGCTTATGAAAGTTACAGGGTTCAGAACATTCTGATTCATGATAGGGAAGATGTAAACCTATTTCTAAGCTCAAGGCAAAAGCCAACAAAGAGGATAAGCTGGAAGAGGTTGGGAGAAAAGGACAGAAAATATAGAACAAGACCCTAGGAAAGACCACCAGACTCAACCTGAAAATATCTGGGACAGAGTAAGGCCTGGATTAACATGTTTAAGATACATCCTCACATGTACAAACAAAAGTACTTAAAATTGGGTCCCTGGGTGGCTCAGTCATTAGGCTAAGCGTCTTGCTGTGCACTTCGGCTGGGGTCATGATCTCAGTGTCCTAGGATCGAGTCCCACGTTGGGCTCCCTACTCAGCTGGAAGTCTGCTTCTCCTTCTACCCGTCCCCTCTCCCACTTTCTCTTGCTCAGATAAATGAAATCTTAAAAAAAAAAAAAAAAGTACTTAAAATCATTGTTTTACACAGCGATGCAAACACATACGATAGGTACCACAGGTACCATGATCCTCTAAATGATATTAATTCCCAGTAAGCCTAGTTTCCTGATTACCCATATATATAAAATAGACTGTGTAAGTCCACTCAGAATGCCGTAACGAAATACCACAGGCTGGGTGGCTTAAACAACAGAAATTTATTTTCTCAGGGTTCTAGAGCCTGGGAAGTCCAAGATCAAGGTACTAGCCATCGAGTTCCTGAGGAGGATATTACAGACAGCTGCCTTCTCACTGCATCCTCACATGGCAGACGGCGAGCCCCTCTGCTTCTGGTGTCTCCGTATGAAGGCACCAACCTCATCCTGAGGGCCTCACCCTCATGACCTCATCTAAATCCATTTATCGCCCAGAGACCCCATCTTCAAATACAGATGGTCTCCCACTTATGATAGCTCAACTTAGGAGTTTCTGACTTTACGATCCTGTAAGAGCAATACGCATTCAATAGAAAGCAAACTTCAAGTTCTGAATTTTGATCTTTTCCCAGGCTGTTGGAACAGAGAATGACACTCTCTCATGATGCTGGGCGGTGCAGCTCCCAGTCACACGATCGTGAGGGAAACAACCGATACCCTGACCACCACTCTGTACCCAGATAACCACTCTGCATCTCACTTTCAGTACCATATTCAGTAAGTTACATAAGATATTCAACAACTTATTATAAAATGGGTTTTGTGTTAGATGATTTTGCCCAGCTATAGGCTAATTTAATGTTGTGGGCACGTTTAAGGCAGACAAGGCTAAGCTGTGACACTTAGTAGGTGAGGTGTATTAAATATACATTTTTAACAAATGTATATTTTAAAATGTATATTTATATATAGTTTATATATATTAATAAATATATATAATATACATATATATAGTATATATCATATATATGATACTTGAGCTATCATAAGTACGAGACCATCTGTATTTGAAGATGGGGTCTCTGGGCGATAAATGGATTTAGATGAGGTCATGAGGGTGAGGCCCTCAGGATGGGGTTGGTGCCCTCACACAGAGACACCAGAGGGGCTTTATATATATATATATTTAAAATGTATATTAAAAATTTAAATAAATTTTCGATTTAGGGTATCTTCAACTTATGATGAGTTTATCAGTATGTTACCTTATCCTAAGTTGAGAACAATCTGTACTATCACACTAGGGGGTTAGAGTTTCAACGTACGAATTTTGGGGGACACACACAATTCAGTTGATTGCATGCATGAACAAATAAATTAAAGATTATCTTCAAAACTGCTGCCAGTGAATGTTCCAAAATGCAAATCGAATCAGACCCCTTTCCTACCTAAAATTCCCTAATAGTTATTAACACAGTTTGGGAGTAAGAGTTGAACTGTTGGGTATAGAATAACGAGTCCTAGGGGCGCATGGGTGTCTCAGTGGGAAGCCTCTGTCTTCAGCTCAGGCCATGATCTCAGGGTCCTGGGATCAAGCTCTGCATCGGGCTCTCTGCTCGGTGGGGAGCCTGCTTCTCCCTCTTTCTGCCTGCCTCTCTGCCTACTTGTGATCTCTCTCTCTGTCAAATAAATAAATAAAATCTTTAAAAAAAAAAAAAAAAAGAATAACGAGTCCTTGTAACACAGTCTTCACCCACCTCTCCAGCCTTATGCCCCATCAATCCACACACATACCACAAGCTATAAACTAAACTCCCTGTGGTTCCCAGCATGCACCATGCTCTTCTTATGCCTTCTACCTTTTCTCTGAATGTTCACCATGTTGGAATACCTGCCCTACACTGCCAGGTTAATTTTTACTTTTTTTTTTTTTTTTAAGATTTTACTTATTTATTTGACAGAGAGAGAGAGAGAGTACAAGCAGGGGGAGCAGCAGAGGGAGAGGGAGAAGCAGACTTCCCACTGAGCAGAGGAATTTTTACTTACTTTTAAAGTGTGCACTGAAGGGTCGCCTGGTGGTTCAGTTGGTTAACAGTCTGCCTTCGCTTCAGGTCATGATCCCAGAGTCCTGGGATGGAGCCCCACATCTGGATCCCTGCTCAGTGGGTAGTCTGCTTCTCCTTTACGCCCCCCTCCCCTCGCTCATGCTCTGTCTCTTTCACTGTCTCTCTCTCAAATACATAAACAAAATTTTTTAAATTAAAATAAATTAAAAATAAAAATAATAAAATGTGCACTTAATACCTCCTTGGGTCAGAAACTTCCCTACATCCTTCTGCCCAAGGTGGGTTAGGTGTCCCTCCTCTGGACTCACTGTTGTACCTTCCACACACTTCTGTGATGGACAGCACTTGCCCATCTGCACTGTAACCGAGGATGCATGTGTCTTGATGACTAAGCTGGGAATTCTCCTGAGGCCAGAAAGAGCACCTTTGCTACCAGCACAGGGTCTACCATCTCACCTGTATTGAATTAAAAAAAAAAAAAAGAAAGAAAGAAACAGAAAAAAGCACAAATCAAAATAAACCATAAATAGATCATAAAGGTTTGAAGAAAGAAAGATGATGGAAGCCTTTTTTTTTATCATTATTCCTAATAATTCACGTCCACCTTCATAGAGATATTTCTAGTCAGGGATTCGCAGAAACTTTTGGAGATTATCTCAATCACCAGCAAAACAGAACACAAGATAGAAACCACTGGAAGATCAAGAGCAAAGACCGAGGCAAGAAGTTCGGCTTGGCTGCCGAACTGGCAGACCCAGAGTGCACAGCAGAGTGTGCATCCATAGAACACACTCCACACCCCTCCGATGAGTTGACTGCCTTTTCACGTTTCTCATGAAAGCCCATGCGCGATGGATGGGCTCCTCACAAAAGAAAACTCTGTCCAGGTCAGTCCTGATGAGGGAGCAAACCTGCTCTGCGGGTGGTCCTGGGGGAGAGGCTTTAGGGAGGTAGAGTCTGTACAAGTCTGAATTAGCCTTGTGGGTCAATGGTCCTTCAGCGGGAAGGGAGCTGAATTAAGTGCGGGTAAATGACTTTATGGTCTGACTCATATTTTGCCTTTTTCTCCTCTCAAGAGAAACAAGCTCCTAATGGCACATTTTCTGATGACCAAACATTAACTCATCTGCCTAAATTTGCCTCCGTGACTAAAAAGTTCCTCACTTCATACTGAACCAGTATCTTGAAATTTTTTTTTTTTTAAGATTTTATTTATTCGACAGAGAGAAACACAGCCAGAAAGGGAACACAAGCAGAGGGAGTGGTAGCAGAGGGAATGGTAGTGGGAGAAGCAGGCTCCCTGCTGAGCAAAGAGCTCGATGTGGGGCTCGATCCCAGGACCCTGGGATCATGACCTGAGCCGAAAGCAGACGCTTAACGACTGAGCCACCCAGGCGCCCAGTATCTTGAAATTTTAATGTAAATACAAAAAAGGAACTCAAAATTTTATTCCTCTTCCTCAATCCGGAGCATTCTGAAAAATAATATATTTCAATGTAGTCTGAAGTATGGCTTCTCAGACAGGACTGTACAAAAAAGATTATATGGTACCATCCCTTAGTAGAAGCAGAAAAAAAAAAAGTGCTATAACGTGCTTTTGTCCTGTGGCTATCATTAAGGTTGAAAAGACCTTCAGTTTTCTCCTCTAAGACATCATCGCATTAGAATACTCCCGTCTCATCCCCACCTCCCCTCCATGAGCTCCTTTAAAAATGCCTGACATCCTTCCAGTTCCCCCTAAGCAACTCCTTCCTGCTTTCAACTTTTCATAGCTCACTCAAAACCTCTCGTCTCTTGTCCTAAAACTTGCTGATTCCATTTCTTCATTCTCTTTCATCATTCCCTTTCCCCAAATCCTAACACCGCATCTTTAACGATTCACAGGGGGGAAAAAAAGTCACTTAAAAAAAAAAACTGATAATGGTCCATTGTGATAAAATGGAGAATGTGTAATACAAAACAGCACCTCCCTTACTCAAAGTAACAAGTATTTATTCAGTGCCCACTATGAGCCCTGCAGGGATCACAAAACAAGATCAGTTTTCCTGAACTGTGAGCTTTGTCAGAGAGCCTGATTTACCTTCACACCCCTCCACGAAGCCCGAGGTATCTCCTATGTAAAGGAGAGGCCTGCTGAAGTCCAGAGGGCTTTGGGCCTCTTCCACTGTAGATGACCTCTGGTTTTAAAATAAGAAATGCCAAAACAGAGTGTCAAAAACTGTGTATGTATTAAATGTTTACAAAACATGCCAGGGGATATTATTGGGCTGGTCCCGAGATAATTGCATGTTCAGTAATGAGACACTGGTTCAAAGTTGTGCGACCCACGATGCCTTCTTTCAATCCTGTTGTTATAGTTCCAAGGCCCTGTCATTGAAAAGTAATGTCAAGACCAAGGTGAGACACCTTGTGAGTGGGAAGCTTAGGCCAACAGACCTCCTGTCTGCTAGCACCTCCTAAGGCCTCCTCACAGCAGTGAGTAAAGGAGTCAATACCACAGTGAACACACGGTCTCTGCCCTCAAAGAACTTACAAACTAATTGGGGAAAAATGGGGGGGGGGGGGGGGCAGACTCCACCCCCACCCATTCCCGAATATGAGAGAAGAAATACCGTGCCAGGACACGACGATTCCACCCTGGACCCATCAGGCTAGTCCTCCTCAATATATTAAACTCAGAGCTTCTATGGAAGAATACCGTTTTCAGCCCTGCCTTCCATACAAAGGTTATTTAGTGGCTCACATAAGATGGGATCTTGCTTCTGTGCCCTGCAAAGCCGTCCACAAATGTGAACTACACCAGAACAAAAGTGGTATATTGACTCACATACTGCCTTACTGTCAGCATTAAAAAAAAAAGCGTTTAATGACACTTATAAACATATAAATTCTGAATCTGACATTGTTGTGTCCAGGGAATAGTAAGAGAAGGAGAGAAAAGGTAAGTAGTATGATTTGAAAGTAAAGCAATTTTACGGAGCCCCAGAGAGCTCTGGCAATTTATCTGTGAATATCTGAATATTCGTTATAATCATTGTTCCTTGTTGAAATAACTTCCATGAGTAACTAGAAGATGACTACTTCCCAAACAAACCCAGATTTATTCCCTAAGGTCCCATCCTATCCCAGACTTTTTCTTCAGTTAAAACTAGCTCTAGCAAGTCTCTTCCCTCTGGACCCTGCTATCATCTTGTTTCCTCCCTCATGCTAAATTTACATAAACATGACTAATGACATCCTAAATTACCAAAACAAACTGCCTTCTTGAGCTCTTATCTATCTGGTTCACAGGGCTACCTTCCTTGGGGTGAGCGGAGGAAGACACACTCTCCTTAGCATCACTCCTACTCCTTGGGCTATTCCCAGTCTCCCCGCTCAGGGTCCTTCCCCTGCACCCATTGTGAGCTCCTGGGGGGGGGGGGGGCACTCTTTGAGCCACTGCCCTCTGGTCCTGGAGAGGCTCGCCTCTGTTTCCAAACCAGCCCTTTTTAACTACAAACTCTTTTCTTCTAAACAGTTCCTTGGTCACCTTCCCCTGGATGTCCCAAGGCTCTGAAATAAGACTTGTAAATTCAGCCCTTCGTGCATTCTCCACTTCTCCCTATCCTGTTATGGGATCCCATCTAGAACCCCCGTAGCAGGGGATCCTCCTCTTTCTACCACACCGCACAGATCAGATTAGTTTCCAAATCTCACCAGCTCAACCCCCTCAAGGGCTCTGAAACCTCCCCCGTCTTCTCAAGCCACATTTGTTACCACTGCTTGGCCAATCTGCTGCTCCCCCAGCCTCCGAACAAATGTTTCCCAAAGTAAGGAACATCTGCTACCCCTGATCCTCCAGCATGATGCTAGATCAAGTTCTTCAACTTTTTTTTTCTTTATAATGATTAATGCTTCTATTACAGAAGTTAAGTGAAATTAAAATAAATTCTTAAGGTGCATCAATACTGCATTTTTCACAGTTATAGTTATTTGGAACGAGCTTTCACACCCCTCATCTGGGGACCTATAAAAAATTTCACTGCCAGGGTACATTCAGACCAACTAGATCACAACCTGTGGGGTAGGAATGGGCATTGGGTTTGGAAACCCCTCTGGGTGCTTACAACATTCAAACAAATGGGAGTCACTCCATTAGAAGGAGCCTAAAACAGGAATTTAAGGTCAAAGGTTGAGCCCATCTAAAGAAAATGAGGCAATCAGTCCAAGGCACAGTAAACAGGTAGGAAGGGTACCCAACTCACCTTGTCTGTCCACGACTTTAGCACTGCCAAGTCCACAGCCTAGGAAGGCCCTTAGTCGGGGCAATCCCCCCAGACAGCTGGTCACCCTATTAAGCTAAGGCAATGTCTCAAGTGTGGGAATGAGTACTAGCATTTCCCAAAATGTGTTCTCCAAAGTGCTCTCCACTCCCCCTGGGGTGTTAACAGCGGGGCAGCTGCAAAGGGTCCCACTGAGGTATAACTTGAAAGACAAGGAATATCTGGGAATATCCCAGGGGAAGTGATTCGGATAAGGTGTTCCTCAATGCCAGCTTCTCTGAACTTCCAATGTACTATGAAAATTCACACTGTCTGAGAGAAGAGTGTAATGTCCTGCATTTCTCACTTATTTGAGGACTTTTGTGGTGTACTTTTTGATTCTGATTTCAAGAAACATCGTGTAACAGGCTGCCTCACTGTACTTCCAGATGATTTGCAGAAAACATAAATCTGATAACGTAACTTCATGATCAATCCTGTGTTTAAAAACTAAAGTCCAGACTCCTTAGCAGGTGGTCTGCTTCCCCAGCTCTCCCATCCTTTACCTCCTCCTCGTGCTGTACTCCAACATTTCTCACACTTCTAGAAGCTTTCAAATCACCTGGGGATAGTGTTTCAACACTGACACTGACTCTCAGCAGAACTGCGTGGCCATGAGACTCCACGTCGCCAGTGAGGCTAGTGCCCCAAATGGTACCATTCCTGCTGAACCAAGCACCACACTTCTGAGTGGCAGAACACTGGTCCCACTCAGTTCTGAAGGATGCCGTCTTTCCTATAAGCCTCTGTGCCTCAAAGGCTCTTTTCCCACCTGCTACCTTCCTCCTCAACCTTCAAGATGCTCAAGAATATCATTCCTCTGAAAAGATGACCTCCAATGCCCTCTCGAACAAAACTGCACATCCCATCTTTATGTTGAGAGTTCCATTCTTGTGCTTTGCTCCACTGTGGCTTGGCTATTTATTCTTCTTCCTTCGGGCCGAGCTTTCCGACAGCCCTTCTGTCTTTCTATGCTCAGTGCCTGGCACATACTAGCTACTCAACAAATCTATATATGAAAGGAAGGAGTAGCCACACGAAGGAGATGATACATGAGCTTGGCCTAGGGATACCTTTTGAAAATAAGGTCGTTATGCAGAATCAAGTATGTTGGTTTAGAGTTTCGTGGTTCGAGAGCTTCAGCAAGAAATAAGTAGAAGCTTAGCTAATGTGGCAGAGAATCAATGATAAATGAATATCCTCGCCTATTTTTTACACTACACAAAAAAATTAAATTCCCAGTTTTCTTTTTTTTTTTTTTTTTTAAAGATTTTATCCATCTATTTGACACAGAGAGAGAGAGCACAAGTAGGCGGAGAGGCAGGCAGAGAGAGAAGAGGAAGCAGGCTCCCAGCTGAGCAGAGAGCCTGATGTGGGGCTCGATCCCAGAACCCTGAGATCATGACCTGAGCCGAAGGCAGAGGCTTTAACCCATGAGCCACCCAGGCGCCCCTAAATTCCCAGTTTTCTTGAAATGAAAACTAAATCCAGATAATCTTCCCGATTAACATTTAACAGACTAAAATCACCAGGCACAGTGGGAAATAAAACACCATTTGACCTCTATATCTGTGTTCATCTACTCTTCAAAGAATCCTTCTGACAATTCTCAGTTTAAACAAACCTTTGTGCAAAGAGTGTTCCAGCAGGTTTAATGTAGTCACAGCTGTCAAAATCATGGGCAATGTATCATACTTAAGAGAGCATTTGAAAATGCGTCAATAATTATAATTAGACACTTGTACCAGATCTAATATACTTTCACTACCCTTTAACTTCAACTGATGTAAAATTAAAACCAGTTTCTTAAAAGTGCAACTCTCAGATCATAATTTAATTCTAAAGCAGATATAAAACCTGTCACACTACAGAGATCCAGTACATTTTACTCAAGAGGAGAAAAGGCCATGGTATTGTAATACATCATTTTAGGGAAGGTGACCACCTTTAATGTTGAAAGGGTAAAATACATTATTGAGGTGACATAATCTTCCAATATTTACTTCACTCATTTGTATTTAAAGATTTCTCTTCAAAATTATGCACGACCCGCAGCTCAAAGACAATAACTGTTAATAGTCTCCTTTATTTCCTACCAGTCTTTTTTTTTTTTTCCTATGTCTATATGTATATAACTACAAGTCTGGAATTGTACTATGTCTTAGGTTTACCTACATTTATGGAATTGTATATAATTTATGGGCATGGAATTATATGGTTTTTGTGTCCTTTTTCTTTTTTTTTTTTTTTAAAGAATGTATTTATTTGAGAGACAGGGAGAAAGAGAGAAAATGAATGAGCGGTGAGGAGGGGCAGAGGCAGAGGGGGAAGCAGCCTCCCCACTGAGTAGGGAGCCCGACTTGAGGCTCAATTCCAGGACCCTGAGACCATGACTGGAGTCGCAGGCAGACACTCAACCAACTGAGTCACCCAGGCGCCCTGTGTCCTGCTTCTTCTACTTAATATTGTTTTGTATTGCATATTATTGTATTGCATATTGTACTGTATTGCATATTGTATGACATATTATTTTCATTCCAAAAATGTCTGCATGCCTACTAGGATAAAGCAGTATACTAAGCACAAGATACACATGTACACTCAGAGTACCAAACAAACACAGTCTCTGTTCTTGGCATTTACCCCAAAGATATGGGTAGTATATATATGGAAGCCTATGTAAGATACAGAAAAGAAGAGGGGTGCCTGTGTGGCTCAGGTTAAGCATCTGCTTGGCTCAGGTCATCCAGCAGGAAGTCTGTTTACTTCATATCTGCCCCTCCCCCCTCATGTGAGTGCTCCCTTCTGCTCTCAAATAAATACCTAAAATCTCTAAAAAAAAAAAAAAAAAAAAAAAGATACAGAAAAGAAGACAGCTCTAACTAAATAATGGAATACCCACCAAAACCTTCTTTTGAGAATGTTATTTTGAAGGTGAGATCTGTCCCTGAAAATTCATCTCAGATATTTTTGATGACTATACGATTTGCCATTTAATGAATAAAAGTGTGTGTGCATATATATATATATATATATGCATATATCCGTAACATTGTAACCTATGTTACGGATATATGCATTACAACATAGGTTACAACAATAACTGTAGGTTATTATAGAACTTTTAAGTTGTTTCCTTTTTTTTTTTTTTTTTGCTACTCTACAGCTAGATGAATAAATTTGTATACTTAAAGAGCTTTAGTAAGTAATTTTTTTTTCCATGAGTAACCAAGGGCTCAAAATCTTTTCCAGGAAAATTACATTTATACTAGCAGCCCAAAATTTTTAAGTCTTTGAAATGAAAAATCTAAGCATGTTGCTTAATTCTGGGGGAGCCAATTTCTAAAGAAGAAAATGCAAAAAACCATGAATTTTATATTAAATTTTATTTACTTGGGTTTGAATTTTTAAATGCATCTAATTTGGTAACTGCCAGGAAACACAACCATTTTATTAAGCTATACCAGCTAAATACCTCAAAATTTCCAATTATCCCCTATTGTATCTTCTTCCTATGAAAGATCCAAAACAGTCCATTCTGGTATGCTCCAAAATCATAAATAAAATTTTGCTGTTTCTTAAAAACTGTCTATCATATGCTTATTGCTTTTTTTAAAAGCTCTTACAAAAATAAAACTTTTTTCCCTAAGTCTAAAAATCCATTGCCTCCATTCTTAATCAATAATAAAAAGCTGACTGTATGAGTTTCTCAGTTACTAAATGCCTACTTACCACTCACCGTATTTTTTTTTTAAAGATAATCAGCCATATAAGCTCTGCTTTTAACATAAAGCACAAACCAGACACAGTGCTTTAAAACAATCAAAGTAAACCTGTGGTTAGCAAGGCTTCCAAAGCCCAGGGTTCTTGAGACTCAAACTTACACAAGGAAGGAAAAAAAAAAACAAACCATCAAGTTCCATTTACTGGAAGTACCAAACAGGAGGGTGACTGAAAGAGAATCAACGCATTATTAAACCTCTGAAATAGCTGAGTCTCTGCTCTTCCAAACAGATGAGGAAAGAAAAGTACCACAAAGAAAAAAGTTACGTGACTTTCTCGGGCCACAAAATTGGTTTACACCAGAGAACAGACTCCTGCTCCAGTCTCATGGGTTGTGTTTCCATTTCCACCATGAAGCCCCGCTTCACTAACACAACCCAAAAATCAAATTCTTGGTACAATCTCCACTATAATTTAATATGTAAATACCCTTAGATTCAGTAATTCCAGTCCTTGATATTTACCCCCCATATATGGGACACAGACAGATTGATCTCCATATACATCTACATACAAATCAATATGGAGATACATGGTAGCTAGCAGATGTAAGGCAATCCTGCAACATTGTAACACATGTCACCTAAAATAAGTAAAAGACTAGTTAAATAAATTATGATACATCTATACTATGGAATTACCTTTCAAAAGAATAAAGAAACTGTTCATTCCGATAGGAAATGATTTCCAAGATAAACTAAGTGAAAAAAGCCGGGTACAGAACTGAAATATGTGCAATATACTATATTTATAAGAAAAACACGTTAGTGTATGTTTGTAAATGTAAAAATGACCACTGGAAGGATATACAGCTGTGTTGGCTTTTTTTTTTTTTTTAAAGATTTTATTTATTTGACAAAGAGAGACATAGTGAGAGAGGGAACACAAGCAGAGGGAGTGGGAGAGGGAGAAGCAGGCTTCCCGCGGAGCAGGGAGCCCGATGTGGGGCTCGATCCCAGGACCCTGGGATCATGACTGAGCCAAAGGCACATGCTTAACGACTGAGCCACCCAGGCGCCCCATACAATTAGTTTTAATGATGGTTTTTCTCTAGGAAAGGAGAGTAGAAGCCAGAGGGCAAAAGTTACCTTTCCTATATACCCTTCCCATACTTCAAATCTTATCCTAGGCACATGTAATATCACATAGTTTCTCTAAAACATAAACTATCATAAAAAAACCAAACATTTGGTTAAGAAAAAAATTATGGGAGCCTATATTAACGTACTGTAACGAAATACAGCTATTTATTTCCAAGTATTAGAAATAAAAACACTTTTTTTTTAAGAATCCTGTGGCCCAAGAAGGAGACCATAATGTCTGAGACAAAAGTATGAGAACAATAAAACACTGTTTGTTAACTACACTGAAATTAAAATTAAAAACTTAATTTACAAAAAGTTTGAGAACAAAAGAAATGCCCTCCTGGAAGATTTTCATGCTCAACAGCCCCATCTGGGAAAGATTCACTCCACCTGTGCTTAGAATGTCCTAAAACAATTAAGACCTTCCAGGATCAAAAGGAAACCAAGTGGGAGAAGAAGAGCAGCTGAGGAGGACCTGGCTGAGGAGTAACAATGAGTTGGAGGGAATCCTAAACAAACAAGCCAAGATAAGAAGGGAAAAAAAAAAAAAAAAAAAAAACCATCTGTAATTTAAAAAGGACATTCCATTCTAAACCTGCTAAAAGAGTAAATCTCAAAACAAGTCAATGGCTTCTGGCACTGTTTTCCCCATCTCAGGGCTAGAACCACCACTTTTTCTGTCACCTGTGATACTTTAAAAAAAGAAGAAAAATTATTACGATTTCTTTCACCTAAATTAGACTCAGTGCAATAGGCATAAACAAAAATTATAGGTGTCACCCATCAAACAGTCTATCTGCCTTGGATTCTATGAGCAGATGTTTATCAGGTCCCATATTTAAAAGTTGAAAGACTGTTACAGTATTCCTTTATTAGGATAAACATTTTAGTTATTTGCAAGATAAGGCACTTGACCCAAAAAATTCAATAAGAGACTTTGAGCTGTTTGTAGCTGGTTCATTTTATCATTCAGACCTTAGCCTGTTTCTTCCCATCTCCAAAAGGGACCTTTCTCCCTCAGATCCAAATGCCCCAGGATGGCATCCTCTCACACAGGTCTAATCCCCACAGCTCCAAGCCCTTATCTGCTGGTTCCAGTGCCCTATTTCCAACTCCTCAGGAGACTTGAGCAAGCCCTCTTCTACGCACTTACTCCACCAGAACTTGAACCCCAATACCATGCCCTACTCCCAACCAGCACCTCTTAACCTTTCGTTTTCTTTTAGGATCTTTAAGGACCAGCACCCTTCAGTCATCCACGTTCCCTAAGTCAGATCCTTCTGCCTCCCACTCATCCCTTCCTTTCTTCACAAAAATGATGTGTACCTTATGGCTTCTGCAGCCCAAGGCCAAAACCCTAATTCCCCCTACTCCCATTTCCCTTAGCTACCGGGCATCGGTCCTCACCACTAATCTGTGGCTATATAGAAGGCTATATGGATCAGGGGTCTCAAACTCATCTGCCATAGGGACAATGCAGTAAGCTCGTCAGAAGGAGCCACAGGAGAAGAAAGAAGAAAGAGCAAGTGAGGGGCACCTGGGTGGCTCAGGGGGTTAAAGCCTCTGCCTTCAGCTCAGGTCATGATCTCAGGGTCCTGGGACAGAGCCCCCACATCAGACTCTCTGCTCAGCGGGAGCCTGCTTCCCCCTCTCTCTCTGCCTGCCTCTCTGCCTATTTGGGATCTCTATCAAATAAAGAAATAAAATCTTTAAATAAAAAAAAAAAAGAGCAAGTGATGCTGGGCCTCAGTGTCTGGGGGGAACAGGCTGAGCGGCAAACCAAGCACACACGTCCACTCAGAGCGATACAGGAACAAGGAGCCCTGGCAGGTCCCTACAGGAATGTGGGCCTTGGGCTGCCAGGGCTTGCAGTCCTGCAGAAGAACGTGGAAAGGTGAATTTTTTTCTGGGAAATATCCCCCTATTTAAATAATGGCAACTATTTCGGAAAAAAAAAAAAGTGTTATATACGGTATCAAACGGGGCATGAGTCTAAAGTGCATTCAGCCTGGGAGCTGCCAGTTTCCAAACTCTGCTTTGGAGCAAGTGACTTTGGAATGGACAGCCTGGGTGAAAGTTCGGAGGCGTGACCTCAGATATCTTCCATCCTCCCTCTGAGTCTCAGTTTCTCCTTCCATAAAATGGGGATAATCAACGGGGGTACCTCACAGCCTGGGGGTGAGCATTAAATGCGAGAATGCAAGTAAGGGGCCTGAGCAGGGCCTCCCTTACAGATGTTAATCTCACTGCTGCTATTTTCAACTCGGGTCTAAAATCTTTCATCCGGCATTCAAAGTAAACCATAATTTGGCTCTAAATCTCCCTTTCTAAGCTTTCTTCTAATGCGCTCCCTCTGATGTACTCTACACAGTCACGTCACACCACAAGGCTTTTAATTTCCAGGAGTTACCATATACACTTGGCAAAAAAAGAAGAAACAGGGGGTGGGGGGCGCCAACAACCACCACCATAGCACCAGCCGCTCCCCTCAACTCTGGCTCAGGCATCAGCGCAAAACCAGAGCCATGAATCTGCGCTTCCTTCTAGTTCACTCAGGTCGCGCTGCCTCTCAGAGAAGCTGCACCTCAAGGCCCCCAGTCTGATTCCAGTGATGACAAATGGGTGCAACTATGTTTTCATACAACTTGGCTCTTAAACCAAAGCCAACTACCTGAGAGCTACTTGCCCCATCCCCTAGTCCTGGCAGGTTGGCCTCCTCCGCAGCTTATACACACACAGACATCTCTGAAAATGATAACATCAGAATGGTACCCTTTTCCAAGGCCAGCCGAACAGTCACTTCCTCAAAGGTGTTGTTTGATCCTTATCCCCCTGTATCTCGTGACCAAGATACTTGGCCTTCTGCCGTTTACAGTTAGACGTGCAGGTCTTCAGTCCCTTACTCAAAGTGCACCTTGAGCTCAATGTAATGTTACTGTCCTTGCCATGCCTGGCCCCGGGTACAGGTGGCCTTGATAAATGTCAACAGATGAAAGAAGAAGAGGGAAAATGATGAAGGAGCAACAGCAAGGGAGGAAGATTTTAATGATAAGGACAATGACAGCAAGGATGACTAGTCACCAATTAAGCTCTTGCACGTTTGAATGCAAAAAGCTGGCCCCTACTAACCTTGTTTTGTGTTTCTGTGTTTTGGA
>CM053605.1:62960993-62973241 GCA_028646535.1 Procyon lotor
GAGATCAACGTAGTAAATAGAGACCAGAATTTTTTTTAAATTGACTAGAAATTAGGACGCACTGCTGTATTGTTTTGTAAAAACTGTAATTCAGCTTTATTTTTAATATGCATGTGTGTATGCGTGTGTACTCAGTCACGATGTAAAATGTATTGCTGTGAGTAAAAAATGTTTTTAAAACACTGAAATAGAACATTTATGTTTATATAATCTCCGGGGACAGAGATTTTCCATTTTTTACTAGGCCATACTCATAAAGTAAGAGAATATTTGTTCTTGCCACCTGTTGTGCACAACAGTTCAGTTCTTCAAGTTCAAAAAACATTTAAAAAAAAAAAATCACTTGGCACACTTGTCCCTTACCATTTTCCTTATTCTCCAAAGGAACATAAAGGTCACTCTAGATAACCACCTACACTTTTTCCTCCTACTGGTTGTGCCTACGTATATTTCTATCTGTGTAAGTCCCTGACATCAAGTGACAAGTCCAAAAGCTCCAGCTCTCTTAGTGGTATTTACTTACAAGTATTAACCTATAACTTAAGGAGAATGATCCATGAGATACATTATGTTTTCACAGAGAGTACACCACCACTCATCAACAGCTACAATAGTGGAAGGTTCCGAATTTGGCTTAAAATATCTCAATTCATTCCCTATACACGAGAATGCTCTTTCTCAAGTTCTTTTGCAGTATCCTCTCTCTTCAAAGTCCAAGTACCACCCCACAGCTAATACCCAGCTTTGTCTAAGACCACTCCTACGTTCGTTTAGCCCCTCTGTACATTTCCCATCAAACTCAAGGTTATTTTCAGAAGTTCAATTTATAATTCTTCCACAACTGCCTAAAAAAGAAAAAGAAAAACTACAGTAACCCTATTTTCTTCGTGTCGTAATTTTTTTTTTAAAGTAAGATCCACACCCATGAACTCATAACCCCAAGGATCAAGAGCAGCATGCCCTACCAACTCAGCCCGCCAGGCGCCCCAGAGTGATCTCATTTTCAAGGTCATTCATGCTGCACGGAGGCTACCAAAGACTCTTCCTAACTTTCACAGATGAGCAAGGCAGCCCGCTATCAAGCACTCAAGCAGAAAAGGTCTACGTGGCATGTCCACTCAAATCAGCCCTTAAAACCTATCAAAAAAGAAGTTCACTCTGTATTCCATCCATTTTCCAAAGAGGTCATCCACATCCCATCTCTCCACAATGCTGACTGCCTACCACACTGTTTTCACTGTCAACTATTTGTGAACATACACAACAGGACAAAGTTAAAGTGAAGGAATCAATTCACCAACTAAATGAGTCCCAGCCATGCACTCAGGATCACAGGATTCAGGTGCTCTGTACGATATTGAATATGCATTGAGATATTCTTCCCAAAAACGGTTTTACTCTTAAACCCAAAACAACACAAGGCATAAACTGAAAAGAATACAATGTTTGTTGAATGCACTATGTTAGAGTATCAAGCATTAAAAAGGGGTATCAAAAAAAGTTCTTTCCACCTAGAGTGTCTTTCATCCCTGCTTCCCAAACTCATCCTTAAGGACCTCTTTGTCTGGTATCATCTGCTCTCAGGCTGCCTCCCTGATTCCCCAGAGTACTGGGCTTGTCCGCTTCTCTAATATGCAATCAGCCGTTCATTCTCTCCACGATTAAAAAACCATTTACTGACTATGTGGTCTGGGCCAGGCATTGTGTTAGGTGCAAAACATAGACAAAAGATGAATAAGACACAGCCCTTGCCCTCAAAGAGCTCAGGGAGGGAATTTTGAAAGGTTTTAAATCGGTGAAAGAGAACGAATGGTGTTGAACAAATTAATGGAGGAGTGAGTAACCTGAAGTCCTTGCCCTCAGAAAAGATCAATCAAGTCCAAGAATGAATAGTAAAGATAATAAGACGCTAGGAAAATGTCAAAAAACAAAATCCAGGAAGCGTTCCTGCACTGAGATTACTCTGAACCCTGAGGATTTGGCTCCCCCCAAAAGTGGGGGGGAAATTGGCAAGGCAAAGGGACTGACTCCAAGGCTCGGCCCCATGATGAGAAAGAGCTCAACCCATCAGGACACCTGAAAGAAGAACCGTCAGGACACCTATGCTAAAGGGGGCCCCCTGAACTTGCCCCATTGTCCAAAAAACAAACCCCACCTACTGCATGAACCTCCACAAAATCTGGAAAAACTAAAACTCAGAGTCACTTTCCTGGTAACAGAAATAAAGGCCAAGTACCTAGAGCAAACAATGAAGCAACCTGAGTGGGCAAAGTGGAATGTTGGTCAGAGACTGAAACCCAAAAATCAAACAAATGAGTAGTGGTGGCTCTGGAAAACAAAAGTCTCCTGGATCACAGACGAGTCTTTAGACATATAAACAAGCTACAATTTCCCAAAATGCATATAAAAGCACGGGAACATTATTCGACTGGCCAGCTGATTGGAATACTGGGGGCAGGGGAGTATCTGTTTTAACTTCCAA
The DNA here is from genome assembly GCA_028646535.1 of Procyon lotor. Classification (NCBI taxonomy): domain Eukaryota; kingdom Metazoa; phylum Chordata; class Mammalia; order Carnivora; family Procyonidae; genus Procyon; species Procyon lotor. Next base: position 62,963,476 of record CM053605.1, read on the forward strand.
AAAGGAAGCTGCCAGGTCTTGTTAGTTAACTTTGGAAGCCTAAGTTCAAACAAAACTACCTCCCATCCGAACCTGAGGCCATGATTTGCCAACCACATCATCTTCGTGAAGCTCTTTCAAAAGGAGTCTTTTAAATGAAGGCCCCTCCAACAGACAAATCCTGCTTTGGGACTTCTGATTCTTAAACTAGCACGGCAAGCAAGAGCTGTCTACGGCCAACTGCTAAAAAAGAAGAGGTAAACCTTCCACTTGGTTCTTCTGAGAGCTGGAATTGGCCACAGAAAGAAACACAAAGTTCTCACTCGAAGAGATCAAAGAAGGCATTTTGTACCAGGAAACCAAATTCAAATTCTCATTTCCAGGAATAAAGCCACAGGGCCCAATGCTTGCTTGGGAAAATAAAACAGGAGGCTATGTGGACTCCAGCTAAAATCTCTGATGGCTTCATCGCCCAGCCTCGCCAGTTTCACGCTGTTAACATTTTGCCCCGGCTTGGCTTTAACTTAAATACTGGCTTCCCAGTCTGAACGGTCTCACTTACCCCCTGGATAAAAATGAAAGCACTGTCACACTTCATGACGGCATTTTTTGCCCCATCCTGAGCACTAGATGTGTGTGACAAGGTGCTGACAATTGCCAGCTTCGACTCAGCCCCAGTCACTGGAAACCACAGTCAGGAGACACCACACGGCGGCCCGTTATTATTTTGGTCGCAATATTGAAATGAGAGTGGAAGCAGAAGAATACAGAAGAGGGGACATACCTCAGTCTCGTTCAGGTATGACTACAATCAGCTTGCTTTAAAATTGTCACCTAGGGTCTTATCAATCAACCAACAGCATTTGCAAGCCTACATCGCACATCACCAAGCTGTCTATAGTCATAATAGTGCAGTGAAATATCCCCCGAGCAGTCATTATGTTAATAGTCATGTATTTAATTTTCTTTATCCTTTTACCAAAAAATACGTATCGTGTAAGTTATTAAGTCTAAAAATAAAAATCAACACCCCTGAATCCACCACTCAACCCCAAAACCCAGAATGTCACCAAATCTAGATCATCTACGTACCTCTTCCACCCTGGTCCCCAAGTTCCTGCAACACACACACACACACACACACACACACACCCCGGGTAATCATTGTCCTGAATTTGGGGCTTTATTGTAAGTATAAATGTATCTTTATGATTACCTCCCACTACTAACAAGTGAGTTGGCTTTCCAATTATGGCAATGATATATTGTTTCCTCTTAAACTTTTTACTTTTTCTAAGGTCAATCATTGCCTTAAAGAAAAAGCCTAAATAATTAATAGACTGACACTTAGCCACAGTAAACTCATGAAGACGATGTATGAGCGAATGAAATATGGCAAACACTGGCAAAAGGGGCTGAGAACATGGATTCCAGAGTCTCACAAACTCCCAGCTCAAATTCCCACTCCACCACTGACTAGCTCTACAACGAGGACAACTCTCTCAATTTCAGAAAGCCTCAATTTCTTGTGAAATAATAATAAACATATTGGTTGCTGTGACAATGTCATGAAAAATGCATGTAAAGAGCTAAGCACGGTGCGTATCACAAAGCCAGTGCTCCCCCATCACATCGGTCACCAAATTCATTCAAAAGACATCAGAGGGTTTTGCTACCATTAATAGTTTACTTCTCCCTGGTTTCTCACAATTTGTGCATTAGGTCCCTTCACATAAAAATAATCAAGATGCAGGGATCCAACAGCAGAACAAACTCGGAAGACGGTTCCCAGCAGTCCCAGCTCCTCTTTGTCTAATGTACTTTTTATACACACACACACACACACACACACACACACACACACAGATTCCATCTTCACCTCATGACCTTGAATAACAGGATCATTTTTCAAATGCATTTCTGCCCTGTCCCCTCCTCCCCAGAAGGCTGGACTACTTGATCCAACCTTACCTAGAAGTCTATCATGATCATCACAGTATTAGTTCAGTGCAATCTAGGGTAAGACAGAGGCAGAGTCTCTATTTACTGATTCAATCACTGTTAGCTGTTCAGTGGACAGATGCAGAAAATTTGGTAAATCACTACTCCGAAAAAAAAGTCATTACAATGCTATTAATGGCATTAAGTTCCCACTTCTGAAATTAATTACATTCCTGAATAAGGCAGACTCCTCCATCTCTATGCGGCATCCTTAACATTCTTTTAAATTACTTAGAGATAACAAGAAACTTATATTCAAATGATCACTCTCTCTTCCAAGGTACAAAAGTTGTAAAACTACTACCTAAATCAAGTCTTTATTTAAAAGCCACCCTCTCCATTTCAGGAAAAATTCACCCAAACCTCCAGATGAGAAGAGTAGGAACCCAGTCTCTCCACATCCCAGCCCTTGATTTTTGCCATCTATCCAGAATTTACAGCAACATCATTCACCACCTTTTGAGTATCATCCACCACACAATTCCATCGATTTAAGACCCACACTTCAGCTTCAAAAGACTTCCGTTTTGGTTTTTTGTTTTGTGTTTTGACTTCCAGACCAGAACACAAAAACGACTACCTCCGGCAAAAAAGTGATTTGGTCTTAGAAGCCAGGTGATTCAAGTCCTGTCCAGGCCTAGGACAACCTCCTGACCCCTTTGTCCCCATCAGTGACATGGGTGAGGCCCATATTTCATCCTTAAGCGTACTGTAAAGCCGGATGGCGAGGCCAGTGTCTGAGGTCAGCACAAGTCTAGTGTCTGCTGGCTGCCCAAGCCCGGGCCCCCAGCCAGCCACCCACCTCCAGAGACAAGTGCCAAGACATACTATAGTGTTTCCATTTAAGGCCTGCCACTTGGATCAGCCCATCTCTGAAATTTCTTAACACCACCTTTCCAGGAAGAATTTTTTTGGGGGAAAAGGGAGGTGGTGTCTATTTTTTGCCACCGCCTTCCCTTGGGCTGTCAGAGCAGTCTGCATCTCTGGGACAGGATTCTTTAAAACCACTGGGTTATATCTAAGTCTCAATTAGAGGGCCTCTTTTCAAAAATATACAAACTATGTATGAGATCAGTCCTTCTTCTCATCACTTAACTCCCATCACTCACACATACTCTCACACATACACAACCCTCAAAAAAGTATGCCCAATAAAATTAACAGATCCACTGATCACTCTGCTACCTCTCACCAAAAGCCAAATTAAGCACAACTTTTTAACCAAGACTTTTCTTCTGCTAAGTGGAATGCTTTATTCCCTTAAGTAGCTTCCTCTACAGCTTTTCTCCCAAGCAAGGAGTGTTCAAAACTCCAGGGAAAGGAGGCTGGGGGAGGGGGAGAGACATATCTGGCGCAAACTGGACAGACCTAAGCCAGCCTAGAACCCGAAGGAAGTTAGTGAATCCAGCGGCCCCAGAGGCCCACATCTCTCCCCAGCGCGCCCCAGGTTCTAGCCTCACTGTTTTGGTTACAGTGCTGAAGGAAGGGTTTTAAACTTGGCAAAGTACCGTGCAACATCTGTAACCACATTTGCCTTCTGGGGATCGGGAGATGAATCCCACATTCCTGGCTTTGAAGCTTTTTGAAACTGCAGCTAGGAAGAACGGAGGGCGGGAGGGAGTTGAGCAGAGTTTATTGGCTGTCTCTCCAGCAGAAAATTCCTCTCGGAAGAGACAGATATTTTGAGGGTGGGGGTGATTAGCCCATCCCTTCACTCTGAACCAAGCTCAGCTGGGAAGGTGAGCCACGGGCGACCAGATCGATTTACAAGTCAGCGGCGCACACCCTGAAGGAGTTCACTACATACACACACAAAACACACACGCTGCAACCCAGAGACCCCCCCCCCCAACACACACACACACTCCATGCCTCTGTCCTCTCCCATATCCCACCAGCAGTTCAGGCCCAAAGCCAGACAGTTTTGTTCCGCGGCTGCTTCCCCCACCGAGAGTGGATGAAGCTTGGGGGAGAAAGGAATGAAAGCGAGGGGGAGGCACCGCAGACGCCCACCCTCCCACCCCCAATCCCAGCCTCTTCTCCCGCCAGGCGCCCTCCTCCCTCGGTCCTCCCGGCTACCGCGGCGCGGCCGACGACCTGCCCTCACCTCTGGTCCCGCCGCGGCCAGGGCTGAGCCGGGGGAGGCGGAGTGCGAGCCAGCCGGGCGCTGCAGGTCGGCGCGGAGCGGCGCGGCGCGGGGCGGGGCGGGGCGGTGCAGCCGGCGAGAGAGCCCGGAACTCTGCGGGGCCGAGGGCCGGCGGCCGGCCCCGAGCGGCGGCCGCGGCGGCTGCAGCCGGGCGGTGCGGGCGGCCAGGGGCTCTCCAGTCCCAGGGCCGGCGCGGCTGGCTGAGGAGCAGCCTGGCAGCAGCAGCGGCGGCGGCGGCGGCGGCAGCAGCTACCCGGGGGAAAGAGCCGGGGGAGGGAGGGGAGGCGGGGTGAAGAGGAGGAGGAGGAGGAAGGGGAGGAGGGCGGGCGGAATAAACTTCCCGAGACGCAGCGGCTCGGGATGGGAGGGCGGCCGCAGGCGGGGCGGGCGGCCCGTGGGGAGGCTCGCCCGAGGGGTGGCGGGGGAGACGGTCACAGAGAGTAGAAAAGTTCCCCCGGCGCGGAGGGGGAGGCTGCGGCGGCGGCGGCGGCGGCTGCAAAGAGCAGGAGCCGGAGCGGGAGGAGCGGGAGGAGGAGGAGAAGGAAGTGGCTGCGGAGCGCTCGGCCAATGAGTGTCTGGAGCTGTGATTAACCAGGCAGCAACACATCATTTCCTCCCGGCGCGGATCCAGGGAGCCGGGAGGGAGAGGGAAGGCAGCGGGGCGGGGCCGTCCCCGCGCCCCCTGCAGGCGCCCGGCCGGGGGCGAGCCCGCCGAGCCCCGCCGAGCCTGGCCAGGCCGCCCCCGGCGCGCCCGGTGCGGTCTGGCGGGCCCGGAGGAGGCTGCGAGCGTGCCGCCCGCGGGGCTTCTCAGAGGCGGGGCGGCGGCGGGGCAGGCCCGAGCCGGGCTCCCGCAGCCGGGGTGGGAGGAGGAGAGGCCGCGCGGCGCGGGTGAGTGCCCAGGTAGGCGCGGGCGGGGCCGTCTGGACAGCTCCCGGGGGCGCGCGGGGCGGGCGGGCTGGCCCGGCGATTGCGGGCGGCGCGCGGCTGGGGTCCTGCAGGTCAGCGAGAAGCCTCGGTGTTCTTATCCAGGCCATTTCTGACCTGCCTTCAAATCCCCTTCCACTTTGCTCATTTCCTTGCAAGGTCTGGGGTTATGCAAGAGCTTGCCATTTTCGCAGTCGGCCTCCTTGGCAATAAAAATAAGCGGGGGGAGGTGGGAGAAGAGGAGGGCGGGGGAGGGGGCTTCTGCAGTAATCTAGCCCTGTCCTAGGCGCCAGGGGAGCTTACTGTGGAAAGGAAGGAACATTCCCCGCCGCAGAGAGGCTGACAACCTCGGTCCTTAGATACACAAAAACACACCAGTGTGCTAATATTATCCAGAGCATCAAAAAGGCATGCGGGGATCAAATTTTGCATGGTGCCTGCCGAGTGTAAGGAAAGCACCAAGCCATTTCCTCTGCCCTCTAGAAGCTTATAATGTACGATCCTATCACAAAGCAAAGTAAGAGCATGAAACCAATAAATGGGGATACCATAAAGTATTTTTATCTCTACAGGTTCATTCATGCAGCAGACATTTATTGGGTCACTGCAGTACTGCAAAAGGTTGCAAAGGAAATGGAAGATCTGGTCCCTGTAGGTCAGGAGTTAACAATCTAATTAGGAACATAAGGCACATATACATGAAACAGCTAGAAAATAATCCCCAGGTGTGATGTAAGCAAGAGGACCAGGAAGGCTGGTGGCATTTTTTCATTAGGGGAAAGCCTCTGTACCTGTATGCTTGCTTGGTGAGAATCGGGAGAGGAAATTCCAAGTCAGTCAAGCCACAAGGCCTATGTGTATCCTTGCTCTGTAAAACAGAACAGGGATCTCAGTGTCACTTGGCTGAAACTCTGCTACTTCTAAACTGTGTGACCTTGGGTATGCTTTTAACGTCTCTGAAAACAGTAAAGCCTGTTTCCAGGTTTGTCGTGTGGTTCAAATGAGATTACACTTACATGACAGCTGCTCGAGCTGCTTTGTTATTGTTCCTCAGTCGGGTACATTTATGGAGTCCTCATTTTACCTGCCTCTTCTTGATGATCTTTCTAGTCTTCCCTAAGCTGTAAGCTCCATGAGGGCAGGGACCGGGTTTGGGTGTGTTCACTGTGTATCATCATCACGCCTAGCAGAGTGGCACATGCGGGTGCCAGATAAAGGTTTGCTGAATAAGTGAATAAATGAACTAATGTTTCCCGTTAGGCTTTTAACTGTTCTTGTATCTATTCCTGCAGTAGTGGTCTCATGCGACTGGCTCAATGCAAAACCCTCTAACTCAACCTTCTTGGGACTGACTTGTATTCCAGGAGACTCTCTGGGAGGGATTCTAGGTAGTTCATGTGGCCTTGTAATACAAATTGATGATTGCTCGTGCCTGGGTGTATGTAAAGCAGGAGGATACACAAGGATACAGCCTGTCACACAAGCCCAGTGCACACAAGGATACAGCCCAGATACAATGCTTTGGCTTGAACACCTTAATCCAGGGTTGTTCAACCTCCGTACTATTGACATCTTTGGCCACGTAATTGCTGTGCAGTGTGTCCTGTGCACTGTAAGATGTTTTGCAGCATCCTTCCTTGACCTCTATCCATTAGATGCAAATAGGATGCCTTCTCTCCACAGTTGTGATGTTTAAAAATGCCTCCAGACATGGCTGAATGTCCCTGGGGGGCAAAATTGCCCCCTGTTGAGAACCAGTGCCTTACCCCAACATCTCATCCACTGATTTAAGTATGGTGGAGAAATCACACAAGTAAAGTAACTTAAAAGCAATACATCTTCTGTTATTCCAAGATTCTTAGATCTTTTCCATCATATGTTTCCAGGAGCACGACTCTTGTTAATTAATTGCCTGCTGCATTGTGAATTGGCATCTCTTCTGTTTTCTGCCTCTCCTCCTCCTTTACACCCAGATCAACATGTTCATTTCTAAAAGTCAACAGCTTTCAACAACTATTAGGAAACAGAGTCTTGAGCAACCTAAGAGTCCTGTATAATATTCTCCTATAAAATATGGAGAATGCATTCCATAAAATTTTGCAGAAAGCTTCCCTCTCATAATTGAGCCCTTAGACTTACCACCGCCTCTCTGCACTCAGATTGTAAGTAATACAGAATATAAATTGTTCTTTTTAGAAATTACTGCATTTAAAATATTTAAGGAGCTACTTTGAGTGATTTTCTTTCATCTTGAAGCCATTTCTTTTTGGTTCCAGAAAGAGTTTCCCTTTCCTAGTGGCATAGAGAACATGGCTTATTAAAACCTATAGAGCAAAAATCAGCTTAGTTATACATACCAAATTCCAGAAGCAAGTTCTTTAGAATAGCAGGATGTTTTAGAGCTGGTGGTGTTGATGAAAATCCTGATGGACTGATATGCTGCAGTTCAATTACTAAAGGTTTCTTGAAGAAAAATAAAAATTAATCGTTGGCGGAATGAACTAATTCTGGTAAGTCTATTCACTAAGTCTGGGCATGTAAACCAACCAAAAACCCTGCTCCTAGCAGGCAACAGCTCTGTGCTTACAAGGCGAGCAGACAGTTTTGTTCAGCAACACAATGGCCTCTGTCTCTTTAAATAAAGTTATTTGAAACATTGCTTTTAGTTTTGTTCATATTCCATTTGGGTTTTACAGTTGTGTAATGGTTAGGAGCATATGGAGATTAGTTTACATCCAGTTTAGTGATTATTCACACTTAAGTTGAATGTTGAAGACAAGGTAGGCATCCAAACTGCTTAGAAAAAGGGCAAAGTTTGAGGGTTGGATGTGGTGTATGGAAAAGCAATTTCTGTTCTGTTAGGTTGGAAATAGGACACATACTCCAGGGATCCCCAAGTTCTCTATGAAATCAAGGAAATTGGTGTTTTAGCTTCCGCTACAATATTTTTAAAAGAAATTAATATTGTGTTAATTAACTTGCACATTCTGGATCATATGAATATCATGTAGCCATAATCCCACTACCCTTTTTTACTCTGGACCTATAAGAATATGCAGTTTATTTAAATGGTATTTTAATACAAATAAGGCATCACCGAAGGTCTGTAGAATTGTTTTCCTTTTAAAGGTGTCTATACGTTACTCAAGTGTGAGAAATAGTGACCTGGCTGCATCGTAACTGTACTTGGAGAATGATGAATTTATTGAAAGATAATAACCTGGAATTTATTCCTAATCTGAGGCCACAAGGAATCATTATTATATTCCAAAGATGGAAGTGACTGGATCAGAGTATCACGGAGTGGAAGAGACAATCATAACCTGTAAGGGTCACTAAAAATCCTGTCATGCCTGGCACCCTTGCCCCAAAAGGTAAACATTTAACCAGTCGGACAGACATTTGTTTGTCTTCCAGTTAAACTTTCCCAGGTGTACAAATGACTCATTAATTGTTCATTTCATACAAGACCTTGTTGGCCGTCCACCATATTCAGGGAACTGTGGGAGCTGCTCAGGGAGTCCTCAAACTGCCTGCAGTTCCTCCCCACTGGAAAAGTTAATCCAGACACTCAGCCCAGCAGGTTACACGCAAACCAGTGCGCAACTATTGGCCAGCCATGTGATAAAAGAGGCATTACAAAACCATTGCAGAAAGAAAAGATTATTCATTAAACAATGTTGAGGCACTTGGAAAAAAAATCCTGTTAGTGCTCCCTTTCACACCATTCCTGAAAATATTTCCAAGAGGAATATGAGTTAAATATTTTTTAATTATAAATTAACTCAAAGCAAGGTAGATAGGTATAGGTCTATAGGTAGATACCTATCTTTGGATGGGAAAGGACTTTGTAAGTAAAAGCCGTGGAAAAATAAATGCAATTGGTTGACTTGACTATGTAAAAAAATTTTCCCTAATTCTTTTTTTTTTTTTTTTCAGGAAAAAATATGAGGGGAAAAGCCAGATAGTGAGGCTACCTACCACCTATACCCAAAGGGTTAAAAATCTTTAACATAACAAAAAACTTTTATGAATCAGCAAAATGCACCCTTTAATAGAAAGTTGGTCAGATGTTCTGAATAGACAAAATTATCACATATGAACATTAGGAAAAAATTTACTCTGAAATTCAAGAAGAGGGAATTCAAACAAAACTCATAAAATATTTCGGACAAGTGTCAAAAAATGAACATATTCTCTCTTGGTAAGATTGACTTTATAAGGGACAGTTGGTTGCTGTGGAGAGTGTAAATGGGAAAACAATTTCTAGATGATAATTAGATGACAATGTATCAAACTCCTTAAAAGTATTTATACCCTTTGACACTTTAATCCCATTTCAGGAATTTATGCTATGAAAATAGTCATCAATCATTCAAAGATGTGTATAAATTGATAATGGTCTAATAATTTTGGAAATGCCAGCAATAAAGCATAAGCTGTAAAAATAGAGTATAAAGGCAATATTCTAATTCAATAACCCTTATAACCCCATGAATCCCTCATGTTCACATATACACTATAATGAAAAACTAGAAGAAAATATTCCAGAATGTAAGGCAATTATCTTTGGATCATGGATATAGTTGACTTTTCTTTTTTAGACAGGTATATGTGTTCCAACTTCTTGGTAACATTACTTTTAGAAACAGAAATGAAAAGTATTTAAAAAGTAGAAAGGTGGGTGCCTGGGTGGCTCAGTGGGTTAAAGCCTCT
>CM053605.1:62983323-63022940 GCA_028646535.1 Procyon lotor
GTACATCTCTTTCCAAGTTCCATCAGAAACTTATGTGTCTGCCTTGGGGCAGCTGCCTCTCTCCGGGCCAGTGAGTGATGGCCACACCAAAAACTTCAGCACTCACAGGAATCACGTTGTTGGACTGGGGAAAGCCAGGTCCCAAGGGAAGGGGGGGGGGGAGTAGGCAAAAAACAAGAGATCTCAACTACAGATGTTTTTACAGTATTTCCGATTTTAAAGGTTGGGGGGGCAGGGGTGGTGGGGAGAGGGAAGAGAGTGGGTATTTTCTGTATACCTACACGAGTGCAGGTCCAGGTCACAGCCTGGGTGGTTTTGCCCTGGGCAGGCAGCGAAGGAAGAGGGTGTTCCTTACAGAAATACAAGTGTGGCTTAGAGGCTCAACTGCTGACCTATGAATTTAAGAAAGCAACAAATGGGGTTGCCAAGCAAATGGACACAACCTTGAATTTAAGAACTTGAAATCTCCAGGAGTCCATGGATAAATTCAATAAGTGAATGAATAAATTCAATAAATCCATTTATTGAATGGACAAATTCAAAGTGACCCTGAAAATCCACAAATTATAAGCAGGAGTTTGTTCGTATATGAGAATATACATTTTTTCCTGGGGAACTCCATAAGTTTCATCAGATTCTAAGTGAAGAGGGCTGTGATTTCAAAATGATGACAAACCCCCTGCTAGACAAATGATGACAGCGAGCTGTGACCCAAGGAGTGTGATTCATCCAACATGGGGAACCTGAGGTTTGTAATACGCAGCTTTTCCAAGAAACCGTAAAGAAAGGATAAAGGAGGCACCACTCTGCTATTGTTGCTTTCTAAGGCACCATTCCTATACTTCTGCTTTTGTTCTGCCATATTCGCTTTTATGACTTACTGAATATTCTTCTTTAAACGTGCACTTTTTAAACTTAAATGTCTAGCTTCGGCTCATCTTATGAAAAAAAAATTCCTGGGAAATCATGGGTACACTGTGCCATTTGCAGTTTTTTCCCTAATGTATATGAGAGGAAATCAATTACGTTCAAAATGTAAAGATGTTTGTATCATTTCCCAAATCATTCACTGCATGCACAGAGGTGGGCTTATGGCATTTTGGAAAGCCCTGTCTCTAAGTATGCTCAAATTCACAACACATATTCCACGTTATAGAGAAGGACCCTGAGGTACGAGGCGATTAATGTAACTTATTAGAGATTCTAAGCAAAGTGTGGGAAAACTCAAAGTCAGGTCCTGAGCAATACAGTATCTGCTAATGACTTGGCCCCTCTGTCTATCTTACTGCTATGCAGACAGTTTAAAGGGATTTTTAAATGTTCTCACATTTCCCCACTACCACATGAAGAGGACCAACTAGGCTGGAGTACAAACTTGCTCGATTTAATACTCTGGTAATGATCCCAGTAACTGAGGAGGTGGGGGGAAAGCCAGTGAGTTTCTTTCTGCTGAAATTCCATCTCATTTTTATTTCTCTTAATGTTGTTTTTTGAATCCCAAGTTCCAAAACCTGTCCCCTATTATGCAGTGCAAACGAGAACAGATGGGGAAAAGTTATGTTGGAAAGGGCTTTGGAGGGCCACCGAGAAGGGAAATATGACTACTCAATGTGTCACACACCAACTTGCAGCTGCCGCCAGTCCTTCCACACGATGCACCGCGTATGGAACCAGCCCGTGGTGCTCAGAAGGCACAGGCTGACTGCAGGAAGGGAGCACAATTAGGGAACAGTCGCTTGACTTGTGTTTCCTTGAAAATATGAATAAAGAGCATAGCCGCGGCACAGCCAGTGAAAGAGAAATCAATCCAAAGGCCAGCCTGGAAAATGGTTAGCTAGACCCCCAAGTTTCCCAAATGTTAACCGGTAACTGGCTCTATCCCTGCCTTTTTATAGCGAGGAGTTGCCTCAGCATTTCTCAAAGTCACCATTTGGGTCTTCTCTCTGTCTAGGAATTACCCTTCTGGAAAGGTCAGAGATGCTTACATGCATGATGTGGCCTTCAACGAGCATTTTTCAGCACTCACACGGTACTTAGGAGTCCCCTAAATCTTTCAAGGACGAGGCAGCTGATCTGGTTTCAAATTGCTGGCCCGCCAGTGACTAGCTGTGAGACCTCCGGCAAGTCAGCTAACTTCTCTGAGCCTGGGTTCCATCATCTATAAAACAGAGAAAACATGACTTACTTTTGAGGGTTTCTATATTTGAAGTAATACATATAGAAGTTCCTGGTTTGTTCAGTCTATAGCAACTATGAACGCTGTGATTGTCAGAAAGCACAGAAAATGTATATCCCTGAAAACCCATGTTGAAAGCAATTATCAGGGAAATATGGTTTACATTATTTTATTCATACGGTGGTTCACGTCATACAAATGGTATCTGTGAACACATCTTCATGTTGTAAACAGTTACGTTAAGTCCTGCAGGGACTTCCTCTGAAATCGTGCCTGTCTTTGTAGTTACTACGCAAAGACTTTATGTCATAGGACATGCTTTTCCTTCCCAGGGCAGTTCATAAATCACCTAGATCAAAATATCTAAGGGAGGGTGTTCAAATGCAGTTTTCTGAGCCCACCCCACATTATATATTCAGCATCTTTAAGGTACGGAGTTCAGGGATCCTCATTTTGAATAAAAATGATGGGGACCCTTAAGTGCACTGATGTTTTAGAACGACTTCCTAAAGAAATAGGGACAATGGTCATTCTAATTGTGAGTCATTTCCAGCTTCCCTCCCTCTCCCACCACACATAGCCAGGCCCAGAAATGCAGCAACTATTCAAGAGACAGAGGTTTGGGTCTGGTAATTCTGGCTTCTGTTCCCTTGTTTTGTATAGTGTTTAGTGAAGGCAGGTCTATTCATACCCTCTCAGTCCATAGGAAACATTAGTTTGGTTAGAGCTTATCCTAAGAGGGGGCCCATGCATCCCAGTTTGCCCGGGGCAGCCCTCAGTGGCCCAGCGCGGTTATTAATATCACTCCTTTTCATTATCAAAAGTGTCCCAGTTTGTATGATTAATTATATCATTCATTACCTGAGGTTTAGAGGAACTTTGATTAGCACATGTAGGACATGAATGAGGGCTGGCAAAATGTGTAACACATGCAACTCACTAGTGTAGGAGAGATACACGTAAATACCATCTACAACAATGAAGGGGTACATTGGGCTGAAGTGACCCAGCAAGGATTCATGAAAATAGTACTTTTTCAAGTTATTCCATAAATCGGCATCAAGAAAGGAAAGGTATGCAACAACGGGGACTTCTAGACTAGCTAATATCTTCCTAATTGGATACCTACTGGCTAATATCCAAGTGGCTGAGCAAGGAATGGGTCTTGGCACCATTTAGAGTTGGCTATTTTCTGCCTTTCTGTTTACTGGCTGTGACCTTGGGCAAGTTATTGAATATCCCTGAACCTCATTTTACTCATGTTTAAAGAAGATAATAAAGCTTACTTTAGTTGTGAGGATTTAACAAAACATGTGTATAAAGCACCATGGCACCATGGTTAGGTGCTCCATAATGGTAGTTCTGCCATTATTCTTTCCACCAGGGCCCCTGCATTATAGTTCCACCAAAGAAACATGGCTTTTAAAATAATGAGTCCTTTCAAGAGGGGTCAAGAGGGTGCTTAAAAATAAGAATAGATTCTAGAGTGTAAAAACTTTTTCTTTCTTCTTTTTTTTTGTTTTTCTTTCTTTTTTTGTGACAAACTCAAAGTCACACTCTTTTGGGTGGGGGAAAAAAAAGTAAAAGGCTAGGGGTGCCTGGGTGGCTCACTTGGTTAAGGGACCGACTTGTGATTTTGTCCCCAGTCATGATCTCAGAGCTGTGGGATTGAGCCCTGCGTCGAGCCCCTTGTCAGCCTCCACGCCCAGTGGGGAGTCTGCTTGGGATTCTCTCTCCTTCTCCCTCTGCCCCTCCTTCTGCTTATGCTCGCTCTCTCTCTATAATAAATACATCTTAAAAAAAAAAAAAGGCTAATGAGACAAGAAGTGATTGAAGATAGATCAAGAGAAGCATAATTATAATCCCAGGTGAGGAGGAAAGAAAGGAAGGAAAAGAAAGAAAGAAAAACAGAGGTGATGGGATGTGATCTCTAGCCAGCAAAACCCGAGTAGAATTTGACTTCTATAAGAAGTGCTGCTAGGGGGGTGGGGCGTGGGGCATAGTCCATCCCAGGGAAATGATGCTACTGTTCATCTAACTGTTGCCTTGCAGCCCTCCAGACTGCTGTTTGGGTGGGCGGGATGGAGAAATACTATTCTGTTAAAACTAAGAGCTTTGAAGTGGAGACAAACACAATCTGGTAGTATTGCAGAGGCATTATTCACCCTGATGACTCACTCTCGTTGGCTCCCACACAGCAGAAGCAAGAAGTAACATCAGTGACCTTGAAGATGTTGGCCAAGTATAGATCCAGCCCTAAGGCCTGATATTTCAAATGAATGTGTGTGTGTGTGTGTGTGTGTGTGTGTGTGTGTGTGTGTGTGTGTGTGTGTGTATGTGTGTGTGTGTGTGTGTGTGTGTAGAGAGAGGGAGGGAGAGGGAGAGTGAGAGGAAGAAGGAGCTAGAGGATGGGGAATTCATGTTAAAAAGGAAGAATGTATGGAGAACAATTCTAAAAACCCAGTATAAAAACTCTTAATGCTTAGACCGCAAACTCAACTAAATAACAAGCACTTACAAGAAAATAACCCCATGAGGGTCTCAGCTCAATACTTTGAAAAGGTAGCTCAGTGTGGGAACATTTAAAATAAGCATTCTAACCTCAGAGTTGAATATGAATCCAGTCCCTGTTCCTGGGCTCAGATCTCCCTCATTATTTCCATTCATCATGACTCCATGAATCCAGTTTGCTTAGAGTAGTGTTTTCTATGCTCCAAGCCACACTGTGCTCTGTGCTCAGAGCCTATGAACAAAATCCAAACAGATGCAGTCCTCAGGTCTCTGACAACATGCAAAGGAAAGCAGACAATAATAGAAGGGTGCACTGGGACATACAGATGTATAGGCAGCTGCACAAATGGCAAACAGAGTCATGGCCTTAGACCAGATGGTCCTTATGGTCCAGTAAAGAAAAAAAAATTATCTACATGGAATCCAGCAATGGTTTCAAGTTGGTGGGATAGTTCTTGGAATTGTACATTGACACCTCAAAGAAAAACAAAAGCAAAACCATAAAGTTATTTGAAGTTAATAAACGAAGAGAGAACTACAGATGAGGCACTAAACTGCTAGAAGAGAAAGGGTTTCTAGCTATGTGGTGGGCCCCATGGACAAACCAGAGGATAGTAGGAAAGCATGGCCTTCTAAACCTTGAAGAATCTCTGACACAGATCACCATGTCTATAGGGACGAACAAAGAGGATCGGATTGGAAGGGCTGTAGTTGACGGCTCGCAAATAGACTTGAAACAACTGGCCTTCCATGGCTTGCTCTCAGTGTAAGTTTCCAAAGGTTTGCAGTTATGTTTTGAGTTATAATTTTCCCTTGGTGTTTCTACTTTACATAAAGTTTTTACTTTCCACGGGTGCATGTAAGTTATAGAAAGGTACAGTTTGCTCAGAATTTATAGCTATAATCAAACCAAAAAAAAACCCCTTCAGATTTTTTTCTCTGCATGAGCAGAAGCCCAACTCAACATAGCCTAAGAGCAAAGGAAACTTCGTTATAAGAAAATGCATGTGTTTCCCAGATCCAAGAACTGGAATACAGGTGGGTCTCATAAACAACTGGACCCACACTGAGATACCATGATCATTCTCTATCTCTGGTCTTTGTTTCTCCATCCATCTGCTTCATTCCTTCCCCTTGCTGTCTGTCAGCCCATGTATGGTGCTCGTGATACACACAGGAAATACACAGCCAAAGTGTGTTTTGTTCACACTTCCTCCATTTCAAAAAGCAGCAAGACGAATCTTGACTCTCTTCGTCTAATTCCAAATTCTGGAAGAAAGGCTAAGGTTGGGTCAGGTAGTCATTCCTGAATAACTAATAACTAGTAACTGTGGCCGTAGGGTATTATCACGTGTTAATTCGCTCCCATCGTACCCATATTTGTTTAGGTGGGAGGAGATAGTTCTTAGAAAAGGACGGTACTGTCTAGACACGAGGTATCTTGAGTATCAAGATGCATTTGGCTATAAGTAAGAGGCTATTTCTTATCTCATGCAGCAAAAAGTCTTGTCTAAAATTTGTTGAATCTAAGATTCAAGACAATTCAAGTCAACCAATATTTCTTGGGCACTTATTCTGGGCCAGGCGCTGTTTTAGGTGCTGGAGATATTTGACTCAATAAAGCAGACAAAAGTCTCTGTCTTCAGGGAGCTTGGAGCTTATGTTCTACGGTTGGTTAGTTTAGTGACTCGATAGCATTAACAAGTTTCCAGGGGTTCTTGTTTTTTTACACTCTGCCAAATCCAGCATGTCAACTGTAAACATTTCTGACAAGAAGAATCAAACTGAGACACTCAAAGGTTTTGTGATTTACCTACTGTCCCACAGCTACGAAATGAAGAAGTAATGAGCCCAGATTCTTACCCCTCTGCAGTGCTGCTTCTTGTCTGGGGGCCAGAGAGGAGACCACGTTCCCCGAAGCACAGGGCCGCCTGGCCCCTGTACAAAACTGGGGTCTAAGATCCAGGAATAGATGGAGGATGGCTTCTGGAGAGGGAGCTATGGTGATTTCTACAGCCTGCTGCATTGAGACTCCTTGGGTCAAATGCATCTCTAAACCCCAGGATTGAACACCTTACTTTTAATCTGGTTAGAAGCTCTCTCAAGGTCATGGTTAACAGGTCGGGAGAGAACCCAAGGTAGCCGATGAAGAATCAAGGTGCATGTGGGTTAAGGTTTCTTATTTGCAAAAGCAGTGATCAGCCCAGAAGGGATGGGGTTGTAGATAAGCGGTTTTCTTCAACTGCGGAGCAGGCAGTTTGACAGGTAGAAGGCACACAAAGGCTGGAATACAGAAGCTCTGGACATCAGTCTCTACCATAGAATGGTCAGAAAGGTCTTTCGGTGTGTCGGGCATCATTTTGGCAGAGGCTGATGAAAATCGCCATCACCTGACTTTAAGCAAGACAAGTGCTTTTGCATCTCAAGTTCCCAACGTGCGTGCAGGTAACTGCTATTCAGCGGTGGGAACTCGTAAATTTTTGGGGGGAGAGGGAGAAGGAAGCATATGTTTAAACAGAATTAAGAGAAACTTTAATAATGCAGAAGGAAGAGGAAGGGGAATCATAGATAATTACTTCTGTGAAATACAAACTGGAGACATAACATCCTACCTAAAGAAAACAATAATAAACCTTCATATTAAGAAACAAGGACATCGTCAGAAATGCTGATTAATACACAGAGCGGAGTTCAATTGCATTGACAGTGTTTTATTTTATATACTGAGAGGTAGATACACGGATACATGTTTTATTATTCTTTACGCTTTCCTTTTTTTCTGAATTATTTCATTAAAAAATGAGTTTGATATCATTTTGCTTTTTTGGACTCTGTCATTTGTGATTTCATGAGTTGTCATCAGTGAGAGGGGTGGGGAAAAGAGTCTGAGTTCTGAAGTCTTCTTCCATCCAGAAAGGACAAGACCTTGGGTTCCTGATTTTAGATCAGCCTCAACAGTCCTCATATCTTTGCAAGTCACGGTGTTGCCTTCCCCATTCTGGTCTCCTGCCCCCTTGCAATCTTTCCCTTTGTGTTTGGGAACTCAGTTGCATCCTAAAATTTGCCACTGCCCCAATTGTACCAAGGAGTGGGAGTAGTAGAAATTCCATATCCACCGCTATGTGTCATTGTTCCTGAGTCAACTTTGCTTTTCAAAAACACAATATGTTATTAAACAAAATCTTTCCTCCGCTCTGAACAACAGACTAGCAGTTGGGTTTTTTTAATATAGATTTAAGAAACTAGTGTACATGTTTAGTCCACTCCAAGGCTAATCACTTGCCAGGGTGTATTGAAAGTTGCTAGGGTGGTTCCCCCCCACCCCCAATACCAGTTTTTGAGTCACATAATGGCAACATTTTGCTATAAAAATGCTAACTTCTCTTCTGTTGTGCTTCTGCTGTTATTCAAAAACAGCCAAATGGATGTTATTGAAATCCGGTCCCAAAAAAGGTTGAAATTGCTCCCCAGCTGGGCCTGAGACCCTGTGTGCCAAATTTCAGCCTAAAGAGAATTCTTATATTTGAGTCACTGTGAGCAGCTGAAAATATGAGGTTTGGGGTGGAAATGCTAACAGACTCTTAACTATCATTTTGCAAACCATGTGATTATAACACAATGCAAACCTCCTCTGGAGCAAGTCTCTGGCAAAAGCAACAGAAACAAGATGTCTGGGCCCTGAAGTTCTGCTTTTACAGGCTTCTGCTGGGCCAGCAGGAAGCAGGGAAGGCTGGCGACGACATTGCCGACATTTCTGTTCTTGCTGAGGTTAAAAGATGGGCCCCCATTGGTGACTTTCTGTTAATGAACAGAAGTGTGTGCAGCTCATTCCTTTACAGGGCTCCTTGGAACATGGGTGTATGGTCACCCTTGCTAGTTCTGGAAGTGTTATCGCCAACACAGTGCTTGGTTCCAACCAGACACGAATTGTTTGCCACCTCTAGTCCCATTGGCTTAGTCACACTTGCTACCATTCCAAGTTGGCAAAAATGCCTGCACTGCTTGGCCACTTGCTTCTATCATCTGGCATTTAAATGTGGGCTGAATCTCTCCTCGGTACCGTCCAGGGCCACAAAGACGCTTTAGTTCCAGGCTTCAAACACATGTTCCCAGCGGCGAGGGCCCAAATGTAGGTAGAGTTTCCACAGGCCAGTCCATTCATGGGTCCTTCAAATGATAAGAGGTGATCAGAGGACCTTGAGGGCAGCACCCCAGAATGCTGTTTCTAGAAGAGTTCTCATCACACTTCGTGCAACACTCAGCCCTCTCTGGGGGCTGAGATAGCTTTGTTCCCCAAAGCCCAGTCAGAATGGGGCTAATCTGTTTCTGCCACTTAATGGCCAGTATACTTTGGGCAAGACACTTACCTACACTGAGCCTCAGTTCCTTCGTCTATAAAATGGGGACAGGACCTGCCTTCTATCCACTTACAAGGATCATAGAATGTGAGAGTGTTTCCTAAATTGCAATGCATACACACATTTTTGGCAGTATTATCTCCAGAATCTCATTATAGCTGCAGAATTCTAATCTGAGTTAAAACTATGGTTGAAGCCAATAGGAATGGATTTAAAAGATCTGCTCCTATTAGAAATAGCAGGCCGCAGGGGCGCCTGGCTGGCTCAGTTGGTGGAGCATCTGACTCTTGGGGCTGTCGGTTCGAGCCCCATGTTAGGTATAGAGATTACTTGAAAATAAAATCTTAAAAGAAAAAGAAAGAACAAACGAACCAATGAAAGAAAGAAAGAGCAGGCCACAGGGTTTTGTTTTTTGTTTTTTGGGTTTTTTTTTAAGATTTTATATATTTATTTGAGAGAGAATAAGCAACAGAGAGCATGAGCTGGGGGGTGGGGGGGTCAGGTGGAGCGCAGGCAGGGAGTGGGGAGAGGAGCAAAAAACAGATTCACCTGATGAGCAGGGAGCCCATCATGGGGCTCGATTCTACAACCCTGGAATCATGACCTGAGCTGAAGGCAGATGCTGAACTGACTGAGCCACCCAGGCGCCCCAGCAGGCCACAGATTCTAAGCATGAATATGTATTTATCAGATATCTCCTATATGCTCAGTTCTCTGTGAGGGGTTCTGAAGGGTACACAGAAAGAGAAGACAGGATTCTTAACTTGAAGAAGAATATCATTTAGCATGAAACAAAATATTTGATAAGTAAGTGATACTTTACTTACAGTATCAGTTTAGCCATGAAAGCTAGAGACATAGAGGTGGTTTCAGGGACCAGGTGATGTGGTAGGCACTATTGTCTGTGTTTATCAAGATCCCTTCTTCGGGGGATCTGATCTTTCACTCTCCCTGGGGTTTTACTGGGTTTGCCAGTCACAATACCATGTGATTACAATACAGTGCAAAACTCCTTTGGAGCAACTATCTGGCTATCTGTGGGCGTATGCCCCAGGCTTGGCTACTGCACTATCCCATCCTTCTACCCCAAATGATGGAATGAGGGAATGGCACTTGATCTAAATCAGGCCAATGAAAAATCTATGCCCCCCCAAGATGTTATAAATGAGAGACAGAAAAGTTCTTCCTTGTGGGTTATGCATAAGAAGGGATGATGTAACTTTGGAATTTTCCTTGGCCCTGTGTCAGCCCCTTCAGTCTAGACAGACTTGTGTAGGAGAGATTTAAGTCCAAGGCAGAGTGAAGTGGAGCCTGGGCACCACAAGAGGGACCCAACAGTGCTGTTTGGGTGCCTGGCATCCCTGAGATAGGTTCTTCCGTTCTTCTAAAGCCAGACATCCATCTTGTGGCCACAGAAGTTTGGTTAGGAATTTCTTCCATTTGAACCAAGAGTCCTACTCTTAGAGAATGGGATTTGAATTATGTAAAAAAAGTGGGTAGGATTTGGCTATCCTCTGGGAAGACGGCAGAGTATCCTGGGCAAGGTTCAGAGTTAATAACGAGCATGGTATGTTTGGGAAATCTGAGAAAATCAGCCTGGGTGGATCAAAGGGAGTAATCCGGGAGGAAGTAAATAGGTGGATTATTAAGGGAGAGGCCAGTTTGGGAGTTTTGTCAAATTAGATAAGAGTTGAGGTTTGATTAGGAGGAAACAGTTTCTAAAAATAAAACAAAGGGCTACCTGGGTGGCTCAGTCGTTAAGCATCTCCCTTTGGTTCAGGTCATGATCCCAGGGACCCTGGATTGAGCCCCTCATCAGGCTCCCTGCTTATAAGAACATCAGGGGTTTTTTTGTGTTTTTTTTTTTTTTTTAAGATTTTATTTATTTGACAGAAACACAGCGAGAGAGAGAACACAAGCAGAGGGAATGGTAGTGGGAGAATCAGGCTCCCTGCTGAGCAGAGAGCCTGATGTGGGGCTCGATCCCAGGACTCTGGGATCATGACCTGGGCCAAAGGCAGACGCTTAACAACTGAGCCACCCAGGCACCCCAAGAACATCAGTTTTATCAGATTAGGGCTTCACCTACCTGATTTCATTTGACCTTGATTTCTTTCTTAAAGACGCTATCTCCAAACACCATCACATTGGGGGTTGGGGCTTCACACATGACTTTTAGGGGGATCCATGTCAGGCCATAACATCTGTCAAAACTAAGAATAGGAGGGGCACCTGGGTGGCTCAGTGGGTTAAGCCTCTGCCTTCGGCTCAGGTCATGATCCCAGGGTCCTGGGATCAAGCCCCACATCGGGCTCTCTGCTCAGCAGGGGAGCCTGCTTCCCCCTCTCTCTGCCTGCCTCTCTGCCTACTTGTCATCTCTCTCTCTCTCTGCCAAATAAATAAATAAAATCTTTAAAAAAAAAACTAAGAATAGGAGAAGAGGGGGCTGATGAGACTCTGATACACTGTCAGTGGCAGGAGTAACTCTAAGAAGAAAAATCAGGTAAAATCTACTCATGTTGAAACACACATCACCAAGACCCAGAAGTTCTATTTCCGAGATTTGGAGTCTTTTGTACAGTGTTCCGTGAAATACATTCGGAAATGATTCTTACAGCTTTGTTTTTAAGGGTCAGAAATGGGAGCAACCTAAATGTCTATCAAAAGGGACCATCAATTTTGGGGCATTTATACAATCACCAATCCTATATGGCACTAGAGGTGGAAAGTCCTAGAAAAACACATATCGACAAGAGTAAATCTCAAATATAATAATGATGAGGGGGAAAAAATCAAGTTGCTGGACATACAGAGCAGCGTAACAAGTCAGTGGCAGGCTGGCGCTGGCTCACACCTATTGGGCTCATCTCTTCCCAACTCCTTGCTCCCTGACATCAGGTAGCAGCTTGAAATTGGCTGTGGTGGGAATATTTACACCGTTGCAATTGACAGCTGCTTTAAATCAGCTCTCTTATTTTTAATTTTTTTTCCCCTCCTTGGAGATCCAGTTGTCTGTTAAGCATTTACCAGGATACCATTGAAATAACATTTTTATAAATAGTAAAATACTTAAAACAACACGATGTACCAGGGTAACCATATAAAAACAATATTGGGTGTGATAAACACCACTTTCAGGATCGCGATTGCTTCTCAAGAAGAAGGGTCAGAATGCTATGGGGGAGTGCTACACAAAGGCTTCAGCTGATCTTGAAATGTTTTATTTCTTAAACCAAGGAGCAGGTATATGAGTGTCCATTAATTTATATTTTATGTTTTGTGTTTTTTGGAAACATTTAGGAAATCAACGAGATATGGAAGCCAGTCTTCTCACACAGCAGCCTCACATGGGCAAGATAGGGGAGGTACCAGACTTAGTCTCTATCCTTGTGCCACTTTGCTGGTTCAGCAGTGATGGGAGATCTGTGGCTCTCAGATTTGGCCACGGGGGGGGGGGGGGGGGGGGGGGGGGGGGGAGGTGGGGGGAGGAGGGTCCAAATGAATCTGCAGTGTCTCTGGCTGCACACAGGTGCCACACTTGATTCTGAAGTCCCAAGACAAAGTGGGAATAAATGCCAACACAACAAAGAGGTGAGATAATCTGAGGGAAATCCTCAGGTGGTTAGCATGTTGGCAGGATCATTTCTAGATGACAGTTCTCTGTCTAAACAGACCCCCACAAGCCTCTCAGCACACAGGGCAGTATATTTAGATTATGTGCAGCAAACAGAGCTTATTTTGCGTGGGTGCTTGTTTCTAGTGACCTTGGGTCACAAAGGAGCTCAGATTCTCCTAGAAAGGGGCATATGTAGGAAATGTTAAAGTAGATTTACAACAAACATAAGTCAGGAGATGCTGGGAGGGGATAATGCTGTTGCTAGGGGAAAAGACCTTGTAGCCTTTCTATTTGGATTTCTGGCACGTTTTCCTTCCTAGGTGAAGAGGACTAAAGTGCTCTATTGTATTTACATCCCCCTTCCTCTTGAAATCAAGTTAATAAAGCACTTAGAGACCGGTCTGGATTTTGAACCTCTCCCTGACCTCCTTCCTTCCCTTCACATGTAGCAATACTTACAGTTTGCTAAACACACCGCGCTGTTCTCTCTGCCTGGAATCCACTACCCCACCCACAGCCCTTCTCTTTCTTTAAGCTCCTCCTGTGTGAAGACTTTCCTCCCACACGTCCACAGGAACAGAGTTTCTCTCTGTCTCCTGTGCGCCCTCCTCCTCCTAAAACATGGCTTCATCCGTTCTCTTTACACATAGTATGGTAGATACTGCTCATGTACCCGCGTCCCCTGCCACACTGTTGAGCTCCTTCCTGGCAAGGACCCCATGCTATTTAGCTTTCTACCCCAAGGGCCTAGCATCCTCTCTTTTCTCTTTAAAATGATCTATCAACGCCCATACAGAATTCAGTTGAAGGCAGAGAAGCAAGGCGAGCGAGGGGAGGTATACCAACAAAAAGGAATCAGACACTAGCTGGCACAAAAGGCAGGATTCCATTCGTTTCTGGAACTTCAGCAGTCTTTGTGCAATTGGTGCAAAATAAACCATAAAACACACAAAGACTTGAGGTGCATCGGAGGTGGGGTCAGGGATGGCCAAGCTCCTGGTCCCTCTTCCTTCCCTTCAGCTGTGACCCTCTTCTGCGGGTCTGGAGTCTCCAGAGTTGTTGTCAACAGCTAGTCAGTCCATGTGTGTTATGCCCTGAATCCCGTTCTGAGTACAACGCTAGTAGGTTCCACTAATTAATTAAATTGTACTTCATAGACTTGGAGTCAGGGCTCTTGAATACAAGATGCAAATTTATGCAACATATGCAAATCACTCATGTTCTCAAATTCCATGAACAAAATCTGGTAGCCTTGAGATAAAAAAGCCCCTGCCAAGCATCATCTCTTCTAATTATTTCTTAATTCTCCCCCCACCCCCCACCCTTAGCACTGAACTAACACTTTCAGGCTTGGCAAAAACTGGTAGAAATACAATGAGAGTTGGTTATAAACAGGAAGTTCCTTAAGGGCAAAGACCCTCTAATCTACTTTGTGTTTTCTTGTGGTTCCTAATATACTGTTGAGCACACAGTCTTGCACGGGGCACACCACCACCAGCCCTAAACTATTGAATTACGGATAATTCGAGGTGAACAAAAGTTGAGAGCCCTGTTTGTAAAACATGACATTTAAGTCTAGGAACAAGGAAAGGATGACCTATAAGTCATCATGTGTTCACATATATCATGTACAGTCAATACATGTGGTTATATAAATTCAAGTTAATTAAAATTCAAGTTAATTAAAAGTATATGAAACCGAAAAATTCAGTTTTCAGAATAGCCACATTTCAAGTGTCTGATAGCTACACGTGGCTAGTGATTTTCTTGTTGGGCAACACAGATATAGAACATTTCTGTTATCATAGAGAGTCGTATTGGACTGTGCTGATCTAGACTTCGCTACTTAAAGCCTGGTCTTTGGCCTGCCAGTATGGCATCACAGGGGAACTTACTGGAAATGCAGAATCTCGGACCCTGTGGAGGGAATCTGCATTTTAACAAAATCCCCCAATTCATTCACATGGGTATCAGAGTGAGAGGCACTGGTCTAGAGCTAAAATAGAAAGTGGTGATTCTCAGATTTTAGCACACATTAGAATCATCTGGGGCAATTACTAAACACAGATCGCTGGGCATCAATATGAGAGTTTCTGATTCAGTAGGTAGACTAGCTTCCTAGGGCTGCCATAATAAGCTACCACAAGCTGGGTGGCTTAAGACAAAAGAAATCTATTCTCTCTCTCAATTCTGGAGGCTAGAAGTCTGAAATCAAGGTGTTGGCAAGGCCATGCTCCCTTCGAAAACTTCCTTAGGTAAAGAAGAATCCTGGAGCGCCTGGGTGGCTCAGTCGTTAAGCTTCTGCCTTCGGCCCAGGTCAGATCCCAGGGTCCTGGGATCGAGCCCCGCATCAGGCTCTCTGCGCCGCAGGGAGCCTGCTTCTCCCTCTACCATTCCCTCCACTTGTGTTCCCTCTCTCACTGTGTTTCTCTCTCTCAAATAAAATCTTTAAGAAAAAAAAAAAAAGAAGAATCCTTCCTTGCCTCTTCCTAGATGCTGGTACCACCAGCTGGTGGTTTGCTGGCCATCTTTGGTGATTCTTGGCTTGAAGCTGCATAGCTCCAACCTTAGCCTCCGTCATCATATGGCATTCACTGCTTATATCTGTGTCGCTGGGTCTGTCACTTCTTCTTGAAAGGATACCAGTCATATTGCATCAAGAGTCCACTCTACTCTAGTATGACTTCATCTTAACTTAGCTAATTGCATCTGTAATGACCTTGTTTCACATTCTGGTGTACAAGGGGTTAAAACTTCTACATATCTTTTTAGGGGGGACACAATTCAACCCATAACAGGAGTTCTAGGGTGGGACCTGATAATCTGCATCTGTCACAACTTCCCAGGTGATACAGAGGTTGCTCCAGGGATCACACTTTGAAGACCAGAGGTCTGAAATATCTACAGAAAAGTACTGCATAGAACTACAAGTTGGATTATACTATAGAAATCACTGTGTTCAAGAATTCTATTTTAAAGCATAGTTGAAAGACTGTCATCCAGTCTGTGCGTGAATACTTCCAATGACAGGGTTCTCATTACCAGCAGAGCAGCCTTCTCCACAGCTATGCCTGTGAAAATTCACACCCTTTGAACTTTCTAAATATCTGATATATCTAGATATATCTAGATATCTGATGGCAGCTGAATGTCTCAATATTGTACTCTATCTACATTTTCTCTATGTGACAGAATTCTCAGAATCCTTCAGATCTGGCTTGCTCCTTAAGGCACACTTGTTAAGGTTCATAGGGGTGATAATCATGCCTCCCACTGATTATAAATTAGGAAGAGACACTGGAATCCAATAGATGAAGATCAAAAGGTCAACTTGATTTCCAGTAAACATATAATGGAGAGTAGAACTTGGACCTTGACTACAATCAGCCTTCCTCATAACCCCCACCTAGTTTGACTTATCTGACATGGATACAGAGAAGTAGGACAATTGAATCTATACCACTGTACAAGGTTTTGAGTGTAAGAATTACAGCTAATACCACATAAAGAAAGGCTCCACTACTAGAAGAAGACAGGTTTTCCTATAAGAGAAAGGAAAACTACCTCGCTTCTCTTCTCCCAAACACATCCATCTAATAAGACAGCCTTCTCCTCTGGTTGCCAATCTACCACCCACTCCCACTTTTCAAACATAACCCCAAGGTTATTTATAAAAGCCCCCCTCTCCCACATTGCCCAAGTGTCTTAGGAAGTTGACCCTATTCTCAACTCAAGCCAATCATAGCACCTCTAATCCCCTTGTAAGTGATTGGCTCCAAAGTTCAGGCTTCAGCCAATCACTGCACCGTGTTATTCTAGAGCCTCCTGTTGGATGGGCACATGACACAAAGTAGTCTAATTAGATTGAAGAACTTTTGTTCAATGGTTGGAAAAGAGATTTTCTAATGAGGAAACATTTTGTTCCAGGACTGATGGTAGCCATTTTCTAACCAGAAGAAGAGTCAGTCTGAGGAAAAAGTGTCCACCCAGAGGCTGGAAGAGTTCAGAGAAGAGTAGAGAAATAGATCTCCAAGTCCACTGATGACTTGTTGGCTCTATCTTTGTTTTTTGTTTCTGTTTTTTGTTTTTAATGATAAAAGAAACTCAATTTCCTTATTGTTTAAGCTATATATATCAGTGTTTCTGTCATTTCCAGGTAAAATGATTCTTACCAATAAAATATTCAAATATTGTTCCCATGGGTTAGTAAAAGTTGCCTCCTGGAAACCTACAGGAATAGAACTAAGTCTCTACTCACCAGTGCTCTGTTTTAATTCATTAATGCTGCTCTTAAAGAATGTGCCCTTCACTGGACAGAACACTCCAGACACTGTGCAACTACCAACTCCCAGAATGCACCACAATACCTTCTACAGAAAACACTCCAAGCAATCATGCATTGAACGAATGCAGATGGATTCTGCATTAACATTTTCAGCAGGCACATAATAGTTGTCACATTAAGTTCAGATAAACTAAAACCCCTAGGACATTTTTTATATAAATTGATGTCAAAGCTGCCTGTCTCCACCCTGAAGTGGAGCTGCATGTGTATGGAGTTTGCTTTTTAACATCTTTACCGAAAGGCCTTGATATTTATTGCTATTCCGTTATATCTAGGAGACTCTAGTTGCATTGATTGCAGCTCAGTTGAGATAACTTTGAATTGTGGTTTCATCACTTGTCATGTCAGCTATTCTTCCTGTTTTGGTATCAACCTCAAAAAAGGCAGACATTCCTTCTCTATCTACCTATGAACCAAGTAGCAAAGCATTGACTGAAATAGCAGCCATAAGAGAAGATGGTTCACAGGAGTGTTTGTCAGGAGTAGCCACTCTATCCCTCTCTGTGCATTCCTGACTTGGCAGGTGAATTAAAAACTCCTGCCTTTCCAGAAAAGTCTGGTTTGTAACTCGTGCCACTTCCAGTCCCCTCCCTCTGCTCCCAGCCATGATTGATGATTAACGAGCTGTGGAGAAGTCCCTAAAAATCCTACCTAAGTCCTCTCTGAGTTCTTTGAAGTTGCCTCTGTTCTAGGAAGCTCTTCTCCCCCACCAAACACTGAGCTGTCTCCTCAGGGACGGCCTGCAGTGGCCCAGCCATGCCATGACTGCATAGGGTTGCAATCTTGGGAATTGTTAGGGGATAGCGGTGTTCTTCTATCAGTTTCACCCAAAACAAGGGCCTAGCGGCGTTTTCTCTGTTGGGTTGATACCTACATGCTTTTATCCATTGCTACTGAATCTGGATAGATAAGCACAATTTGTTATTAACTGTTCCCAAACAAAGCTCAATTAAATATTTTTTGTTTGTTTATTTTACTTTTTAAGGAATGTCTACACTCAATGTGGGGCTTGAACTCATGACCTTGAGATTAAGAATTTCATGCTCTACCAACTGAGCCAGGCAGGTACCCAAAACAAAGCTCAATATTAAATAACACTCTACTTTTGATTATTCAAGGGTACTAATTCCATCATGCTGGCTATACCCTCATGACCTAATTACCATCTGAAGGCCCCATACCTTAATACTATCACACTGGGGATTAGGGGTTCAACATATGAATTTTGGAAACTACACTCTCAGTCCATAACAATTATTATGTTCTTTTAAATACCATGAATTATTTGCTGTTTAGTAAAAATCTAAATGAGTGTTAAAATGAATTAGCCTTCAAGTAAAACATTTGTATTTTCCATGATTCCCACTTTCCCTCTTTCTGATAATGAAACTACTCCTCCATACCTTCTCTTTTGAAGCCCCTCCCATGAACCACAATTCCTCTAAGATTTCTGTGGCTGTCAAAGGGCACTTGGATTTTCTTCAGTCCCATGGAATGTAATTCCCCAAGGTCCAGAGTCTTGAATTCATAAAAACCAAACAGATGAACTCCTACCAGATCTTATCTCTTGAGAAAATTAAAACAAACCTTAGCAATTGTCCTCCCAAGTTGTCAACTGTCTCTGAGAGATTCAGAGATCTGTGGTCGGTACCAATTTGTTACTTTGTTGGCCATCTGGCTCTGGCTCTAGCCTACTCTCATAATGGCAAGTGGCATTAGTTTGCCTAGCTGGTGACAGCCTAGTCATCTGCCCAACATCCTCATCTCAACTGTGTGTTCAGTAGGTACTCTTTATCTCATCATGGTGATTACAACTGTTCTGTCTTTATGAAAAGGAGGCTAAAAAAAAGTGATTTTCTGTTTTGATGATGGAAGTAAAAAAGGTCTAAAGGAAAGAAGGCATCCTTGAGTTCAAAAGTTTATAGAGGTCTTGAATCAAATGTCTCATGAATGCCAGTGAACTCATGTACTTTGGTGGCATGATGGTTTATTGAAATATTGATTTGTATTGTGCTCTCAGTATTTTTCTTCTCCCTTCATTTCAAGGAGATAGTTGGGCCATTGTTTCGCTAAATATGAAGTTGTTCTGGAACAACTTTGTTGCCTATCTTCTGGGAAAAGCTGAGCATGTTGAAAAGGTTACACTAGGAGTTTGAGAGAAAGATTAGAGAGAAAAGAGAAAGAGATTTTCCCCAGACAGAGAAGGGTCAGGATTTGATGGGTCTGTGATGCCCTTTATTAGCAAGGCCACAAGACCTTCTAGCCTCACCAAATTCTGCTGCAAAAAAGAATTCTGGCTCCTATGGACCACGTGGGGTGAAAGGAGAGAAAAACAGAAAAAAAATCACATGGCCTGCAAACTGGATATTTTGGTAGAGATTGCTAAATTTCATCAGTATCTATTTCACCTGGGTACCCAGGTCAATTCTACTTCTCTGCCAGTCCCCTTGCATTTAAGGAGAGCCAAGTGCCTGAGTCTGGCTGAAGTAATGGGCACCATTTTGAGGTCCAGCCCTTAAAGATATCCTCATGATCTCTCCATTATCGCCTTAAATCACTTTCTGGTCTGAGTGGCAGAAGCAAAGGATTGTAAAGCCCCGAGGATGATTGGAAGATCCCACGAGGGAAGGATCCCTGAGCTACCATTTAACACGAGCTACCCAGCAGGGCTTCCTGACTGGGAATATCCATGTTGGACTTCATGTGACTAAGAGACCAACTTCTTAAGACACTGTGATCTGGTGGTTTTTCTACACAATAACTAGCTGTAATTGCCTTGCCTGATTCAGATGTTGAGCCCCTCTTTCCCATGCAACACATGCCTCCCAGATGCTTACCCTTGGAATAGAGTGGGAGACCCAAGTAATAGCTGAGCTAGAACTGTTTGCTGGCTCAGTGGGACCCCGAGAGCTGCATTTCATTTGATTTAAAGACAATACATCACTTTGAAACAAGACCTGACTTTGTAGACTCAGAGTTTTGTCTCATTTCTCCATCTGAATTCCTTTTTCTTTCTGGAAAAGACGTAAATGGAGGAATCTGGCCTCCCGACAGACAAGACTCCCCAGCACACACCTAAGAGTGACGCTCCCTACCAAGGTAGGCATAGGCTCTCTGGCCTCCCACCCATCCCTTTATTTTCAGCCCTTTTTGCTCCTTCGAGGGGATGGGCGTGAACCTTAGAGGTCTGGGTAGCAAAGAGTTATGCCTTTCTTTCAGCTCTTTTGCTTCTTCAGTCAACTAATTAGATCAACATTTCAATCCGAGGCTGCTCTGCTGGTCTCTAGCTCACACCATCACCTGAAATACAGCCCGCCACACACGCTTTTGACAGCAAGAGCCGCTCAAAAGCCTCTCCATGCCTCTATTCCAGGAATAATCCAAGGAAAGGGTTGATACCTGTGAAAGCCGTGAGTGCTGAAGCCTCTCTGTCCACCGCTTCAAAAGAACAACTACCCTCAGTCTGCCTTTATTTTGCATTATAGCTCTTCGTTTTCAATGAAAAGTCCCTGCTCTCTATTCATTATAAAGAATAAAGAGCTTTTCAAGTGTGAGTTGCTCAACCCAGAAGGGAACAGAGCTATTTTTAAGAGGGTTTCAACTCTGAGCTGCTACACAGGCCAGCCTGCCAGCAGCAGAGGTCTTCCAGGGAGGCCCAAGGCAATTGCAGCCTCTCTTCAGGAGGGGATATTCAGGAAGGAAACTCCTGGGGCAGAAACGTTCTAGTTCTCTGGCCCGCAGACACCCCTGGTGCCTTCACACCTGGCTCCTCTAGGCAGAACCTCACAAGGGGGTCGGGGGAGTATTTTTTATTCTCACCCATTTGAGGTTTGCCTGCTGCCTTAGGTTTCTCACATCTACTTCCTCCAAATAGGAAACAATCTGCTTGATTCTCATCCAGGAGCACGGAGAGGAGGGGGGCCGCCTTTATGTCCTCTCCTATCTTCGTCAAACCATATGCAACTGGCAGCCACTACACTTCTCTCTGTGGGAAGAGGATAATCAGAGCTGGATTCCTGAATGAAAGGAGGAACATGCAGAGTTGCCTGCCTCCCGTCCAATGGTAGTAGAATCCTTGTGGCCTGACTCAGTCCAGCTCATCTGAAGTCCATGCCTTTGAGGGACTGGAATGGGCTCTCAGATTCAGACTTAGAGGGACCTGGGTTCAAGTCTCACCTCTTGGGCCTCTGTTCTCTCAGGGTAAACGAGGATAACAGTACTGTCCTCTCAGAGGTATTGTAGGGAGATTTACTCATCCTGCAGGGTCACACATATGTTTATCAGTGATCTGAGGGCTGGCAAGGTACACTCTCTACTTTCTTTGAAGAGCCAAAAATGGTGCCACTGGATGACAGAAACGATAGTGACAATTTGATGGAACTAACCATTCAGGAGGCTTGAGATGACCTCCTATTCTCCCATTCCATTAGGCATCTCCAACAGAGAGAAGGGGCAGGGAATTAAAACTATGCCATTGTTCTGGTAGTTCTGGGGAGTAAAAGACATGTGTGTAAACTAAATGATGGGAGGGGACCAAAATGTCAACTAATTTCATACAAAGAATGGGTAAAAGAAATAGAGAAACTTTTTCTCATTATACTACATCTTGCACCATGAAGGTACAGAGCTTATAGAGATACATTTCAGTAATTTTTTTAAGGAAATATAATAGCCAGGAAAATATCTGCTGATTGGACCTAAAGGTAAAGACAGTGCAAATATACGCATATAGTAAGGTTACACTGTTAGAAAGACAGGGCAACCAATTAGGCTCTGAGCTTCCAGTAAGCCAAAGCAGAAAGGGAAATATCATGTTACCAAATGTATATCTTTCATGAGGAACCCCCTACTGCTACCAGTTCCTCATCCTTTTTTATCATGAGATTCATAAGCATGGATAATTATCTTCAGGAAGAGAATACTTAGGGAGTTTCACTACGGCCTCTTTCAAGTGTTTGATGGGCTGCCAAGTACAAAAAGGAAAGATTGCTTTGGGTAATTCCAAACCACAAAACTAGAATCAATGAGTGTAAGTTAAAGGGAACAGATTTTGGTTAAAAATAAAGAACTTTCTAACAATTAGAGTTGTCCATAAATGGAATGAGCTGTCTGGCAAAGAAGTGAGCTCCCTGTTACTGGAAGTGATCAAACAGAGGCTGGCTAACCATCTGTTAAGGATAAAAAGGATTTGTACATAATGAGAGAATTATGCAACAACATAATACAAGGCTCTTCATGACAGTTTTATTTATAATAGTAGGAAAGAAAATAGAATCAACCTAAATGTCCAACACTAGGGGATTAGATTATTATGGTACTCTCCTAGGGCTTTTTTCTTCTTTTTTTTTAACAGATTTTACAGATGTTAAAAACCAATAAAATGGTGACATGAGAAGTGCTTATAATCTATTACTAAGTGGAAAAAAACAAGCTTCTGTAGCATATATAGCGCGATGCCATTTTGTAAAACAATATTTGTATATGGAAGAATAACACTAAGAAGTACATAAGTGAAAATATTAATAGTGATTACCATTGGTGTTTGAATTATGGGTGATTTTCCTCCTCAGAGCTTCTCAGGGTTTTCCAAATTTTCTGTGTTGAGCACTTATCACTTATGTAAGCAGGAAAAAAAGTAAGAAGAAAAAAATCCCAAAGAGTCTCTTATTAACTAGTAGCTTTAATTAGATGATCCCTATAGTTTTTCAAACCTAAGATGCCATGATTTTTATTTTAAACTTAGGTTGATGGTTTTTTCTCATAAATAACTTATCTTTTAAAAAGGTTTTAATCAAATATAAACACCCTCCCACCAAAAAAAGGTTGGCTTAAATTATAAAGTTTTTGGTAAAATCGAATGCATTTCCGATTGCTATGGCCATTTTCATCTGAAGTCTCTTTTGAAGATATATGGGCTATCTACGTATCTATATATATGTAAAAGTCTACACTGTAGAATAGAAAGAGCTTACGAATTGGAATCAGACATCACCGGGTCTCAAATCGTGGCTCTACTACAAACTAGCCTTCGTTTTCACAACTTGAATATGGGATGATAATAATAATAATAGCTAAGATTTGCAGAAGATTCACTATGTGCCAGACACTGGTTAAGTGCTTTACATGCAACGGAATCGTCAATAAAATTCTCCAAGGTGAATTCTATTCTCCTTGTTTTTCAGAAGATAAAACTGAAGCGCAGAGAATTTCCATAGCTTGCCAAGATCAGACCGCTCTAAGTAATGGAGCACAAATTCAACCTCAGGTAGTCTAACCTTGGGAGCCATGGTGTTAACCACTCTACTATCCTGCCTTGTAGAGTTGTGGAAGGATTATTTAAATTCACATACATAAAGTGCTTACCAGAAAAACAGGCAGTCAGGGTGTTACGTTTCTCCCTAAACTTTTCCACAGCTATCTGGCCCCAGAAAGACTTTTGATTATCTTCTCCAAGAATGCATTCAACGAACACACTGGAGAAATGCGGCTCTGTGGTAGGTAGTCTTACAACAAGTTCATTATCAATGGCGTTCTTGTCAAACTCAGAGATATTAGAAATCATGTCCTACAGGATTCCATTCTGGGGCTGATTCTTTAATATTTCATCAATGATTTACATGGATAGAACAGAAAATAAGCTCCTAGAGCTGACAGATGATACATGCTGTTAGCAGATGACACCCATCGTCAGTTAGGAGGGCTAGCATCCAGGACAGGATTAGAATTCCAAATGGTCTGGCAAGATGGAGAAGAGGTGGAGGCAAAAAGAATGAACTTCATTAGCAACTAGCACAGAGTAATACATTTATTAAGAGGGAAAACATTATTATCGGTATACCAAGGGCAATGACTAGCAGTGAATAATCGCTGCTGGAAAGAGTTAATGGTTAAAGTTGCTCATAAGCTGGAAATGAGACAGAAAGTCAAGTACAATTCTGGAAATGTACTGGAAAAATAAGACTATGTTGGAGTAACTCAATTTTCCCCATTATATACCACATTTTAAACACTCTTTTGAGTTCTGTGTTTTTTCCCTTCAATATTGTTCTGGGCATTTTGAAAGAGGAATATGAAAAGCAAGAGACATTTTTACCATTACAAAACACAACCTGAAGGAATAGTGAAGGAACTGAGATCTTTTAGTTGAAGAAGACAAGTCAATTGCTGACAATTGATTTAAAAATTGCTTACTGAGCAGCATCTATGTCCCAGCCTTTGTGCTGGGTGTTGGGAGACAGAGAATCAAGATGTAGTTTCTGCCCTCGAGAAGCTCAGAGGAAAGAGGACAATCACTCTTAAGTTTATAAAGACAGTTATTTAGAACTCTGATATTTGTGTTGTTCCTAGCTAACTCCTATGCATCTCTTTCTTTTATTTCCTCTTTCTTCCCTCATCTCCTCTTCTTTTCCTTTTTCCTTCCCTTCCCTCAATGTTAGGTGTGTGATTGGAGCCCACTAGCATGGCAGGTTAGCTAGGTATATTCAATAGGATCCCATCTGAGACTTGGCCAGGACACGAATCCCTTCTCTTCTTATGTTTCAAAATATTTCTATAAATGTATCTTTCATCCTCCACACAATTCCAAAACAATTGCAGGCAAGGAAGCAAGTCTGGGGGAGAGGGGGAAAAAAAAGTAGGTCCCCAGATGCAAAATAGATAAGTTTGGCTAGAGAGAATGCTAGAGTAGATATATTATGAATTTTATAACATTAAGGAATTTGAACATTCTCTTATTGATGACAGAAAGTCAACTGAAGTTTGTGAGAAAGGGGGTGACAAGATCAACTTGTGTTTTAGAAAGAGTAACTTTTGCAGTAGACAGAATGGCTTGCGAGGGGACAGCCTGGAGGAAGGGTCTTGTTAGAAGATATTATTAACCAATAAAAAATAACCAGAATTAGGCAATAGAATTAAAAGAGACAATATATGTGAACATGAGGGACACTGCAAAAGAAAAATCATCAAGATTTGATGCCTAAGTAAACATGAGCATCAAGGGAGGGAGAGAATTTGAAAACAACTCCTAGATAGTAGACAAGGAGTTTGGAAAGTGAAAATGTACCAAAATGGGGCAGTGGGAAGGTGAAAATGGTTTGTGGCAAGGGAATCATGATGGGTTCAGGGCCAGATAGGCTGTCTTTGCGTTGATGGAATATATAAATAAAACCCATACATCCAACAGGGAGCTAGGAATAGATTTTCTAGAAGGTCAGCCTCACAGAGGTAATAGTGTGTTTTGGACACCTCCACCTGTATATCCCACTGACATATCGCACTGCATGCCTACGACTGAACTCTACTGTCATTCACAAACACAAAAATTTGTGTTTCTCCTCCAGGTTAATTATGCTTTTAAACATCCAGGCTACCAAACTTGGAGTCACCCCTGGCACCTTCATCTCCACGCTTCCCGCTCCCATAAGCAACTAGCCACTAAAACAACTGATTCTAAGAGCCAAATATGTTGTGTGTCAATTCCTAGTGCCACAGTTAACCTTCTCATGATTTGTTCCCTTAGCTAGCACACAGTTTGTGGCAGGTTTTCTTGCCATGTAAGTCTGTATTTTTCCACTGGCTACAGAATGAAATTCAAAGTCTTTCAGGAATGAACATACCTGACCAGCTTAATCCCTGAGAATATCTATATATACCCAACCAGAAAGCCCCATCAGCATCCTTGCCTTTCTTTAATGATGCCAGGCATTTCTATGCCCGATATACCGTTATTGATGACGTCCCATTATTTTGGAATAATTTTTTCTACTTAAGGAGAATAGCTTTCAAGTTCTGAGTTCCATGCTAGTCCCACTGTGAAGGTTTCTCTGATCTCCCGTTGCTTGTCTCTCTTCACTCATGCTGCTTTTTTTGAAAGCAAGAGCCTGACCAGGAAGGTGAAAGTAGACATGGGAAGAAGCAAAGGATATAATAAAAGTCTAAGGAAAGGATTGATGGACACAGAGAAGGGAAAATTTCAAGATACAATGACAGTCTTGGCTAGCCCTGGTTCACTGGAGAGAATTACTGTGTCAAAGAAAAGGAAAGGGAAGCGAAGGGAAGGGAAAGGAAAGAAAAATATTAATTTGGCTTTGAGTATGTTTGAGTTGAGAGACTGGCACTGAACCCAAGTCAAGCTGATAATTGGCCTTACAGACTGGGGCACCTGGGTGGCTCAGTCATTAATAGTCTGCCTTCTGCTCAGGTCATGATTCCAGGGTCCTGGGATCAAGCACCACATAGGGGCTCAGGTCATGATTAGGGTCCTGGGATCGAGCACCGCATAGGGCTCCCTGCTCAGGGGGGAGCCTGATTCTCTCTCTCCCTCTGCCTGCCGCTCTGCTTACTTGTGCTCTCTATCTCTCTGTCAAATAAATAAATAAAATCTGAAAGGAAGGAAGGAAGGAAGGAAGGAAGGAAGGAAGGAAGGAAGGGAGGGAGGGAGGGAAAAGGCCTTATAGAAATGAAAAGGGTGGTTGATGCTGGATAAAACTATTTGGAACTTAGATGCACAGAGATGATACCCGATGTGTGGGAATAAATAAATAGAAGAGTCTATTAGGGAAAATGTTGCTCTAAGGATACAGCTATAAACATGTTACCAGAGTTCCAGCCAGGACGGCAACTTAGGAAGACCCTGAATTCACTTCCTCTAAGGGTACACCAAATCTACACCTGTTTATAGAGCAATCCTCCTGAAGAAGAAGACAGACAAAAAAGAGAGCAAATAGAGAATGAATGGCAAGAGAGACAGAGACGGGGTAAAAAAGGGAAAGTCTACCTGCACACATGGTGAACTGTAGTCAGGAGGGATAGTACTGAGGGACCAGGAGCAGATTCATCTGTGCTGGAGCTCAGAAAAAAACAAAACAAAACAAAACAAAATAAAACAACAAAACCCCATGGTGTAAAAGGGCAATTGGAATACAAAGGATCCATCACTAGAAGCTTGCCAAACAGCAGGAGAACTGCTGGAACTCCACGTCAGAGGAGCTGGTGAGTGCCATAGTTTACATTTGTCCTCTACCTTTGATAGTGCAGAGAGGAGCAGGGCTCCTGGGGTCATAGCCAGCCTGCCACCTCAGCAGGCCCTAGGCCTCCAGCCCACACCAGCCTCAAATGCTATAGGGCACGGGAAAAAGGGTGTACTTTATTTATTTTATTTTTTAAAATATTTTATTTATTTATTTATTTGACAGAGAGGTCACAAGTAGGCAGAGAGGCAGGCAGAGAGAAGAGGGGAAACGGGCTCCCTGCCGAGCAGAGAGCCCAATGCGGGGGCTCCATCCCAGGACCCTGAGATCATGACCTGAGCCGAAGGCAGAGGCTTTAACCCACTGAGCCACCCAGACACTTCAAAAGGGTGTACTTTAAAAGAACAACTAGAACATAGAAGAACTAACCCTAGAGCGCTGCCAAATGATAAGGGGGCTGCTGGGACTCTCTGGGTCAGAGGGGCTGGCAAGCATCATGGTTTACATTCCTCCTCCACCTTGAGATGGGAGCAGGGTGCCAGATGTCACAGCCAGCCTACCATATCCGTGACACCCTGGTCCCTAGCCTACACCAGTCCCAGGTGTCCCAGCAGTTCAACAATAAGCCCCAGCTTATTGGGACACCCTTGGTCAGCCGTCACTATGGCTTTAGCCATCTCGCCAAGGTGACACACATACAAAGTACACCCAGAATACTCCAGGCCAACACTACTTCAACTCTACATGACTTGCTGGGGCACCCCCAGAACAGAGCACCCCAGGATCCCATGGCCCATGCTTCCCTCAGCTCTAGCTGCCCTGTCAGGGCGCCCCCTGCACAGAGTGCCTCAGGATCCCCTGACCCACATCTCACCTTGGCCCCAGTCTTTCCACCAGGAAGCCCCCGTGTGGGGTACCCTGGGGTACCCTGGCCCACACATGCCTCAGATTGAGCTGCCCTGCCAGGTCACCCCTGCATAAAACATGCTGGAACATCCCCATCTGTACCCACTTGAGCTTCAGCTGTCATTCCAGGGTGCCCTCGACACAGAAAGCCCCAGCCTGTGCCCACTTGAGCTCCAGCCATCCCACCAAGGCAGCCCCAGCACAGAGCGCCCCAGGACCCCGAGCCATGCCAGCCACCTGGCACATACAGTTTACAAAGGGGATGATCATACACAAGATCATTTTTTCAAGTTTAAGAGAAGTAGCTGTTCCATTCATAGAAACACACAGAAAGTTGAGAAAGATGAGGAGACAGGAATATGCTCCAAATAAAAGAGCAAGACAGAACCTCAGAACAAGAACTAAATGACAGTAATAAGCAATCTACCTGACAAAGAGTTCAAAGTAATGGCCATGAAGAGGCTCATTAGATTAAAGAGAAAAGTGAATGAACTCACTGAGAACGTCAACAAAGAAAGTATAAGAAACAACCAATCAGAGTTGAAGAATACAGTTACTGAAATGAAAAATACACTAGAGGGAATCAACCGTAGATAAGAGGATACAGAAGAACAGACCAACAATCTGGAAGATAGAGTAATGGAAAGCCACCAAGCCGAACAGCAAAAGAAAAAAGAATTTTAAAAATGAGGATAGGCTAAGGGATGTCTTGGACAACATCAAGTGAACAAGCACTTGCATTACAGGGATTCCATAATCCCCATGAAGGAGAAGAGAGTAAGGGGGCAGAAAACTTATTTGAAGAAATAATACCTGAAAACTTCCCTAATCTGAGGAAGGAAGTAGACCTCCAGTTTCAGGAAGCACAGAGTTCCAAACAAGATGAACCCAAGGGGGTCCACACCATGACACATAATAATTAAAATGTCAAAGTTTCAAAATAAAAATGCCAATTCCTCACCTAGAAATAGAAAATTAAAAGCTCTGAAAGTAGGCGTCAACATCTGCATTAAACAACAAGCCCTCCGCGAGACCTGATGCTCACCAAAGTTTTTAAAGAGCTGCTTGATATTAGAATGACATTTTAAATTCCTTAAGGTTGCTTAATGTGTGTAGCAATATATAATGAAGTGTGTGTGTGTGTGTGTGTGTGGTGGGGGTGGGGAGTGAAGGATGGAGGACGTTAGAGTGCTGAAGTTCAACAGACATGGTAGTCTGGGAATCGGTTATGAAAACGACAGTCTTCTTGAGGGTGGCGAGTGTGGTGATCAGCTAGGATGACAGAGAGAAGGTACTGGAGACCGAAATGTCTCATGTGAATGTGTGCTTGTTGACTGTGGTCCACGACATCAGTCTCTCTGTAAAATAAACCCTGTTATGGTGATAGTTTTCAAAGACTATTGTGAGAAATAAACTAGATAGGCAAACACAGAATGTAAAACACGTATTTACATTTAGCCAAATTCCTAAAAGATAAAAGTTGGTATTTTTAGGAGTATGGTATCATTTTAAAACCCAAATAATGCATGACTCATTATTTTGGATAATATTTATCACTACTGATCCATCTCAAACCAAATATTTCACTTTAACTTAACAAGCTATAACTACCAAGTTAAATAATTTTAATAATTAGCAGTTTATCTAGTCTCTTCAATTTCTTAGCCTTGGTACAGATTAGTCTTAGGAATTCTCTCTTCAGAAAGATAAATATGCTTTACGTATAGACAATATATAGTAAAAGCTTTCTACTCTATAAAAAATTACACCAATTGTAAGCTTATCTAGTAAAGAGAATGTTTACGAGGAAAAAAGAAAAATAGTAAATATGTCTGTCACCCTTAAATATCTCTTCATGCCCTTAGTGACTCCCTCCTTCTCATCCCTTTTCACCCTCTACTTGGTTCCAGGTGATCAGAGACTCTGCTTTGGTCATTGTAGTTTAGCTTGCATTTTCTGGAATTTTGTATAAATGCAATCACACAGTACGTATGTGCTCTTGTTTTTGTCTGACTTCTTTCACTCAGTATACTATTTTGAGATTTATGCAGGCTATAGTGTTTGTGAATAGTTAAACCACTTTTACTGTTGCATTGTATTTCTTTGTGTGACCATATATTTATGTTAACCCATTCACCTATTGATGGACATGTTAACTCTTTCCAGTTTTGGGCTATTACAAAAAAAAGCTGCTATGAACATTAACACACACACACACACACACAAATATACACACACAAGTTACTCATTTCTTCTATATATTTTTAAAGATTTTACTTATTTGTCAGAGAGAGAGAACACGCGCAAGCAGGGGGAGTGGCAGAGGGAGAAGCAGGCTCCCTGCAGAGCAAGGAGCCCAATGTGGGACTTAATCCCAGGACCATGGGATCATGACCTGAGCTGAAGACAGATGCTTACTGGACTGGGCCACCACATCCCACATTACTTGTTTTGAAGATGAGAGGAGGAATTCTAAGTAGCAAAAGACCCAGACAAAGAGTGGCTACTGAGGTGAACTTACATATTTTAGTTTTCCTAAAAGGTGATTTTTTTTTTTTTTTGGTCTTTAACCTTTTATGGGAAACTTCCAATGTCTAAGATGTCATACTTGTGATTTGAGGAAACTGCTCAATTGGGGTCCCTTTTGATTCTAAGTTTTGAAATTTAGTCATTTTTCTTTCAAAAGAGGTTTTCTATTCTTATATGAGGATATCTAACCAAAAACAACCACCAAATATTAGGCCATAGAATTTAAAGAGAAGTGGGATAGTAAGGTCTGTTTCACATGATCTATCAACATCTTGGGATCGGATGAGGGGCTAGAATAAGTTGTGTTAAAATGGATTCAATTTGACCAAATTACAGCCTTTTTTTTTTTTTTAAAGATTCTATTCATTTATTTGACAGAGAGAGAGAAATCACAAGTAGGCAGAGAGGCAGGCAGAGAGAGGGGGAAGCAGGCTCCCCACTGAGCAGAGAGCCCGATGCGGGGCTCAATCCCACGACCCTGAGATTACAACCTGAGCCGAAGGCACAGGCTTTAACCCACTGAGCCATCCAGGCACCCCCAAATTACAGGTTTTGAAAGAACTTCTCTTTAGCACAGCCATGCTTTGTTATTTTTAGAGGAATTTATTGAAATAAAAATATTGTAAAAATAAATACTTGTGGGACACCTGGGTGGCTCAGTCTAGTTAAGCATCTGCTTTAGGCT
Organism: Procyon lotor; assembly: GCA_028646535.1. NCBI lineage: Eukaryota > Metazoa > Chordata > Mammalia > Carnivora > Procyonidae > Procyon > Procyon lotor. The sequence goes on from CM053605.1 coordinate 63,014,418, forward strand.
CAGGTCATGATCCCAAGGTCCTGGGATAGAGTCCCGCATCAGGTTCCTTGCTCAGTGGGGACCCTGCTTCTCCCTCTGCCTGCCGTTACTCCCCCTGCTTGTGCTCTTTCTCTCCCCAACAAATAAATAAATAAACAGATAAATAAATAAATAAACCTTTAAAAAAGTACATGCTTATTGTAAAAACAATCCAAACAATCCATCAATATAGAAGTAAAGACAAAAGCTCTGTCATAATAAGCAAGTTGGCCTATAGTTTAATAGACTTTTCAGAATACATATGCAATCACATATACATAGATCTTTTTCTGCATGTGACTTGTCCAACTTCCACCATTTCATTTCCCCTAAAAATAAATAAGCTATAGCAATTAACAATTACATTAATAAAGGTTACATTTCTACAGGACACCCATACATATTGCATTAAACATGTATTATATTCTGATCCTTACTCTGATAGGCAAAAATAGGTGGGGGGGATTATTGGTGTCATTTTATAGGCGATGTCACCTTTATGCAAATTCTCAAAGCTACTTATGCTGAAGAAGTTGTAACTGGTCTCGGGTCCTCCATATCAAACAATGGGTTTCTTTTCTATATCACATTGTTCCCCACGGTGGGATTTCCACATCTGAGTCTTCCCAACCTCAGCTAAAGTGTCCTATAGAGTATGTCAACTCAAAACTTGGACCAGATATGATTTTGAACATCACCATGTATTTGCCTAGTAGTTTTCTTTATATAGGAAAAGAGTGGCCTTCTAAGTTTGATCTACCAAGTATTTGGATTACATCTTGAAGTGATGCCAATGGGGGGTACAAGGAAAACTCTACAGGACCCTGCACTGATGTCTCTGTATGTAACCCAGCCTCATCCATAAGTATGTCTGGCAATGTCGAAACTATTGAACAATGTCGAAACAAGACAACAAGCCCAAAGCGGAGTCACTTATGCTAAGTTCCACATCACCAAACTGAGACTTAATTCTAGTTTCAGCTGTTCTAGAAATGGTGTCTTAAACCAGTCAATCAGGAATCGCCTATTCAGCACTAGGTAGAATATTCTGCCTGGTAGAGCCCCATCCCCTAAAGAAAAGTAACCTTGCAATAACCAGCCCATGTTTTTGTCTAGTAAAAGAAGACCTGCTTCCCTCAGCCTGTAAAAGGCTATCATTTTGTACAGCTCCTTGGAGCTCCATTCTGTCTGCTAGATTGGATGCTGCCTGATTTGAATTTATTTTTGCTCAAATAAACTCTTAAAATTTTTCATATGCCTAAGTTGATCTCTTAACAGTTCTAGTGAAGGGAAGTTTGGGGGAGAGAGGCAAGAGGTAGTTTAGAGGAAAGAGCACTACTATATTTCATTTCTGAGAAACATTTTTCCCCCCACATCTTAATACTTAGAAAGAGGCAATCATCTTGCAAATCCATGGATCTTTGATTTGGTAAAGAGCACTAAACGGGGACTCACTGAAACTAGATTCTTGACAAAATTCTGGTACTTCCCCATTTGGGGAAGGTCATTTAACTCCTCAGTGTTGTGAACAAGAGGTGACATATGTAAAGCTCACTATAGGCTACACAGGAGTTGCTTTTAATAAAAACTAACATTTGTGGAGGGTTTACCCTATTCCAGTTACTGTTCTTAGCACAGTGAGAGGATTTTCTCATTTAATCCTCATAGCAAACCTCTTAGGAAAGTCCTATAAATATCCCAGTTTTAGAGATGAGCAAAGTGAGATTTCGAAAGTTCAAATGAATATAGCTATAGGTTAAAACTGGTAAGTGGCAGAGCTGGGAGTTGAACAAGGTAGTACGAGGCCAGAGGCTCCCCCACTAACCCCAATACTGTTGACCTACTTGCTAGCTATGAATTCACATCATTGTCCTTTTATTTTCCTTCTTCCTGTTCTATTCCTCCACAGGTTTCCTAGCTGATCTTGATTTATTATAAACTCAGATGCCTTCAGGATTATAAACTTAGAACTGGTGAGGGATGATAAGTGTTAAGGATGGTAAACAATATGATTATTAGCCTGCATGCACGCGCGCACGCGCACACACACACACACACCACACACACACAACACACACTGCATACCACATACCACAGTGACTTTTGGATTACTTTTGCACACACACACACACACAAACACACAAATTAAACAACACATCAAATGAAACTGAAAATAAAACAAAACAACCTTGGATTGGCTTTTTAAAACCAATACAAATTAAATTTACTAGGCCTCTTGGTGTATCCAAAAAAAAAAAACTGTGTTGATTTCAGCTATCAGTTTGAGAACTTCCATTAAGTCTGCAAGTAACAATATCTATTCCGGATGGATTATAGCAACACCTGCAAAAACTTCAACAAAGCTAAAGGAGATACTGAAGTGGAGGAGAACGTAACCCAGAGTGGATCTACAATTTCCTAAAGAGGAGGTCTCCAAAATGACATTTTTATTGAGCACTTCCTATCAAAAAACAGGTACTTTGTCTCATGCATCTTTACCTCATACCATTTCTAAGAAGGACTAGAGGTCCTTTTGTACAGATAACCCAATTAATGCTCCAGAGTGTATATAGAACTTGCCTGAGGCTTTTCCAGTAGTACACTTGCTGGGGTCAGAGGGCGGATCTTTCACATGTCACAAAACCAATGAAAACCCTCAGTTTTTTCCCCAAAGCTCTGAATCTGATTTTATTCATAGTTTTATGTTCTTTTTCTTAAAGAGAGCCCTCCCAACCATTTAAACATCAGATTCCACCAAACCATAGATCCATACCATAGGGGAGTCCAAAGGCTGTGCCAACAGCTATCTTGAGCAAGGTGCCCTCTGACTCCAGCTCCCTCCCAGGTGAGGAGAAAGCTGCAAACCCCACATTCTCCGGCCAGCTCCAGTATTATGCACTTGATACGTCCTGGAGTACTCCTGGGGGCCCTCCAGGAGAAGCTTCTACCTCTTCTCCACTGGTTCACCAAGCAGAGACAACGTTGACTCTTTCAGCAGCTGTGGTTTTCCTATTAATTGCGAAGTTGCCCCCAGCCGGCAGGAAATGAGATGCCAAAAGGAAGGGGGAGTGGATCTTTTCCAGACCTCTACAACTCTCAGATTCTACTAAACCAGTAGCCAAAACCCTCTTTAGCATCTGAAAGGGAAGGCAATTGTATGGCTAAGCCTCCCTCCACCACCTCCAGACTTTTCTCAGCCAGAGAACAAAGGGAGAAAAGCAAACACCACTTCACACTCTTATTCATCGGAGGTTAAAAGAGACCTCCCACTATACAAAAGTCCTTCGAAAGGTCAGTTTGGGAGTGAATTGAGGGAGGGCGCTGGCCGGGGAATGAAATGTTTACCATCACTCTCCCGCCCGCCGCTGATTCTGTTTTTCTTTCAGCACGTGCATGGGGTACATATGTCAGAATTGGACATTTTCATCCCCAGTTCACTTGCTGGTGGTCAAATTATATGTCCTTGGCTCTCCTTAGCCTTTTTCAGATTCTGAATTCCTGTGGAACTAAGGAGGCAGGGCCACCCTGGGCCAGGACAACTCCCTGGGGATGGTTATTCATTCATAGTCACTGAGTCAATAGCCACTGGTTCAGTAGGAAACAGGTACCCAGCGCTGTGCTAGGTGCCAGAAGGATGCGACAACGCAAGAGCTGATGCGTTCGTCTTACAGCTGCCATTCAGCGGGGGAAGCCCACCATTACACAATGAAGCACATGCTCCATTTTTTAAGTACGACTGTGATAAATGTCTGAAGGAGCACAGTGTGCAAAGGGAGGTTGACGGGAGAGTGGCTGACCTCATGTGGGCTGTCCGGGCAGGTGGGGAGGGGGGCTTCTTTGAGGAAGTGAGAGGAGTCAGTTACGTGTCAGGGCAGTTGAGATCATGCTGGGGGTTGCAGGCAAAAAGTCCCTGACTTGGAAAAAATCAGGCTGGGCACAGGAATTGGAAGACGACGTGTGGCTGGAGGCCAGAGGGCAAGCCAGAATGGGGCTGGGGATTTGGCAGGAGGGGAACTTCCATTGGGCTGTGTATTCTGTAGGCGTTTGCCTTCTATCTCCAAAGCAAGTAGAGAGGGTTGGGGGCGGGGACCAGTTACAGGATTTGATAAGGGAAGTGACTTAGGAGGTTTGTAGCGGCAAGAAAGAGGTTTAGGGGGGCGCCTGGGTGGCTCCGTGGGTTAAAGCCTCTGCCTTCGGCTCAGGTCATGATCTCAGGGTCCCGGGATGGAGCTCCGCACAGGGCTCACTGCTCAGCGGGGACTCTGTTTTCCCCTCTCTCTCTGCCTACTTGTGATCTCTCTCTCTCTCTCTCTTTCTCTCTCTCTCAAATAAATAAATAAAATCTTAAAAAAAAAAAAAGTTTGAAGGGGCGCCTGGGTGGCTCAGTTGTTGGGCGTCTGCCTTCGGCTCGGGTCATGATCCCAGGGTCCTGGGACCAAGCCCCACATCGGGCACCCTGCTCAGCAGGAAGCCTGCTTCTCCCGCTACCATTCCCTCTGCTTGTGTTTCCCTCTCTCGCTGTGTTTCTCTCTGTCAAATAAATAAAATCTTTAAAAAAAAAAGTTTGAAGTTCTCAAATTTTAATGAATTACTTGGGAATCCTGTTAAAATGTAGATTCAGATCCAGACGGTCTGGAGTGGGGACTGAGACCGCATTTATAACCCAGGTGCCCAGGTGCTTGTCTATTCTACAAACATTTTACTAGGAGTTTTAGATTAAAGCTCTTGTAATGCAGAGGAAGAAAAGCAGGCAAACTTGACAGGTATTGTGTGAGAAGTCTCGCAGGTCTCCGTCCGACTTGGGCAACTCTGGTGGGAGTTGCATTCACGGAGACAGGATGCATCAGAAAAGAAAGAACAAGCCAGGGTAGCAGGTGAAAAGCTCAGTGTTGGACATGCTGAGTTTGATGTCTTGGGAATCTCTAAGGAGGCTATGTTACATATGAATCTGAAGCTCAAGAAAGAAGAGGAAGCTGGAGATACAAATTTAGGAGTTATCAATATGTAAATGGCAAATGAAGCTATGAAAGTGGATGCTATCAGCATAGGGAGAGGGAATACAGCAGGTGGCACAAACTTAAATTTGACCTGCTGTCCTTCTGTTAGTCTTCTCTTACGTATCTTGGGAAGAGAAGAGGCCCAAGGTGAAGCAAGTGTTTGATGGCCGAGTGGGGAGGAGAAGCCAGCAAAACAATCTGAGAAGAAAATGTCAAAGATAAAAGAAAAACCAAATTGTCATCCAACGACTTGCGGAATTCTTTCTCACTGACAGAACAGCTTGGAGACTTGGGGATAGCTTGAGATTACCAAGGTAAATCCTCTCCACAGCCCCAGCGGCTGAGTTGTGGTTGACCTAAACCGGACACAGTCTCATTCTACTCTGCCTGAAGATCGGACCAGGAGTGGGCTCTGACCCATGAAAAAAAAGGGCACGGGGGGAGTGAGAGGGGAATTCAAGGAAGGCATTTTGCTTTCCTTGAAAAAGGATGAGAACGAGAAGAGCTTCATGGTGCCACCACGCATCCCCCCGCCCCCCCACCGTGAACTCAGACACGGTGTCAGAGCAGTGTCAGGCATCCCAGGACTGACAGGAGATGAAATGAGGGCGATAACTCAACAGCCAAGTACAGTTGAATTAGAAACGAAAAAGCGTCCATGTTGTGGATGGCACAGCTGAGCTGCTTAACTACCCCAGAAGCACTTCCTTCTACTGTTTTTGTTAAGTGAGACGATAAATACTCATACTCCTTAAGCTACAGTTAGGGCATTCTGTCACTTGCAGCTAAACCCATCTCCAGCCGTTAATTAGTGCCTATCATGTAGTGTAGACCTGCAGTTTAGGTAGACACGGTTCAGATAGATACAGTGCTTCACTTCGGACAGTTTGTGTGTTTCCTCATCTCCAAAATGGAGATAATAATGGGATCTCCCCCAAGAACTCTCCTATACTGTTGGAGGGAGTGCAAATTAGCAAAACTACTTTGTAATTTGGCAGGATTTACTAAAACTGAAAATGCATGAAACTTAAGGCCCCGCCATTCTACTTCTAGGTAAATCTTAAAGAGATTCTTGCCCAGTGGGTTGAGGGACATATATAAGATTATTCGTTTGAAGCCCTTTTTGTAGTAGGAAAGAATTAACAATCGTCTAGATATCTGTCGGGGGAAATACATAGGTAAACTATCGTATATCAATATGATAGTATACCATGGAACAGTTTAAACAGACGAACTAGCTCTCCCTATATATATCAGCATGGATGGATCTCAGAAACATAATGCTGAATAAAAAAAGCAAATTGCAGAGTTAGACATGCAGTATGATCCATTTATATATATTTTAAAAGCAGACACTACACTACATATTTTTGTGGATCTGTAAGTCTATGGAGAATAGATTGGAACCACATACATTAGATACACTCGGGAATGAGGGATAAAGAAGATAAGGAAAAATAGGGGTCATGTCTAGACAGATGATTGTATCATGCCAGTCACGGGAAAGAATGACTGAATCAATTCAGTTCTGTGCATCTGCAGTTCAACCTTAGAAACAAAATAAAACAAAACATAATGGTATCGCTCTTCTGGGATTGAATGACATAATAGCTTAGAGGCTCATAGTAAGGGCTTAACAAATGGTGGTCCTCACCATTATTATTATGCCCACTTGCTGTGCTCTGCCTTTTTGCTTTCCATAGGCTCTTTCTATTAGATCAGTCTGAGAAAGTTAGGGAATTTGGTTGGGTGCTACTCCCTGGACCTAAATTTCCAATTCCCATTTATTGGTTGGAGGGTCATAACAGCAAAAGGCTTGGTTTGGGCCAGGGCTTGATGTGCATGAAGGCTACTCTAATGGGTTTAAAAAAAAATAGTGTCATAAAATACACCCAGCAGCAGCCCCAAGCTACCAACATCCCAAATCACCCAAAGAGGGGTACACTTTGCTCTTGGGAATCCTTGCATTTTGCACACATAGCTCACTTAATCACAAGATTGAGCAAAACAAGACATTTCCCTGGCATGTGAAAATTGGGGATTTCAAGAGAGAGACCTGGCTTCAACTTTTTCAACTGAATTGGGGCATTTTCACCGCCTTATCCCTACCTACAGCTGCCATTGCCACAGCTGAGATTTCTGTTGCTTGTAGGGTTCACTTCCAGGTACAGTTTTTGAACCAGTTCTGCAAGCAACTGCAGAAGCTCTGATTCATCAAGGTAGAAGAAGGAAGGCAGTAGAAGGATGCGTTATAGGTCACAAAATTAAAGGAAACACTGTGAGCCAGGTCTTGGGAAGCAAGGAAAAGAGGGAGCTACAAGATCTTACTAAGGAATATATGTCTTTCTTTAGTCATGCCACAGGAATAGAACAACTCCACTCACCTAGAGTCTCTCTGTCATTCTCTCTGAAGAGTCTGGCTGGAGTAGTTTGAGTCATACGGGGTGCCTTATGATCGACAATCCTTTTAAGAGTCCATGGTATTGGGAAAGAGTTGTCCCCCCTCAAAGACAAGCTGCTTTGGACAAAAGGGGAAGGATGCTGGCCTAGCAAAAACAGTGAATGTCTACTCTACTGTTAGATGTAGTTTGCAGCTAATTAGGAATTCCAGAGGCCACAGATAGAAAGAGAACTTCATCATCAGCTTGTTTAGTGACCTGGGGAGCTTAACTTCACAATTCTTTCCTCTGTACTGGCAAAGTGGGGATCATGACATGTACTCCTATCTTCGGTCACCAAATGTAAGTCTCAATAAATTAATAATAGCCCTGAGTTGGAAAGGGTCTCAGATGTCTTAAGGGAGTGATTCTCAATCTTGTCTTGGCTGCACATTAAAATCACCAGGGACACTATTTTAAAAGGGACACACTCAAAGATCCTGAGTTAATTGGTTTGGGACAGGAGGTTTGGGCAGCAACACCTTGATATTTTTTTTCCCACCAGTATATGTAAAAAGCTCCCCAGGTGGGGGGCCTGGGTGGCTCAGTCGGTTAAGTGTCAGATTCTTGATTTCAGCTCAAGTCATGACCTCAAGGTCCTGAGATTGAGCCCTGCATCCAGCTCTGTGTTGGGCTTGGTATGGAGCCTGCTTAAGATTCCTTCTCCTGCTCTGCCCCTCCCCACTCACAATCTCACTCTTTAAAATAAATAAATAAAATCTTTTAAAAATAAATAAATAAGTAAATAGTTCCCCAGGTCCTTCTAATATGCAGCCAAGGTTGAGAAGCCCTGGGATAGATTTATAGAGATAGTTTGTTCTCATTCCACTGCTCTCCTATGGAAAGTCCCTCTGTCTCTCTGAAAGGGGACTGTCAGCTTGTTTTATGATTCCAGTGAGGGGAGTATCTTAGTATGCTCAGGCTGTGATAACAAAACTCTATAGGCTAGGTAGCTTAGCAGATATTTATTTTCTCACAGTTTGGGGAACTGGGAAGTCCAAGACCAAGGTTCTAGAACGGATAAGTTCCTGGGGAAAGCTTTCTTTCTGACTTGCTGATGGCTTCCTCTT
>CM053605.1:63023440-63084981 GCA_028646535.1 Procyon lotor
CATGGACAGTACTGGAAGAGATTATGCTGAGTGAAATAAGTGGAGAGAGTCAATTATCATATGGTCTCACTTACTTGCGGAGCATAAGGAAAAACATGGAGGATATTGTGAGAAGGAAAGGAAGGGTGAATGGGGGGAAATTGGAGGAGGAGATTAACCGTGAGAGACGGTGGACTCTGAGCAACAAACTGAGGGTTTTGGAGGGGAGGGGATGGGGGGTTGGGTGAGCCTGGTGGTGGGTACTGAGGAGGGCATGTATTGCATGGAGCACTGGGTGTGGTACATGAACAATGAATCTTGTAACACTGACAAAATAAAAGTATGTGGGGGGGGGGGAAGAAAAGAAAGATCTATGAACTCCCAAGAGTTCAGGAAAACTCACTTAAGTTTAGTGAATAAGAACACACAGATGACTAAATGAAAGTAGGACAACAATGTGTGAAAAAAAATACAAAGAGAAGTTCAAAGAAATAGAAACTATCAAAAAAATAAATGGAACTCCTAGAGATGAAAAATATAACCAAGCTGAAGAACACTGTAGAGTTTCAAAAGTTGAAAAGAAAGAAACACCTAGTAAGAAAAGGTGTGTGTGTGGGTGGGTGGGGGGGGGTGTAGGGGGTGGGGTAGGGCTGGGAGGAGTGAAATCAATGACCTAAAAGAGAAGACATTTGAAATTATCTTAGAGCACCACAAAGGAAAAACAAAACAAAGCAAAACAAAAAAACAAAACCTAAAACAAAAACAAAAAAACAATGGAAGAAAGTGAGTAAAGCCTGTGGGACTTATAAGACACAATAAGAAATAATATCTGTCAGTAACTGTATTACGGAAATTCCAGATGGAGAAGAGAATACCAGAGATCGAAAATATATCTTAAGCAACAATGGATAAACCTCTCAAACCTGGAGAATGGGATATCTACATCCATGAGGCCCCAAATGACTCCAAATAGATTGAAACCAAATAGGGCTACACAAACACATAATAATTGTCAACAGTCAAAGACAAAAACAGTTTTTTTGAATATACCAAGAAAGCAGAAAGTTATATATAAGAAACCCTCCATAAAACTATCATACTATTTCTCAACAAACATTTCAGGCCAGGAGAGAATGGGAGGATATATTCAAAATATGGGAAGAAAAGATTATCAACCAAGAAGCCTATATCAGGTAAAACTGTCCTTCAGAATTGGATAAATAAACCCTTTCCTGAACAAATGTTGAGAGAGTTCATCACCATTAGACTTGACTTACAAAAAAATGCTAAAGGAACTTCCTTGAGTGGGAATAAAAGGATGTGAATTATCATAAAACATAATTAGAATAAAACTCACTGACAATGGTAAATATATAGTCAAAGCTAGAGTCTGTCATAGTGTGTAATTCATTTACAACTCTAGTATAAAAGTTGAAACACGACAAAAATAACTGTAATAGACTTACTGAATAAACATTATAAAATATGTAAATTGTAACCTCAATAAGCTAAAATGTGAAGGGGAGAAGTAAAAGTGTAAAATTTAGGAATACTATTGAAGTTAAGTTGTTATCTGTTGAAAATAGGGTGTTAGAAATTACCATGTAAGCCTCATGGTAACCATAAAGAAAAAACCTGTAGCAATTATATAAAAATTTTAAATAGTTAAAAAAAATTATACAAAAAGGACATGATAAAGTCATAGCATATCGATACCAACTGATATCAAAACATAACAAAAGACTACAAGGTAAGAAATAAGGAAAATGGCTCTACGAACAGCCAGAAACAATGAACAAAGTGGCAGTAGTAAGTCCTTACCAATCAATAATTACTTGAAGTGTTAGTGAACTAAATTCTCCAATCAAAAGATATGATATGGCTGAATGGGTTAAAAATAAAAAAAAGCAAAATAAAACAGGATCCCATGAAGTGCTGCCTATAAGAAACTCACTTTAGCCTTAAAGACACACAGACTAAGGATGAAGGGATAGGAAGATATTTCAATCAAATGTAATCAAAATAAAGCAGAGGTAGCTATATTTATACAGACAAAATAGAATTTAAACTAAAAAAGTCTTAATAAGGAAGTTGTCAATCCATCAAGAAGATAAAACAATTACAAATATTTATGCACGAAACATCAGAACACCCAAATAGTTAAAGGAAAAATAGAAACATTAATACAATAATAATTAGAGGATTTAATACCTCACTCTCAAGAACAGATAGATCATCCAGACATAATGAATTAGAAAACACCAACCTGAATATAGACCAAATAGATCTAACAGATATATACAGAACATTCTCTTTGACAATATACATTCTTAAGTACACATGGAATATTTTCTATGATAGACCGTATGTTAGGCCACAAAACAAGTCTTAGCAAATTCAAGAAGATTGGTCATGCCAACTATCTTCTTTGACCACAGTGATATAGAACTAGAAATCAATAGCAGAAGGTAAACTGAAAAGCTCATGAATACATGGAAACTGAACAACACTCTTCTAAACAGTCAGTGAAAAAAAGGAAGTTAAATGGGAAATTGAAAAGTATCTGAAACAAATGAACACAAAAATACAACATAAAGCTTATGGTACAGAGCAAAAGCAATTCTAAGAAAGAAGTTTATAGCCTTGAATATCTAAATAGCTCTCAAACAAGCTAGGAGCAAGGAACTAGAAAAAGAACAAACTAAGTCCAAAATTACCATAAGGAAGGAAATAAAGATTGAAGCAGAAGTAAATAAAAGAACAAGAAAACAAGATAAAAAATTAACCAAACCAAATTTTTTTCTTTGCAAAGGCAAATACAAAACTGAAAATCTTCTGCTATTGTAATCAAGGAAAAAGAGGACCCATAACTCCATATAGCAAAAAAGTGATATTAAAACTGATATGCCAGAGATATGAAGATCATCGAAGAATACTATGAACAATTATATACCAACAAACTGGAAGACCTGGAAACTTCTTAGTACAAATTGCCAAAATGAAATCAGAATGAAAATCTGGACAGACAAATCACTAGTAAGAAGATGGAATCAGTGATGAACTAAATCCCAACAAAGAAAGGCCCAGTACCAGATGGCTTCACTGATAAATTTTACCCAACATTTAAAGGAGAATTAACACTAATCTTTCCTAAACTCTTCCTCCTTGTCCATGACCCAAAAATACAAAAAGGGAATAGTACCAAACTTATTTTACAAGATCAGCATTATCTTGATTCCAAAGCCCAGAAAAGGACCTGAAAAACCCACAGTCATTGTCCTGATGAATATAGATACAATTCTCAATACAATACTAGCCAACTGAACTCAACAGCACTTTAGAAAGATCCATTCACTATGTTCAGATGAGCTTTATCCTTGGGATGTAAGGATGTTTCAACATACACAAACAATATATCACATTAATAGAATGAGATTAAAAAATACGGCAATCTTAATGGGTGCAGAAAAAGTATTTGACAAAATTCAACATCTGTTCATAAGAAAAATGCTTAGATGAGTTAAAGGAGGAATATACCCAACATGATAAAGGCCACATATGACAAATCCACAGCTACCATCAGAGTCAGTGTTGAAAAACTGAAAGCTTTTCCTATAAGTTCAGGAACAAGACAAGAATGCCCACTCTCATTTCTATTCAAGTTGGTACTGGAAGTCTTAGCCAGAGCAATCAGGCAAGAAAAAGAAATAAAAACATCGGAATTAGGAAAAGGCAAAATTTTCTTTATCTGCCAATGAAATAATTTTATATATAGAAAATCCTAGGGACTCCACCAAAAAATTGTTAGGTGTAGTAAATGATTTTAGTGAAGTTGCAGGATACAAAACTAACTTAAAAATCAGTAGCATTACCATAAGATAAATAGGAAAAAAACCTAACCAAAAAGGTAAAAGATCCATATGCTGAAAACTATAGAACACTTATGAAAGAAATTGAGGAAGACACAAAGAAATAGAAAAATATCCCATGCTCATGGACCGGAAGAACAAATACTGTTAAAGTGCCTATACTACCCAAAGCAGTCTACACATTCAAAGCAATCCCTATCAAAATTCCATTAGCATTTTTCACAGAGCTGGAAAAAACAATCCTAAAATTTGTATGGAATCAGAAAAGACCCCAAATAGCCAAAGTAATTTTTTTTAAAAAAGGTTTTATTTGACAGAGAGAGAGAGAGAGAGAGGGAGGTAGACACAGAGAGAGGGGGAGAGAGAAAAAGAGCACAAGCAAGAGAGGGAACACAACCAGGAGGAGTGAAAGAGGAAGAAACAGGCTCCCCACAGAGCAGTGAGACCAACATGGGACTCAATCTCAGGATTCTGGGATCATGACCTGAGCCGAAGGCAGACACTTAACAACTGAGCCACCCAGTTGCCCCTAGCCAAAGTAATGTTGAAAAAGAAAACTAAAGCTGGAGGCATCACAATTCCAGACTTCAAGCTGTGTTACAAAGCTGTTATCATCAAGGCAGTATGGTACTGGCATAAAAACAGATACACAGATCAGTAGAATACAATAGAGAACCCAGAAATGGACCCTCAACTCTGTGGCCAACTAATCTTTGACAAAGCAGGAAAGAATATCCAATGGAAAACAGATTGTCTCCTCAACAAATGCTGCTGGGAAAACTGAATAGCCATATGTAGAAGAATGGAACTGGACCACTTTCTTACACCGTATACAAAAAAAAATTCAAAATGGATGAACGACGTAAATGTGAGACAGGAATCCATCAAAATGCTAAAGGAGAATGCAAGAAGCAACCTCTTTGACCTTGGTCACAGCAACTTCTTACTAGACACGTTTCCAAAGGCAAGGGAAACAAAACAAAAACTATTGGGGCTTCATCAGGATAAAAGACTTTTGCACAGGAAAGGAAACAACCAACAAAACTAAAAGGCAGCCTATGGAATGGCAGAAAATATTAACAAATGACATATCAGATAAAGAGCTATTACCCGAAATCTATAAAGAATGTACCAAACTCAATACCCTTTCCTCAAAAAAAAGAAAAAAAAATTCCAGTCAGGGAATGGGCAGAAGACATGAACAGACATTTCTCCAAAAGACATACAAATGGCTAACACACGCATGAAAAAAAATGCTCAATACCATTTGGCATCAGGGAAATACAAATCCAAACCACAATGAGATACCATCTCACACCTATAGGAATGGCTAAAATTAACAATTCAGGAAAAAACAGATGTTGGTGAGGGTGCAGAGAAAGGGGAACCCTCTTACACTGTTGGTGAGAATGCAAACTAGTGCAGCTACTCTGGAAAACACTACGAAGGTTCCTCACAAAGTTAAAAATGAAACTACCAAAAAAAAAAAAAAAAATGAAACTACCTGATGACCCAGAAATTGCATTCTAGATATTTACCCAAAGGATACAAAAATAGTGATTTTGAAGAGGAACATGCACCACAATGTTTATATCAGCAATATCCACAATTGCCAAAATATGGAAAGAGACCAAATGTCTGTCAGTGGATGAATGGATGAAAATGTGGTGGTATATACACATAATGGAGTATTACTCAGCCACCAAAAGGGATGATATTTTGCTATTTGCAATGACATGGATGGAACTAGAGGATATTAGGTTAAGCAAAATAAATCCATCAGAAGACGACAAATCCATATGATTTCACTCATATGTGGAATTTAAGAAACCAAACAGATGAACATATAGGAAGGGAAGGAAAAATAAAAACAGAGAGGCAAACCATAAGCGACTTAAAAAAAAAAAAAAGATATTTATTTATTTGACAGAGAGAGAGACGCACACAGCGAGAGAAGGAATACAAGCAGAGGGAGGAAGAAGCAGGCTTTTCTCTGAGCAGGGAGCCCAAGGCAGGGCTTGATCCCAGGACCCCAGGATCATGACCTGAACTGAAGGCAGATGCTTAATGACTGAGCCCTCCAGGGACCCCAAGAGACTCTTAATTATTGGGAATGAAGTGAGAGTTGCTGGAGGGGAGGTGGGTGGGGAAATGGGGTAATTGGTTGATGGGCATTAAGGTAGGCACTTGATGTAATGAGCATTGAGTGTTATACACAACTGATAAATCACTAAACTCTATCCTAAACCTAATTATACACCATATGCTAAGTAATTTGAATTTAAGAAAACAAGACCCAAAAAAAAAAAAAAATCAATGGCATTTCTATACACTAACAATGGTTCATCTGAAGCAGAAATAAAGAAAGTAGTCCCATTTACAAAAGCATCAACAATAAAACACTTATGGATTAATTTAACCAAGAAGGTAAAAGAGCTCTATACTGATAACTACAAAATATTGATGAAATTGAAGAGGACACAAATAAATGGAAAGGTACCCTGTGTTCATAGATTCTGTATTCTAAACTATAACGATATCGCGTCTCCAACCTATTGGAATGGTTGTCATAAAAAAGAAAAAAGTAGGATGCCTGGGTGGCTCGGTCAAGTGTCAGACTTTTTATTTCAGCTCAGGTCATGACATCAGGGTCCTGAGATCAAGCCCCACGTTGGGCTCCATGCTAGGCATGGAGTCTGCTTACGATTCTCTTTCCCGCTCTGCCTCTGCCTCTCCCCCTCCTTCTCTAGAATGAATGAATGAGAAAAGTGCTGCCGAAAATGTGGAGAAAATGGAACCTTTGAGCACTGTTGGTAGACATGCAATGCAAATTGGTACAGCTATTATGGAAAAAAGTATGAGGTTTTTCAGAAAGTTAGAAGTAGAATTGCCATATGATCTAGTAATTCCACTTTTGGGAATGTATCTGAAGGAAACAAAATTACCATGTCAAAGAGATTATCTGCACCTCTCATGTTCTTAGCAACATCATTTATAATAGCCAAGATATGGAAACAAAGCAGACTTCCATAGATAGAAAATGAATAAAGCAGTGGGTATGTGCATGTGTACATGCATATGGGTACATATGTATCAAGTATGCAAAGCACAAACACACACCATATGTATGTGTTATTTGTACATATATGTTGAATATATACATATTATAATATGGAATACTATTCAATCGTTAAGAAGGAAATTCTGCCATTTGTGACAGTATGGATGGAACTTGAAGGCATCATACTAGGTAAAATAAGTCAAACAAAAAAGACAAATGTAGTGTGGTCTCACATGTGGAATCTGAAAACAAAAAACAAGACCACAACCACCCCCACAAGCTTATAGTAAAAGAGCAAATTTGTGGTTACCAGAGGCACAACAGTGGAGAGGGAATTAGTGTGAGAGTAGAGCATATCAAATTAAGGTAGATGAAGGTGATTAAAAATGTATAAACTGCCATTTATAAGATAAATACTGGGGATATAATGTACAACATGAAGACCATACTTGACACAACTGTGTGGTTGATTTAAAAGTTGTTAAGAGACCAAAGCCCAAGAGTTCTCATCACAAGCTAAAAAGAAAAAATTTTTTCCTTTTTGTATCTGTAGGAGTTGGCGGATATAAAACTTATTTTGGTAATAATTTCACAATAGAAGTCAAAACACTAAGGCAAGTCATATCGCCTTGAACTTATAAGCACTGTGTATCAGTTGTATTTGAATATAACTGGAGAAGAAAACCTCAAAGATCTTACACCTTAGAAAAGGAGCTGTTTATTTATATAAGCACGTGGCTTTATAGTAAAATTTGCAATTACTATAAATGGGATATACCTCAGTAACTCCATATCTACATCTATTTATAACTTGTGCAAGTTATAACTTAAAAGGAAAAAAGTAACCATTTAGAAATCTATAAGTCAGGGCGCCTGGGTGGCTCAGTTGGTTAAGCAACTGCCTTCGGCTCAGGTCATGATCCCGGAGTCCTGGGATCGAGTCCCACATCAGGCTCCCAGCTCCATGGGAAGTCTGCTTCTCCCTCTGACATTCTCCCCTCTCATGCTCTGTCTCTAGCTCAAATAAATAAATAAAATCTTTAAAAAATAAAAGAAATCTATAAATCAGAAGTTTTCATTTTCTCATTTACATTCTAGTTTACAAAAATATAAATGGAAATTATGCTTTTGAAATCCTGTTGCCAATGGTATTCTTAAGACTTTGTAAACAGTAGGGTTTAATGTTATGTAAGAAATTACATTTTTAGATTTAGGTCTTAAGCCAAATCCAGTATCAAAATTGGAAAGATGCTATGATGGATTGTATATTTGTCCTTTGTTGTAGGTAGGTTAACAGGACTATAAGGATGTTCTCCTAATCCCCGAAACTAAAAATAGGTTACATAGAAAAGGGGGAATAAGGGTATAGATGAAATTAAGTTTACTAACCAAGTGTACTTAAAATGAAATTAAGTTTACTAACCAAGTGTACCAATTGTTCTGGATTATTCAGGTGGACCTAATGTAATCACAGAAGTTTTCAAAAGTAGAAGACATTGGAAGAAGAGAGGAGTTAGAGGGAGATGTGACTGTAAAAAACATCTAACAGATGCAATGCTGATGGCTTTGAAGATGGAGGAAGGGGGCCACTAGATACTAGATGCTATAAAGACAAGAAAACTTTTTTTTTTTTTTTTAGATTTTATTTATTTATTTATTTGACAGAGAGATCACAAGTAGGCAGAGAGGCAGGAAGAGAGAGAGGGGGAAGCAGACTCCCTGCCAAGCAGAGAGCCTGATATGGGGCTCGATCCAGGACCCTGAGATATGACCTGAGCCAAAGGCAGAGGTTTTAACCTACTGAGCCACCCAGGCACCTCAAAACTAGATTATTATTTTAAGATTTTATTTGTTTATTTGACAGAGAGAGATCACAAGTAGGCAGAGAGGCAGACAGAGAGAAGTGGGGAAGCAGGCTCCCTGCTGAGCAGAGAGCCCGATGCGGGGCTCCATCCCAGGACTCTGAGATCATGACCTGAGCTGAAGGCAGAGGCTTTAACCCATGAAATATGAAAACATATTTTAGGAGGAAATGCAACCCTACAAAAAACTATTTTCTGCCCAATGAGACCAGTCTTGCTTTTCTGACCTGTAGAACTGTAAAATAACACATTTGTGCTGTTTTGAGCCAATAAGTTTGTAGTAATTTGTTATGGCAGGAAGTAGGAAAGTAATACACCTTAACATGAATGAATTATAAGCTTAAAATATATTTAAAAATCACTAAAAATTTTATTTAATCTCTACACCCAATGTGGGGCTTGAACTCATGATCAAATTGCATGCTGTTCCGACTGAGCCAGCCAGGCACCCCTCGTTTTTAAATGTTTTAGTTATTTAAATAAGATTTACTTAAAACATAATCCAAACTTCACTTGTGACCCTGAGCACAAGAAAGGTAATATGCAGTATTACCTTTTTACCATAAATAGAAAACTGGATAAAATACATGAAACATCTTCATGAGGCAGCACAATGGACAACACTGGACTGTGATATCCAGGAGATGGAAGACAAATAAGGTAAGCTTTATAACGATACTTGCTTTCTGCTATAAAGAGCTGAAGGCCAAATGAGGAAAGTCCTAAAAATGAGGTAGAGGATATAGAGATGGGAAGCAAAAACAACCAATAATCCTTGCAATATTGCCAGGTTAAGTAGACTAGAGAAACCAAGCAGGCTGGAATTTGTATAATTCCCCCTTCTCCACTATGCTGTCCCACAGAGAAAGAACATTAAGAATATTTATGGGGGTGTGCTCAAATCTCTGGTTGAATAACAATTTGCACATGCTTAGAAGTTTTTATCATCTAGCTTCATGATCTACCATAAGGAATAAATAATCATAGGAGAACCTTAGAGTTAAAAATTCCCTAAACTTAAACTGGGAAAGAAATTGTTCACAATAACCAGAGTAAAGAATCCTTGTTGAATACATAAAATATTCTATAGACTTCAGAAGTCTATATGCATTAGTATGTATTAGCATTATATTACTATGGATTAGTAGCAGGGTCAAATTAACCTTAGAATAATGTCTCTCATAGGCCTATAAAAAAACAAACAAAACTCAAATGAACAACAAAAAAAATCCCCCACCAATTATAATTTTCAAACTCATTCACAAATAATTTAAATACTCTCCAGATGAAAGTCCAAAACTCCTTAAAGAAATCTAACAAAACCGTTTGTTCAATGAAAATGCACAAATCTGGCATGCACTTCTTGCACATACAAAGAAGAAGAAAAATGTAATACATACATAACAAACAAAAACAAAAGACAATACAAATCTAAGTAATAGAAATGGAAGCAAAGATACTAAAACAGCTAAATATGGTTAATATGATCATAGACTTAAAATATGAACCCACCAAATTGACCTAATAGAGGAGAAAATGACAATATACAAAATGGAAATGTTACTTGCTAGGATACCAGCGGATCAGACAAAAAGATTAAAAGGTCAGGAAGCTTGTTGTGATGAGCACAGGGTATTATATGCTAGTGCTAAATCACTAAATTCTAACCTGAAATTAGTACTACACTATATGTAACTAACATGAATTTAAATACAGTCTTGAAAGGAAAAAAAAAAGTAAACTTGGAAGACATAGAAATAAAAATTAACAAAGGGAAAAAGGAAAAAATATGAAAAAAAGAGTGCTTCAGTTATTTGGTGACAATATCAAGAGGTCTAACATATGTGCAGTTGAAGTCCCAGAAAGTGAAGAAGAAAATATCTGAAGGAATGATGCCTAAAAATCTACCAAATATGATGAATGCTACCTACTCAGATCCAAGGACATGAGTGAAATCCCACAAAAGAAACCAAATAAACTCAAAACTCAACAAAAACTAAGGAAAATGAGACCAAGATGTGGCAGAATCAAATTGCTAAAAATCAGTGAAAAATATAGAAATGTGGATTTTAAGAAAGCCACATTATGTCCAGAGGAACAACTTGTAAAATTTTCATTAAAAGCTATGCAAGTTGGAAGTCATTGGAATGACACTTCTGAAGTGTTGAAAATTTATGTTAATCTAGAATAAGATAGCCAGGGAAAATGTCCCTCAAAAATGAAATTGAATAAGGCTTTTTAAGAAACAAAAGCTAAAAGTTTCTTTTTTTTATTATTCAGGAAACTTTATTAATATTTTATTTAGATTCAATTGAGTTAACATATAGAGTATTATTCATTTCAGGGGTAGAATTTAGTGATTCATCAGTCGCATATAACATCCAAGGCTAATTATATCAAGTGCCCTTCTTAGTATCCATCACTCAATTACCCCATCACCCCTTTCACCTCTCCACCAGTTACCCTCAGTTTGTTTCCTATGTTTAAGAGACTTTCATGGTTTGCTTCCCTGTTTTCATCTTATTTTTCCTTCCCTTCCGTTTATCTATTTTGTTTCTTAAATTCCATATGAGTGAAATCATACAGTATTTGTCTTTCTCTGACTGACTTATTTTGCTTAACATAATGCCCTTTAGTTCCAGCCATCTGTACGTCTTCTTTGGAGAAATGTCTGTTCATGACTTCTGCCTACTTGACTAGAATTTTTTTTTTTGAAGGGAGTTATTGAGGTGTTGAGTTTGATAAGTTCTTTATAGATTTTGGATAATAGCCCTTTATCTGATATGTCATTTGTTATATCTTCTGCCATTCCATAGGCTGCCTTTTAGTTTTGTTGATTGTTTCCTTTCCTGTGCAAGTCTTTTATCCTCACGAAGTCCCAATAGTTTATTTTTGCTTTTGTTTCCCTTGCCTTTGGAGATGTGTCTAGTAAGAGGTTACTGTGGCCAAGATCAAAGAGGTTGCTTCTTGCATTCTCCTTTAGCATTTTGATGGATTCCTGTCTCACATTTAGGTCTTTCATCTATTTTGAATTTATTTTGTGTGTGTGGTGTAAGAAAGTGGTCCAGTTTTTCCAACACCAATCATTGAAGAGATGGTCTTTTTTTCATTTGGTATTCTTTCCTGCTTTGTCAAAGATTAGTTGGCCACAGAGTTGAGGGTCCCTTTCTGGGTTCTCTATTCCACTGATCTATATGTCTGTTTTTGTGCCAGTACCATACTGCCTTGATGATTAGAGCTTTGTAACACAGCTTGAAGTCTGGAATAGTGATGCCTCCAGCTTTAGTTTTCTTTTTCAACATTATTTTGGCTATTTGGAGTCTTTTCTGATTCCATACAAATTTTAGGCTTGTTTGTTCCAGCTTTGTGAAAAATGCTGATTGTATTTTGATAGGGATTACACAGAATATATAGACTGCTTTGGGTAGCACAGACATTTTAACAATATTTGTTCTTCAAGTCCATGAGCATGGAATGTTTTTCTATTTCTTTATGTATTCCTCAATTTCTTTCATAAATGTTCTATAGTTTTCAGCATATGGATCTTTTACTTCTTTGGTTAGGTTTATTCCTAGATATCTGATGGTTTGAGGTGCACTCGCATATGGGATCGACTCCTTGATTTCTCTTACTTCTGCTTCATTATTAGTTTAAAGAAATGCAACTGACTACTATGCATTGACTTTTTTCCCCCCCAAATACATTCATTTTATTTTTCTCAGTGTTACAAGATTAATTGTTCATGCAGTACACCCAGGGCTCCATGCAATATGTGCATTTCTCAATACCCGCCTTCCTCAAAACCCACCACCAGGCTCACCCAACCCTCCATCCCCATCCCCTCCAGAACCCTAAGTTTGTTGCTCAGAGTCTACAGTCTCTCATGGTTCATCGCCCCCTTTGATTTCCCCCCATTCACCCTTTCTTTCTCACAATGCCCTCCATGTTTTTCCTTATGCTCCACACATAAGTGAGACCCTCAGACAATTGACTCTCTCCCCTTGACTTATTTCACTCCGCACAATCTCTTCCAGTCCCATCTATGTTGATATAAAAGTTAGATATTCATCCTTTCTGATGGAGGCATATTATTCCATTGTATATATGGACCATATCTTCTTTATCCATTCATCTGTTGAAGGGCATCTTGGCTCTTTCCACAGTTTGGTGATTGTGGTCATTGCTGCTATGAACACTGGGGTACATGTGGCCCTTCTTTGTACTGCATCTGCTTCTTTGGGATAAATACCAAGTAGTGTAGTTGCAGGGTCATAACATTGATTTTATATGCTTTGACATTGCTACAACTGATAGAGGAATTCAGCAACTTTTTAACTGGAGTCTTTTTGGTTTTCTACATAGAGTATCATATTGTCTGCAGAGAGTGAAGGTTTGACTACTTCCTTGCAGAGTTAGATGACATTCTTTCTTTTTTTTTTTTTTATCTGATTGTCGAGGTCAGGACTTCTAATACTGTGTTGAATACCAGTGGTGAGAGTGGATATCCCTGTCATGTTCCTGACCTTAGGGGAAAAGCTCTTGGTTTTTCCACATTGAGGAAATTTGCTGTAGGTCTTTCATAAATGGCTTTTATGAAATTGAGACATGTTCCCTCTGTCCCTATATGCTGGAGGATCTTTATCAGGAAGGGATGCTGTATTTTGTCAAATGCTTTTTATGGGTCTGTTGAGAGGATCATATGGTTCTTGGCCTTGGATCATGTGGTATATCACATTGATTTGTGGATATTGAACCACCTCCGCACCCCAGGAATAAATCCCACTTGACCATGGTAAATACTCATTTTAATATACTGTTGGATTTGATTAGCTAGTATCTTACTGAAAATTTTTTGCATCTATGTTCATTAGGGATTTTTGTAATTCTCCTTTTTAGTGGAGTCTTTGGTTGGTTTTGGGATCAAGGTAATGGTGGCCTCATAGAATGAGTTTGGAAATTTTCATCTATTTCTATTTTTCAGAATTGCATCAGAAGAATATGTATTAATTCTTCTTCAAATGCTTGGCAGAATTCCCCTGAGAAGCCTTCCAGCTCTGGACTCTCTTTTTTTGAGAGATTTTTAAATACTGATTCAATTTCTTTGCTGATTATGGGTCCGTTCAGTTTTCTTTCTTCCTGTTTTTGTAGTTTGTATGTTTCTAGGAATTTATCCACTTCTTCCAGATTGCCTAATTTGTTGGCATATAATTGCTCATAATATTCTCTTATTATTTGTATTTCTGTGGTATTGGTTGTGATCTCTTCCCTCTCATTCATGATTTTACTTGGGTTCTTTTCCTTTTCTTTTTGATAAATCTGGCTAGGGGTTTATCAATCTTAGTAATTCTTTCAAAGAACAGCTCCTAGTTTTGTCGATCTGTTCTATTTTTTTGATTTCCATATCATTGACTGGTGCTCTAATCTTTATTACCCAATTCCATGCTGCTTATAAGAAACCCACTTTAAATATAAAGATCAGATTGAATAAAAATAAAAGCATAGAAATTATCCATATCTTAATTAGAAGATACTTGGTATAATTTTATCAATATCAAAGTGATCAGGTGGACTATATCCAGAGTTAAAGAGGAACAGGAGATTTATCAAAAAAATAGAAAATATTTAAAAAAGGAAAATGCAAATATGTATGGACCTAATAACAGGTTGAAAAACTCAAACATCACAAGTTTATGATTATAGCTGGGGAGTTCAATATTCTTAGTAATTGCAAAAATAAGTGGAGATTTAAATAATTTTTATCAACAAACTTGACCCAACTTTCATATATAGAACTTCTTACTCATCAGTAAAATATGCATTCCTTTGAAGTGTGCATGGAACATTCATCAAAAGAAAGTATATACTGGGTCACAAAAGAAGTTTCAGTAGATTCAAAAATAACTGAAGGAATATAGATTATGGTTTTTGTTTGCCCATCCACAGAATTAAAAAAGAAAATTAGAGTATTCCCCAAATTAGGAATTAGAGAGTGAAGTAACCAATGGATCAAAGAAGAAATAACAAGATAATTAGAAAATATTTTGAAGAGAATACAAACAAAAGTATCAAGATTCATAAGATGCAGCTGAAATAGTGGTTAGAGAAAAAGTCATAGCATTAAAAGCTTATCTTATAAAAAATAGCTCAAATGATCTAACCTTCCTTGAGAAGTTAGGAAGAGCAGTTAAATCCAAAATAAAAAGGCAGGAAATATGAAAGCTGAAATATATAATATCAAAAGTGAAC
Source organism: Procyon lotor (assembly GCA_028646535.1). Classification (NCBI taxonomy): domain Eukaryota; kingdom Metazoa; phylum Chordata; class Mammalia; order Carnivora; family Procyonidae; genus Procyon; species Procyon lotor. Next base: position 63,038,458 of record CM053605.1, read on the forward strand.
AAATAAGTGAAAATCTGTGTCTTTTAAAAGCTTAATAAAATGTATAACTGGTCAAAAGGTTAAAACATAAAAGACACAAACTATCAGTATCAAGAACATAGAAAGAATAACACTAGTGATTCTTTAGACATTCAAAGGATAAGAAAGATGAACACATTATGCCAACAAATTTGACAACCAACATAAACAAATTTCTTGAAATACAAATTATGAATTAAGTAATATAAAACCTAATCAACCTTATATGAATTAAATGAATTGAATGTACATTTTAAATCATTACTATGAAGAAAATTCAGGTCCATATGTTATCACTGGTGAAGTTATCAAATATTTAAAGATCTATTACCAGTTCTATGCTAACACTTTAAAAAAATAAAGACTACCCATATATTTTTATGAGGCTAAATTATTCTGATACCATAATAAAAAACGTTAGCAACATAAACGAATATTTCTCATGGTAATAAATGCAAGAATTCTTAAAAAGATAATAGAAATTAAATCTGGCAATACAGAATTTAAATCCAGCCATATATAAAAAGTGGGGTGCCATTGGGGTGCAAGTTTGGGCTATGGTTGACATCTAAATTGGAGAGGAAGAAGTAAAATGGCCACTATTGGCAAATTATAGGATATTACATAGAAGAAACCCTAAAGACTTCACACACACACACACACACACACACACACACACACACACCCCAGAACTGATCAATAGATTCAGTTAAGATGTGGAATACAAAAATCAATATACAAAAAAAGTTGCATTTTTATGCACTAACAATGAAACTCAGAAATTAAATAATCCCATTTACAATGGCATCAAAAAGAATACTTAATAAACTTAACAGAGGAGACAAATTGATGGATTGAAAAACTATTATTAAGATGTCTATACTGCCCAAAGCAATCTACAGATTTCACACAATCCCAGGTTATCAATGGCATTTCTCATATAAATAAAGAATTTTAAAATTTTTATGGAACTACATAAGATCCTGAATAGCCAAAGATATCTTGAAAAAGAAAAAAACTGGGGGCATTATATTTCTTGATTTCAAACTATTACAAAGCTATAGTAATTAGAACTCTAGGGTATTGGCATAAAAACAGACACATAGAGCAATGGAGCAAAATATAGAATCCAGAAATAAACCCACATATCAATATTCAATTAATTCTTTTCCCCAAATACTTTTATTTTTTCAGTGTTACAAGATTAATTGTTCATGCACCACACCCAGTACTCCATGCAATTAATTTACAACAAAGATGGCAAGAATATACAACTGGGAACGCTAAGCTCTTCAATAAATGCTGTTGGCAAAACTGGTCAGCATCAGGCAAAAAGAATGACTGGACCCTTATTTTACGCTATAAACAAGAATCAACTCAAAACTGATTCAAGACTGGCATATAAGAATGTAACTAAAAACTCCTAGAAGAAAACACAGGCAGTAAGTTTCTTGGTGTGGGTCTTGACAATGATTTTTTTTTTTTGACACCTAAAGCAAAAATAAGCAAATGGGACTACATCAAACTAAAAAGACTCTGCACAGCAAAGGAAACTATCGATAAAATGAAAAGACACTCTACCTAATGGGAAAAAAATGTTTGTAAGTCATGAACATGTGAAGGGGTTGATATCCAATATTTAAGAAACATAAAACTCAATGGACAAAAAAATGATTAAAGAATGCACAGAGGAACTGAATAGAAATTTTACAAAGACAAATGGCTCAGTGATCCATGAAACGGTGCTCAACATCACTCACAGGAGAAATGGAAATCAAAACCACAATGAGATATCTCCTCACATTTGTCAGGATGGCTGTCATTGAAAACACAAGCTGTTAAGTGTTGGTGATAATGTGGAGAAAAGGGAACCCTGGTGCACTGTTAGGGGGAAAAAGATCAAAAGGTCAATAAAATTGTTGTAATGAGCACAGAGTGTTATATAAATATGCTAGTGTTGAATCACTAAGTTCTACCCCTGAAACTAATACTACACTATATATTAACTTGAATTTAAATAAAAATTTGAAAGAAAAAAAAGTTGTTAACTTGGCAGACATAATAAAAATGAACAAAAGGAAACAAGGAAAGCATGAAGAGTGCTTCAGTTATTTGGGCACAACATCAAGGAGTCTAATAAATGTGTAGTTGAAGTTCCAGAAAGTGAGGGGAAGGAAGAAAGTATTTGAAGGGATGAGGTTTAAAATTTACCAAATATGATGAATGCTACCTATACACAGATCCAAGAGGATGAATGAAATCCTACAAAACCTAAGATACCAAATAAACACAAAACCAATAAAAAGAAAAATCACACCAAAGTGTGGCAGAATCAAATTCATAAAAATCAGTCACACACACACACACACACACACACAGGAATACTATTCAACTGTTTAAAAAAAGGGAATCTTGCCACTGATGACAACATGAATGGACCTTGAGGGCATTGTGTTAAGTGAAATATGTCAAAGATAAATGGATACTCCTACATGATCTCAGTTATATATAAAATTAAATATAAATAAACTCATAGAAACGGATTTTAAATTTGTGTTTCCCATGGGCGACGGTTAAAGAATTAGGTGAAAGTGCTGAAAAGGTGCAACCAATTTATAGGTTCTAGGACTATAACATACAGCATGGTTACTACAGTTAATACTATATTGTATATTTGAAAGTTACTAAGCAGATCTTGAAAGTTCTCAGCACAAAAAAAAGTAAGAATGTGAGTTGATGGATGTTAACTAAATTTACTATGGTAATCATTTCATGACACACACACACACACACACATATATATATATATATAAATATATCAAATAATTATCTTGTATACCTTTATTATCATGTCAATATCTAAAAAAAATATAAGGGAGAAGAAAATATTAAATTAATCCAGTAATATGTATTTTGAATCCAGTCATATCAAAAGTGGAGTACATTCCAGGAATGCAAATTTGGCTTATCATTACAAAATTAATCAATTTCAGACCTAGATAAAGATGGCAGAGTAGGAGAATCCTGAGCCAACCTCCTTCCACAAACACACCAAGGCTGCAACTACAGTTGACCACTGAAGAACGTGGGGGTTATGAGCACAACCCACCATATATTAAAAATCTGTGTACAACTTTTGACTCCCCCCAAATTTTACTACTAGCCTACTGTTGACCAGAAGCCTTACTGATGACAGTTGATCAATACATTTTGTATACATATTATATACTATATTCTTACAATAAAGTAAGCTAAAGAAATGTTACAAAAAAATCATAAAGAAATACATTTATAGGTACTGTAGTTATTGAAAAAAAATCTCACAAGTGGACCTATGCAGTTCAAACCTGTGTTGTTCGAAAGGTCAACAGGATTTATAGAGCAAACCTGAGAATGACTTGGAGACTAGCCTAACAGCTATTCCACAGGTAAAGATATGAAGAAAAAGCCACATTGAGAATGGTAGCAGAGTGTAGTTGGGACTCACACCCCTACTGGCGTGACCCACAAGTGGGAGGGATATCATAGCCACAGAGATTCTCCCTGAAGAGCAAGAAGTTTAAACTCCACATTGGGCATTCACCACACTGGGGAAATGTACTGAAATTAGCTCCCATGTCTGACTTTGAAAAATCAGTGAGGCTCAACTCCAAAGGAGCTAGAGGACTAAAGGAAACAGAATTCTCCCTTAAAGGGCACATGCAAAACTCACTCACTAGGGAACTCAGCACAGAGGCAGTTTGAAAAGCACCTGGGCCATATGTTTAGGAGATTTTTTGACTCATTTTAAGACATGTGACAAAGGGGCAGGATCTGTAGGAACTTTCTCCAGAAGCAAAAGTGCTGAAGGACTCCATTTTTCTTGATATCCTACTGCCTGGCTAGCTCTATGCTGGCAGGTGCCAGTGCTGACATGCTCCACCTATCTTGCTAGTACCGTTTGCCCTGCCCCAGCATTCACCTACCTAAGTGGCCTGCCCTAGCAGACACTGCTCCCACAATATCATGCCTGCCAGGCAACACTGGCCAGGACCAGTGCCCTCCAAAGTGGCTCCCGCCTTGCCAACCTGCAGGGTGTCATTAGCTGGGAAGGGTGTACCCCCAAAGCAACCTCCAACTTGCCACATTTGGCAGACAGCCATGCCTGGGAACAGTCTTCCACAAAGCAGTTCCTGCCTGGGATGGGGGGCTGGGGGAGGGAAGGCAGACCTGCTCATCAGTATGTGCACAACACTTTTGGCTGGGCTTTACAGTCAGCTATAATGGGGGCTAGACTCACCAACCAGCACACCCAGAACAGTCACAGCTAGGCCTTTCAGTCAGCCAGCTCACAGCCCAGTTATGGTAAGAGGGTGCATGCAGCCCACACAGGGGATACCCTGGAGTACTTGGTTGTGATGGTTGGAGGGATTACACTTCTGGGCTCCATAGGACACCTCCTATGTAAGGCCATTCCTTCAAGGAGACATAGCTGGTCTACCTAACACAGAGGAAATAGTCAAGCAAAAGGAAGAGATAGAGGAATATGGTACCCACCAAAGAACAAAACCAAACCTCAGAAAAAGAAAGATGGAAATAAGAAATCTCTCTGATAAATACAAATTAATGGTCATGAAGATGCTCTGTCTACTCAGGGAGTAAAATGGATGAATATGGTGAGAACTTCAACAGTGAAATAGAAAACAAAAGAACTGATTGGAACTAAATAATACAATAACTGAAATGAAAAACATCAGAAAAATCAATAGCAGAATGGAGGATGAAGAAAAATGGATCAGTGATCTGGAAGACAGGGTAGTGGAAATCATCCAAGTTGAAGAGCAAAAGGAAGAATTTTAAAGATGAGGAAAGTTTACGGGACCTCTGGGACAATAAGCATACAAATATCTCATACAAATATCTACATTATAGGGATTCCAGAAGGAAAAGAGAGAAGGGGAAGAAAATACATTTGAAGAAAAGCAGAAAACTTCCCTCACCTAGGGAAGAAAATAGACATCTAGGTCCAGGAAGCACAGAGAGACCCAAACCAGGTAAACCCAAAAAGGTATATGCTAAGATACATAATAATTAAAATATCAAAGATTGAAAATAATGGGAATTTTAAAACTAGCAAGAGAAAAGCAACAAGTTACATACAATAGAACACCTATAAGGCTAACAGCTGATTTTTCTGCAGAAAATTTGAATATATCATGCCACCTCCTTGGCTTGCAAAGTATTAAAAGGAAAAGAAAGCCTACTATCCTATCATCTAGAATTAAAGAAGAGTTTTTCTAGACAAAAGCTAAAGGAACTTATCACTAAAGGAACTAAACTGATCTCACAAATGTTAAAGGGACTTCTTTTTGGGAAGAAAGGCTATAATTAGAAGAATGTTATGAAAGAAAATTTCACTGGTAAAAGAATATATACTGAAGTAGTGTATCAGCCACTTATAAAGCTAGTATAAAGTTAAAAATAGTAAAATTAATTATGTCTCCAATAATTAGTTAAGGGATAGAGACAAAAAAGATGCAAAATAAGACATCAAATACACAAAATGTGTGTGTGTGTGTGTGTGAAGTAAAACACTATTCTCAGAAGGTGTTAAACTTAAGTGACCATCAACTTAAGAGTGCTTTATACCTAGAGTGTTATGTATCAATCTCATGGTAACCATAAACCAAAAACCTATTAATAGTTATGAGAAAAGCAAAAGGATACCAAACATGACACAAAGAAAGTTATTGAATCACAAGGGAAGAAAACAAAGAGAGTAACAGAGAAGACCTACAAAAAACAATCAAAGCAATTAACAAAACCGCAATAAGTACATACCTATCAATTACTTTAAATGTAAAAGGTCTAACTCCTTCAAAAGACACAGGGTGACTGGATGGATAAAAAACCAAGACCTATCTATATGCTGCCTACAAGAGACTCACAGTTGGCCTAAAACCACACACAGACTGAAAGTAAAGGGATGGGATAAAATTTTCCATGCAAATGGAAATGAGAAAAAGTTGAAGTAGCAGTACTTAAATGGGGAAAAAAAATGATGTTAAAACAAAGATCATAACAAGAGACAAAGACCATAACAAGAGATATCATTTACATAACGATAAAGGGATTAATCCAACAAGATATAGCAATTATAGGTAACGTATTCCCAACAAAGGAGCACCTAAATATATAACGCAAATGTTAACTAATACAAAGGAGAAATTGACACTACAATAGAAGGGGACTTTGACCCTCCTACTTACATCAATGGATAGACCATCCAGATCAGTAGGTCTTAAAATTGAGACTGGATGAACTTGGCAGACTATAGAACAGTCCATCCAAAACAGCAGAATAACATTATTTAAGTGCACATGGAACATTCTTTAGGATGAATCACATGTGAGTCCACAAAACAAGTCTCAATAATTTTAAAACATGCTTGCATATCAAGCATGGTTTTCCAATGACAATAGTATGAAACTAGAAATTATGAAAAAAAAAAAAAACCTAGTGGGGAGAAAAACCAGATTCAGGCTAAACAACATGCAACTGAGCAACCATTGGGACAAAATTCATTTCAGTGGCTTTTCCATTGAAATAAAGGTCAGAGGGGAAATGAATAAAAGAGTAAAAACAATGGAAAAGACCAACGAAACTAAGGGCTGGTTTGTGCAAGAGATAAAGGAAATGGATAGACATTTACCAGACTCATCAAGAAAAAGAGAGGACTCAAAATCATAAATGAAAGAAATTACAACCAACACCACAAAAATACAAAGGATTATAAGAGACTACTGTGAATAATTATATACCACAAATTAGACAACCTACAAGAAATGGATAAGTTCCTAGAAACACACAGTCTTCCAGGAATGAATCAGGAAAAAATTGGAAATCTGAAAAGACTAATTACTAGCGAAATTGACTCAATAAGAAAGAGTCCGGAACAAGGTAGCTTCACCAGTGAAGTATACCAAACATTTAAGGAAAATTAATACCTATTCTCAAACTTTTCCAAGATTTGAGAGGAATAACCACTTTAAATTTGACTCTAGGAGGCCAACATCACCCTGACACTAGAAAAGAAAAAAACACTCCAAGAAGAAAATTATACATCAATATCCTTGATAAAGATATATATATGTGTATATATACATATATAAGTTATCAAAATACTACTAAGCAGAATTCAACAGTATATTAAAAGGTATATAAACAACTATAACATGGGATTTATTCCATGAGTGTAAGGATGATTCAAAAACTATAATCAATGTGGCATACCACATCAGCAAAATAAATCATACGATCACCCCAATAGATACAGAAAAAGCATTGGAAAACTTCAAAATCCACTAATGATAAACATGCTCAATAAAGTGGATATAGAGGGAATATAACTCAACATAATAACAGCTATTTATGACAAGCCCACAGCTAACATTTTACTCGAAATAGTGAAAACCTGAGAGCTTTCCTCTAAGATCAGGAACAAGAAAATGTTCCTGATACCATCTCTTTTAGAATTACCAGACCAATTCCAGTGTGGGGGGAAGGGGTGCCCTCACTCAACTCAAGCAATTCTCAGACACAGTAAAATGTCTGAGAATATCAGCCAAATTCTAACACTATTTACCCAAAAACCCAGATTCCACAGGTTAAGGGCTCCACAACTGTGTCCCATCAGTCATAGGCTCCAAGTCATAACCTGTACTTCTGACTAACTGGTTAGATCAGAGATTCTAAAGACTTCCTCCTTAGGTTCTTTTAATTCCTCATAGTGGCTCAGAGAACTCAAGGAAACACTCATGCTTACTGACGGATATGATCAAATATATGAATCACCAGCCTGATGAAGAGATGCACAGGGCAAAGTATGGGGAAAGGGCATGAAGTTTCCATGCCCTCTCCATTTCTCTTACTCTTCCTGTATCTCCAATGTGTTTGCCAACCCAGAAAGCTCTCTGAGCTTTTGGGTTTTTAATGGAGGCTTCATTGCATTCTCGATTGACTCAGCCAAGGACTGTTGGTTGATTCTACCTCCAGTCCTTCTCCCTTTCCTGGGGGTCAGAAGGTAGGGCTGAAAGTCTTCTAATTATGTGGTTGGTTCTCTTGGCAATAAGCTCCTACTCAAAGTAGGGTCTAAAAGTTACCTTCGTTAATATTAAGACACAATCACCTAAATGGTTCTGAAATGTTTTTAGGATCTGTAGAGGAGAACATTATTTCTGAAGAATATATTTTGGTTTTTGGAATAACCAAATATGATTTTCTTATAAATTTTACATCACAGTCCAACCCCTGGTCTTCAAACACTGACCTTTTATTCCTATAAAAGTTGTAAAATTAAATATTAGTACCTGAATGAAATCTGAGTCACTATTAATTATCCAGTCCAGCACTGTATCATATGAAGTTATCCCAGGGTGAGTCCCCGCAGGTTTGCAGGCTTCCATTTGCTCTTGTCAGGTTCTAAAAGCTTGAATGGTCTCAGTAATAGCTCAATTATACTGAGTGCCTCTAAGAAAGGCAAAAGAGAGAAGAGGGAAAGAAAGAAGCCCTCTAAGAGACCAGATCCTCTCTTGTTTCAAGCCTTCCTCAGGTGTTAATGCAATATTGGAACCGACTTTTTCGTTCCCTCGCCCTCGGCTACTATTTTTCTTTCTTTTCATTTATATCCCAAATTTTCCATCTTTGGAAGGGACATTAGGTTTGATCCCCGTGCTGGTCTGGATTGCAAGGAGCAATACTAGTCTAGGAGGTGCTGCCTCCTCAGCCTACTCCTATTCCACAGAGAAAGTTACATAAGTGCAGAACCAGTGTGTTATCTGGTAATATAACTGCATTCACTGGTAATCCCAATTTTGCCAGGTGGGGTGAAGGCATATCCTGCCCCCTCAGGCCCTTCGGAGTTCTGACAGAAGTTAAAAAGTGTAGTTACAATGTATTGCTTAGAAATTGTCCCTGTTAACAGCCCCTATAGTTGCAGTCCTGGTCTTACGACTACTGCAGCAGGTAGGCAGGGGAAACAAAGTTGAAGTGACGTGGGCAGGGAAAAATACCAGAACCAACTCCATCACCATTCCTGCAGATCCACCAGAAAAAAGAAGTTATCCAGTGGGACGCTCCTGTAAGTCCACTCATGTTCCACTTTAGTGTGATCGTACACCCATGAGGACATGCAAACCAGCCTTTCAGCTCCCCCGCCCCGTTTTAGAAGACTAATATTTTAATTGCCCTATCCCTTTTTTTTTCTATAAAACTATTACTCCGAGGATAGCTCTTCCCCTAGTTGGACATCATGGGCTATGAAGGGAGTCCATGGTCTGAAGAAATAATGGTCTGCTGTCCAAATTGGTACAATTATCTGTTGCTCTGGTTCTTTCTTTTCCTTTTAATGTTTTTAAAATTTAAATTCAATTAGCTAATAGTACATCATTAATTTTTAACAAAATGTTCAATGACTCATTAACTGTGTATAGCACCTAGTGCTTATCACATCATATGCCCTCCCTAATGCTCATCACCAAGTTCCCCATTCCCCCACCCACCCCCATTTCTGCAACCCTCAATTTGTTTCCCAGAGTCAAGAGCCTCATACGGTTCTTTCAGATACTCTGAGCGTTTGCTTCTACCAGAGTGAGCAAAGCCCAGTCTAGAGTCAGGGTCTATTCCTGTAGCCCTCTGAAAGCTACCAGCTTCTGTTTGACTCACTAGCTCTGTTCAGGGCCTTCACACCAGAGGATCTGCCACATGGCCACTTGCAATGTATTTCACTGACTGGCAGATATAGAAAGTTCTTACAGGGGGAACCCAGGTGGCTCAGTTGGTTAAGAACAGCCTTTGGCTCAGGTCATGATCCCAGGGGTTCTGGGATCAAGCCCTGCACTGGGCTCCCTGCTCAGTGGAGAGCCTGCTTCTCCCTCTCCCCCTGCAGCTCCCCTGCTTGTTCTGTCAAATAAATAAAATCTTTAAAAAAAAAAAAAAAAAAAGAAAATTCTTACTGGCATTTTATGCCTCAGGGGTAAAGAGGAATATGCCCACATTTAACCCATTTCTGCATTGCTGTAGTATCCCCATTTCCACTCATTTCAGGGACTTGAGATGGCCATCTCAAGGGGGTCTCCAGGGACATCTTCTTGTTTGTTCTACTCACCTTCCAAACCCAGAGGGGATTCTTGTGATAGGTACCAACATATTTATATGTTCCTTAGGTTCAATGAGTGTTTTCATCAGGGCCATGCCCCAAATGGGCATCCTGTATAATAGTCCCGTTTTCCACTGCATATCCACCTTGTCATATGGCCAAGCCATTGGCCACATCCCATAAGCTAGCAAAAACCCAAACATAGGGGCTTTTACCACAGTTCAGTTCTCCAACAACTGCTAGAATAACAGCATGCAGTGTGGCTGACAAAGCTTGTTTTTAATCTTCTTCAGTTACGGTGGTGGCCTACCAAATAGAATGTTGTCTGTTCACCTTGGAACTACCATCCATAAACAAAGCGGCTCTTTGTTGAGTGGAGAGTTGCTCATAGGATGTTGCTCACGTGGCAGTTGGTTCTGACAGCTTCTCTGGGGGGGGATCCAAAATTGGTCCTGGAGGAAAAGAGGCTCCCTGATTTTGGGTATCTCTTCCTTGCATCCTCCAGGCAGTATGGTTTTGTATAAACTATTGCCATACAATGGAACTCTTCTGGGCAATGCCACCCCCATTAGAGTGTTCCTCTAATACGATTTTAGACATTGTGGGTATTTTGTGTTTCAGGACCATTTTATGTTTCTAAGTAATAAAGGTAGCTTCAGTTAATGATGTTCAATAGCAAGGTGGTAATGCACCTCAAGTGGAAATTCCCTCATTTGATATCCCAGTAGTCACTGTTGAGAGGCACTCACAGGCCCCTGTCATAAGCCCCAGTCAAGGTTCCACATAGGACTATGACACAGATTTGTTCCCAGCAGTGCTCCAATTTCTACTCTACACTGAGTTCAGGCAGTCTTACTGGGTCCCATTTAGTTCAATTAATATTGCTTGGAGGGTAGTTTTACATGTCTTCTGTTTTTACAATACTAGGTAGGAGGAAGGTTTCCCAGTGAAATACTATGTGCATCCCCATAATACAATACACAACCATTTCACATAGAGCCTTTTCAAAAGATACAGATTCTTCTATAAGCTTTTAACATAATTCTGTCATCTCTTGCATTCCTTACATTCCTAGTCTCTTATAAGGACTTCACCTATTAGACTTGGTTTTACAATACTATGTAGGAAAGCATTTGCTGGCCAGACATAATACTTTTTCCAATTAACCATTCAGGTAGGAGAGATAATTATTTATGTAATATTTGCTTAAACATTCCAATTCCATAATCCTAGCAACCATTATATTTTTAATTTGTCTTAATCTAATTGTAGCAACTGTCAGAACTTCCCGATGGGTTTTAGTATAAAGGTCCATGGAATTCCCTTATCAAGGAGTACTGGAAGATTTTCTCCTTCTCCATCCCCCACCCTGCACCCCACCCTTGGCCATTTTATCCACTCATTTGCCAAAGACTTTGGTTCCCAGTGAGGTGTTGGGCCAAGGGACTCTGGCCCTTTGTCAACCTTTAACTTGATTAGCCTGCCCAAACACTGTCCCAAGAGGCTGCTTGTGAGGTAGTTCATTGTAATCTTTGCCTTCTGGCTTTTTCAATTCCTCTAAACAGTGGTTAAAATAGCAGACTATTTTGGGGCCCTTTAATGTTGGGGGAAACCCAGTGGGTCCCACTGTTTATTCAATCCCTATTAGTGTTCCATCAATGCCTTTGTTTTAACACTGTCAATGTCTGCTTTACTCACTCTATTTTTCAGTAACCATCTGGAGACTTTCACCTTGCTTGCTCCAGTCCCTTGATTATCCCCCTTTGTCCACCCCCTCCCTGCTGATTTTCTTACTTTAATATTTATGAGGTTTGTGATATCAGTAAAAACCATACAGGGAGGTAGAGATAGCAAATGTGATACTACTCAAACAGTTTTCAGTTTTGTAGCAGGGAAGTTTCATGGCATGCTCATGCCAACATGGGCCTCTTTAATCCCACCATTTACCATAACCTGGGCAACTGACATATCCAACAGGTGAATATCCCAGTCATCACAAAGCTTAATCCCACATGGTTAGCAGAGGAAACAGTTGCTTCATCTGGGGTGTTCCACTTGGTATTTACTGGGAGAGCTGGGCAGGCCGTCTTCTTAGTCCAATAGGCTGGCTGTTCCCAAGACAACCTTCTGTGTCTTGATCACATATAGTCAACTGTGGCCGCTCCATAGTGACCTATGGGTCCTGTATCAACCTAAATAGGTCCTTGTACTCTACAGCATTCAAAACAAAAGACACAGTCCCCACATTGGTTGCTCTAACAATTCACTTCAATTAGTGTTTCTCAAGAAGCTGATGATACCAATCTATAAAACAAAGCCATTCCTTCACAGTAAACCCTCTGGTTTCAATAGTTTCTTGGTTTTGCCCTTCCTCCACATTCACTATCTTCTTGTTGAAAAAAGGTCCTGATGTGATTTCAGTTATCCCTGTACAACTATTCATTTTTAGGCCTAAGCTCAGACTCACTGAAATATGAGCTTTGTCTAGCATCAAGCTCTGACCCAGCATTTTTACTTTTAGGTTAGCTATTACAGATTATCATGGGGAAGTATATTTTTTTTTTTTGCAAATAGGTTGCATTTCCTTATGCATCAAGTGAATCAAGTCCCCAAGACTTGGATCCACCTCTAAATTCCATTGGTAACTTTTACCCTTGGTAATTGATTGCAGCACAACTGCAGTTCCAGATCATAGGTGACTGCACGGTGATACAGGAATCAAAGTTTTCTTACCTCCACCCTTTTGTCTTTTCTCTTCAAAAAGCCACGTTCCTGTGACCCAGGCCTCTTCTAGCTAATCCCACTTCGTTGACACCAACTCCTCTAAGGACAACTCTTTTTGGGTTCCCAGACCCAATTCCAGTGTGAAGGGGAAGGGATCCCTTCACACAAACACCACCAAGCAATTCTCAAACACAGCAGGGTGTCTGAGAATTCAGCCCAATTCTGTACTACCTACCCTGAGATAGCAACAGATTCCACATGTTAAGGACTCAGTGCTGCCCCTTACAAAGCTGTCCTTCATCCTGTACATCAGATGCCAGTTGCAGGCCCCCAGTTATTTCCTGTGTTTGATATACTGACTATATTTTTATTTTTAAAGATTTTGTTTATTTGACAGAGAGAGATCACAAGTAGGCAGAGAGGCAGGCAGAGAGAGAGGGGGAAGCAGGCTCTCTGCTGAGTAGAGAGCCCGATGCGGGGCTCGATTCCAGGACCCTGAGATCATGACCTGAGCCGAAGGCAGAGGCTTTAACCCACCGAGCCACCCAGGCACCCTTGATATACTGACAATAAATTGGAGTTTCAAAAGACGTCCTCCTCAGACTTCAGACACCAAGTCCAGGTTGTTACCTATACTTCTGACTGACTGTAAGTCAGAAAGTCCCAGGACATCCTCCTTGGGTTCTTTTAATTTGCTAGAGTGGCTCAGAACTAAGGGAAGCACTTAGGTCTGCCACTTTATTATAGGATAGGATAAAAGATATGATTAGCCAGCACATATGGGTATGAAGCTTCCATGCCCTCTCTAGCTACCTCACTCTCCTCTTGTTCGATGTTAGAAGTAAGCAGAAGCTCACTGAATCCCATCCTTTTGGGTTCTCATGGAGGCTTTATTGCATAGTAATGATTGACCCAGTCAATGGCTATTGGCTGATTTGACCTCCAGCCCCTCTTCCTTCCCTGGAGGTGGCAGGAGCAGGGCAGAGGGGAGAGGAGGCCTGGAGGTGGCAGGAGCAGGGCAGAGGGGAGAGGAGGATTGAAAGTTCCAACCTTCTATTCACACAATTGATCCTTCTAACAATCAGCCCTTGCCCTTGGATGGGGCTCAAAAGCCACTTTCATTACTATCAAGACACCTATTCACTTTTGTGATTCTGAAGCCTTCTTAGGACCTTAGGACAACCAATATATCAAAGAAATATATTTCAGTCATCTATAAATTATATAGCAACAAGGATGTCCACTTTCCCTACCTTTTATTCTACACAGTACTAGAAGTCCTAGCCTCAGCAAAAATAGAAATATAACTCATCCAAATTGTAGGTAAGAAGTAATGATAGAATAAAAAACGCTTAAAGTGAGTTTAGGAGGCACCCATCTCAACATACAATGGTTGTATTTTTCATTCAATGGTGAAAAACTGAGAGCTTTTCCTCTGAAGATCAGGAATAAGATAAGGAGGTCCACTCTTCCCATTTTTATTCGACATAGAACTAGAAGCCCTAGCCACAGCATTCAGACAAGAAATAAAAGACATCCAAATTGGTGAGTAATATGGTCATTACTTTGCAGATTATATATAAAACCTTAAAAACTCTACCAAAAAATTTAGAATGAATTTAGTTGCAGGATATAAATATGAAAATATGCTACATTTCCATATACTAATAATGAAGTAGCAGAAAGAAATAAAACAATCCATTTACAATTGCACCAAAATAAAATACCTAGGAATAAACTTGAAGTGAAAGACCTATAATCTAAAAACTTTGAAGCACTGATGAAATTGAGAATGACAAATAGAAAAATGTACCATGTTCATAGATTGGAAGAATATTGTTAAAATGCCCATATTACTCAAAACTTATCTACAAATTCAATGCAATCCTTATCAAAATATCAACTGTGTGTTTTTCCCCCACAGGACTAGAACAAATAATCTGGGATTTGTATGGAACCACAGAAGACCTTGATTACCCAAAGCACACTTGAGAAAGAAGAACAAAGCTACAGTTATCACAATTCCAGATCTCAAGATAATCTATAATGCTATAACACAATATGCCGCTGGCACAAAAAGACACAAAGATCAATGAAACACAACTGGGTGCCCAGAAATAAACCCACACATATATGATCACTAATCTATAACAAAAGGCGGCAAGAATATAAAATGGGGATAAGACCTTCTCTTCAAAAAGTGGTACTGAGAAAATGGACAAGTATATGCAGAAGAATGAAACTGGATCACTTCCCCACACCATACACAAAAATAAACTAAAAATGAATTAGGACCTAAATGCAACATCTGAAATCATGCTGCTGCTGCTGCTACTACAAGAAAACATTAGTAATTTCTTGGACTTCAGCCTTAGTAACATTTTCCTAGATAGGTCTCTTCAGGCAAAGGAAGCAAAAGTGAGAACAAACTACTGGGGACTCTACCCAAAATAAAAACTTTCATACAGTGAAGGAAACCAACTAAATGAAAAGGCAACCTACTGAATGTGAGAAGGTATTTGCAAATGATATATTCAAATAAGGGGTTAATATCCAAAATATGTAAAGAACTTATACAACTTTACACACAGGAAACAAAAAATGAAACAACCCTACATATAATCTGATTAAAAATGAGCAGAGAACCCGAATAGATATTTTTCTAAAGACCTACAGATGGACAATGGATACATGAAAATATGTTCAGCATCACTAACTCTTTAAGAAAATGCAAAATCAAAAATCACAATGAGATTGCCACACCTGTCAGATGGCTAATGTCAGAAGGACAAGAAATAACAAGTATTCGCAAAGATGTGTAGAAAAGGGAACCTTTGTGGAAAACAGGATGACAGTTCCTCAAAAAACTAAAAATACAAATACCATATAATACAATAATGTATTTATTTACCTGAAGAAACTGACAATATAAATTTGGAAAGATATATAAGCCCTTATGTTTTTTGCAATGTTATTCATAATAGCTAAGATATAGGAAACAACCTAAGTGTCTATTGATAGATACATCATTATAGAAAAGGTGGTATATATACACACAATGGAATATTGCTCAGTCATCAAAAAGAATGAAATGCTGCCATTTGTACTAACATGGATGGACGTATAGGGTATTATGCTAAGTGAAATAAACCAGAGCGAGAAAGTTAAAAACTGTAGGATTTTGCTTATATGTAGAATCTAAGAAAATAAATGAACAAAAATAAGACAAAGATTCAAATATGGAAAAGAAACCAATGGTTGCCAGAGTGGGGGGGGGTTGGCAAAATAGGTGAAGGGGATAAAAGATAAAAACTTAAACTTATAAAATAAGTTACAGGATATACAGTAGAGCATAGGGAATACTGTCAATAATACTGTGGTAACTGTAGGATGACAGATGGTAACTAGACTTACTGATTTTATGATGTATATAATTGTCAAATCAATGTTGCACACTTGAAACTAATAGAATTTTGTGTGTTAACTGTACATCAAAAAACCCCCAATGTATTTCATATTTAGTGGATAAAAGGAATATACATGATTTTAGGAGCTACAGAAAACATGTTTAACAAACTTAATACACATTTGTGACAAAAACCCTCAGTAAACTAGGAATAGCATTGGATTTTCAACCTGACAAATGGGATCTATAGTCTACAGCTAACATGTTTGATGGTGAAATATTAAGTCGCTTTCCCCTTAAGATTCTGAACAAGACAAGAGCACACCCGTTACCCCTTCTATTTAACACTGTATAAGATGTCCCAGCCAGGCCTTGATGTAGGAAAAATTAAAAAGCAGAGATTGGAAATAGTAAAACCACATGAACATATTTAATGCAACTCGTATCAAAATAGCAACAGCATTTTTCACAGAGCCAAAACAATCCTGAGATTTACATGGAACCACAGAAGATAGCCAAAGTAATGTTGAAAAAGAAAATCAAAGCTGGAGGCAATTGTAATTCCATATTTCAAGTTATATTACAAAGCTGTGTGATCAAAACAGTATGGTACTGGCACAAAAATAGACACATTGATCAATGAAGCGGAATAGAAAACCCAGAAGTGAACCTGCAACTCTATGCTCAATTAATCTTCAACAAAAAGGAAAGAATTCAAATATTCAATGGGAAAAAGATGGTCTCTTTAACAAATGGTATCGGGAAAACTAGACAGCAACATGCAAAGGAATGAAACTGGACCACTTTCTTACACCAAATACAATAAATTCTAAATGGATTAAAGATCTAAATTGGAGACCTGAAACCATCAAAATCCTAGAGGAGAACACAGAAGCAACCTCTTTGATATCAGCCATAGCAATTTCTCTCTAGAGAGGTTTCCTGAGGCAAGGGAAATAAAAGCAAGAGTAAACCATCAGTACTTCATCAAAATAAAAACTTCTGCACAGTGAAGGAAACAAAACTAAAAGGCAACCTATGGAATGTGGGAAGAGATCTATAAGTGACCTGTTCGAAAAAGATTTAGTACACAAAATAAAGAATTTATAAAACCTCAACACCAACAATGAATAATCCAATTAAAAAATGGGAATAGACATTTTTCCAAAGAAGACATAAAGGAGGCCAGCAGACACATGAAAAGTTGCTCAACATCACTCATCAGGGAAATGCAAATTAAAACTACAGTGATATATCCCCTTATACCTGTCAGAATGGCTAAAATCAGTACCACAAGAAACAAGTGTCAGTGAGGATGTGGAGAAAGGGGAACCCTCTTGCACTGTTAGTGGAAATGCAAACTGGTGCAGCTACTGCATAGCTACAGTATGAAGCGTTCCTCAAAAAGTTAAAAATAGAACTACCTACAACCCAGCAATTGCACAACTGGGTATATACCCAAAGAATACAAAAATGCTAATTCAAAGAGATACACGCTCCCTGATGTTTATAGCAGTATTGTCTACAACTCCTCTGAACTATGGAAATAGCCTGTGTTCATTGACGGATGAGTGGATAAAGAAACTGTGGTATATATGTTGAGCGGACTTACTCGACCATAAAAGGAGTGAAATTTTGCCATTTGCAAGGTCATGGACGAAGGTATAGAGTACTATGCTAAGCAAAATAAGTCAGAGACAAATACCATAGGATTTCATGTATATGTGGACTTTAAGAAACCAATGAGCAAAGGGGGCGGGGGGGAAGAGGCAAACCAAGAAACAGACTCTTAACTGTAGAGAACACATTGACGGTTGCCAGAGGGGAGGTGGGCAGGGGGATGGGTGAAATAGGTGATGAGCACTGGGTGTTATATGGAGGTGCTGAATCACTGTTGGACATCTGAAGCTAATTATACTGTATGTCAACTAAGTGGAATTTAAATAAGTTAAAGAATTTTGAAATGTTTGCCTAAGAAAAACTACATGATCACGTTGTTTAGAAATAAATGTAGATATGAAATTCTAAGGAATACCACTAAACAGCGACTGAAATATAGGAAGCTAGCAAGATCAATTTATAATAATCAATTGCACTTCTACATAGCAGCTGGAAACTGGCAACAGAAATTAAGAAAATACCACAGTGACATCAAATACTATCAGACTTGATTACTGTGATGGGACTGTATCAACCAACTGATTTCATGCTTGGGTATTCTTCCCAAAAGAAATGAAAACCTATGCCCACACACAAAGAGTAAGAGACTTTTACGTTAATGCTTGTAGGAGAAAATTAAAAATAAAACTGGAAGGATATAGAAGGATATAAAATAGAAAGGAAAAATACTGCCTTCTCTAATCCTATTCTTTTGATATATTCACTGTTAGTTGTATGTCATATCATTCTGGACTTTTCAATGCATAAGTAAGCACTATATAAAACAATAAAAATTGTTACACAACTGCCTTTATCACAGCATAATGTAACATGGATATTAAGTCAATAGCTTTTCAAACAGCTGGTGATGGCATTATAGTTTACTCAATAGATTTCCTATTAACGGACAGTTAGGCTGCTCATGTTTTACAGTTACAAAGTTTTAGAACACATCTACACTTTACATACTTGTGTAAGTCATTTAGAATTTTTAGAAATGAAATTTTAAATTCTAATAGTTACTAGCAAATAGCCCTTCAATATCTTGCCAGGTACACACTTATCAATAGCTTTCTTAAAAATCTACTTTAAAATAAAATGACGCATAAACAAATAAGTTCATTTTTTCCCTCTTTCCATTGCTCACCTTACTTTGAGAAAGCGCTCTCTTGCTTTTAGCTAGGTTAGTTAGGGAAACCTAAGGGACCACACCATCAGCTTCTTTGTAGCTTCAAGTTCAAGATCCCAGTCTTGGAACACTAAGTATATCATTTTTAGGTATTATTTATACATCATTTCTTGTTCTAAATATTTAGAAGCGTCTGGGGTTCCACTTTTTAAGTGGTGGAATTAACTCAAGTGTGAGACTAGTAACAGATGTTTTTGATTTTAATTTTATCCATATGGTTTCTTTTCTAAAGATAAAACATATCTTTATAACCTATCTTTACTGATTAGCTTCATACTGGTGCATTGTTCTCACTATGCACTTAATTCATTAACAGTGAAATGTTCTTTTCTATATCTAACCATTCCTAGGAGGTAAAGCAGCTCCTATTCAAAATATCTTGGCTAGAAGAGCAAGTTTTTCAACCAGGTTGGAATTACAAAACACAACAAAAAAACCCTGCAGTATAATTTATATTAATGGATACTAACAGATACTTAAGAAACTGGTTACAAACCACTCTCCATTATTTAGTAAAACCCTACTATGTGTAGAACAGACAGGCTTTAAAGAGACTGTATACTTCATTACCCTAGCAAACATTTACTAAGTGCCATTGGAATCTTTAGTAAACTAAAGCCTTGGAAACCACTTACATGAGCCTTTTCACTTTAAGAGAAGATAACTACTTAAAGCTATGGCACAGCTGGTTGTTAATGCAGGGGGCCTGTCTACATCCCTGTGAGCATGCAGGACCTTTATGGGGCCGGTCAATTTTTTGGTCTTTGCGTGACCAAAACCAGAAGGAATTAAGAAGATATAGGCTGGGATACTTAAGCACAGTTTTTATTCTATGTTCTAAATCCCCCGAGACCATATTCATGCATCTCCTATAATATTAAATGATGGAAATATACGAGTTGTGAATTTAAATAAGTCTTTGGGATTTGTCATCTCCTTGCTTCCTCCTGACAACCTCACAGCCCAGGAGGACCTGACACCCAGTTTCATCAAGGAAAAGGGCTATATTTGAATTTGAAGAACACTTACTAGTAAGGGGAACCAAAGGCCACACAAACACAGCTGACTGTGACTGTGGAAAGGTTGGAGTTCCTTGACAGAATGAGGTGAGCGAAGAGGACTTTTCCCAGCGCCTGACCTGATAGTTAATTCAGAGTTGGTGCCCCGTAGTAGAATTTCCCAGTAATGTCTCAAGGCTTCCTAGGTCGGGCTCTGCACAATGATAAGCCTCTGAAAGAAAAGCCTCAGGGCAAGTGAGGGGGGTGCAGAGGGAAGAAGGGGAAAGAGATCAGAAGAGTCTCAATCTGAAGAACTTGCTCATTTCTGTGTATAAATACTGTCACCAAGGCAGATTTCAGGCTCCCAAAGTAAAAATAACCAAACACAAAATGAGGAAGAGACCTCTACAATTGGCTCTAGCACATGACTGGCTCTATGGAACAACCCTAGGAGGGAATGTTGATTAAAGGGGCCTTAACCAATTTGGGGAGTCATTTAGCAGCTCCTTAACAGACATGTATTAACTTATTAAACACGTGCAGTAGCTCAATGTAGAAGATTCTAAATTGGGGTCAGCAACACAAATGTAAAAACAATACTGTGTACTACAGAGACTTGCAAAATTCTTTTTTTAAAGTTGTTTTTCTAACACATAATTCTTTATGAGTTAGAGGCTCAAATCACTAAAGCATTTTCTCTTTTATACATGCTCTTTATACTTTTTATTCAACAAATATTTTTCATTCAACAGAAACCTACCAGGTCCCTGCTACGAACCAGGGACCAGATACCGGAATACACCACGAACATGGCCTCTGATCCCACAGAGCTAGAATCCAGTTTGGAGAGAGAACTTTTTATATTTACAAATGCAAGTGAGTGCTATAAAAGAAAGTGCTATAAAAGAAATCTGTTAAGCAAAGAAGGATGAGCTCCCCACAGGAAGTAATGCCTGAGAGAGATGTGAAGGAAGAAATGGAAGTCAGCCAGATAGAGAGAGGCTGGAAGGGGAGGGGAGAGACTCAAGCAGGAGAAAGAGCCGACAGAGCTGGTAGTGCAGGAGGCGAGGCTCGGCCAAAGGGCACAGATCTGGCAAGCAGCCCGTGTGGTCAGGTCAAGGGTTTCAGAGTAATGGAAAACCACTGGTATGTTTTAAGTAGGGAACGAGCGAGGTCAGGTTTAGCTGTAACGTAGGAGAACGCAGTACTATCGCGTTCTCTCATTTCTTGGCCAAACCTGTACGGAGAACCGTCTGGTTAGGCTCTGTAGCCAAAGTAGAGAGCACATAGTCATGCCCTTGACATGCTCACAGTCTAATCGGGGAGAAAGCGTTTATTTGTACTAGTTTCCTATTGCTTCCGTAACGTGGTACCACAAACCCAGGGCTTAAAACAATACAAACTGGGTACCTTACAGTTCTGGAGGCCAGAAGTCTAAAGTAGGTTTCACCGCGCCGAAACGGAGGTGTTGGCAGGATCGCGTTCCTTTCGGAGGCCGAGGAAGAAATTGCTTTACCATTATTTCAGCTTCCGGCGAGCAGTTCACGGCTCGCAGCTCCATAACGCCCCTCCCGGTCACGTTTCTGACTCTCCTGCCTTCTCCTCTCCCTTTTAAGAAGCTTGTGATTTCATCGGGCACACCTGGAGACTCTCCTCCATGTCTCAAAATCCTCGATTTATTCCATCTGTAAAGTCCCTTTTGCCGTACGAGGTTGCATATTCACAGGTTTTGGGGATTAGAAGGTGGCCATCTCGGGGGGAGGGGTACTATTCTTTCTATCAGAGCATGTAATTCAATGAGAGACGTAAGAGTGGAGAGGAAGGTTGGAGCTAAGACAAGAACTTCTCTGTAATTTGCCTTAGTTTTGGTAGTTACCTAAGAGTTACGACTCTGCAAAGGGCAGCTTGCTTTCATGTTTTAAATCAGACTAATTCTGGAATATTTTTATATCTGAGTGAAAAAGATGTATATACCACATCTTTCAAATCATCAACACAAAAGGGCAAGACTGATCATTTGTTTTTGTGGTATGATAAATAGCAAATTTCATCAGCGTTTTCATCTGTCTTCTAGGTGTAAATTGAATGGGGCATATTTTTTCCCAAACTTTATGCATATACAAATCTGGTTAAAATGCAGGTTTTGCTTCATTAGGAGTGCCATCTGAAATTCTGCTTTCTGATATACTTACAGGTAAGTGGTGCTGCTTCTCTGAGGACCACACTTTGAATAGCAACAAGTGAGATTTCTGGCAGAAATTATCCTAATACGTACAAAGGGATATATGGAGTACCTAATTTAGGGGAGAAAAGAGCCATTAGTTTATGAAAGAAAATACTAAGGGGTGTGTGCATCTGTGTAAATAGTTTGTTAACTAGTTATGCTACATCATTTAGAGAAAGAGCCTATGTATATATTTTCTTGGGATCAAAGATCAAGAAATGGAGAAAAAGCTTTGCCTCTGAACTGAACTCGTCTGGGTCAGAAAATTGGGGGGGGGGGGGACTTTCATTCCTCTAGGGACTATTAGAGCTAAACTATTTTATCTAACCTGCTCAATAGTTAAGCCATATCACTGGAGACAGTGATATGCCAGAGCTGGCAGGAACAAGTTATGGTGAAATATTCAGCAATTTTGTGAGCTGGTTCTTAAATCACTGGTAGCTTGATACCATCTGTGGTGGGAGTATTTACATCATGGAAATTGATTAAATGCTACAAACAGAGCTGGCTTGCTTTCTTGCTTTCCCAGTTTACCAGCATAACACTGCCATGAATCCACTGTTTCTATTAACTTGTTCATTTCAGCATTGGTAGGTGGTATGCTGGGTCCAGACATAGCCTTTTTTCCTAGCCCACCTGCCTTTGCACACTGCCAGGGGCTCCCAGTCTGTAAGTGCAATTGTGTGTGCAGGTTGTTTCACATGCATCCTCTAAGCCTGAATTTCTAGTTTCCTAGAGCTGAATTACTGTTTGGGGCAATGAGTGAGTTTCTCAGAAGTAATTAAATATACTCTACAAAGAATCACACCCTCCACTTGAATTTCTAGACTTTTCTTGTGAGATGCTTCAAGGGCATCTTGGAACA
The DNA here is from genome assembly GCA_028646535.1 of Procyon lotor. Classification (NCBI taxonomy): domain Eukaryota; kingdom Metazoa; phylum Chordata; class Mammalia; order Carnivora; family Procyonidae; genus Procyon; species Procyon lotor. The sequence goes on from CM053605.1 coordinate 63,061,676, forward strand.
AGTCATTTATTTATAAATCATTCTTTTTAGAAAGCACGTTGGCCAAGTCATGATCTTTATTCTCCATTAGTTGTCTAATCTGAAAAGGGACAGCTCAGAGAGAGCATGCAAAAATCAAGCCTGGTGGGTATGGGTGGGAGAAGAGGGCTCTAGGGTACAGCTGGAGCAGGTTGGAATACAGTTCTAGGGAGGAGGTTTGCACGTGCACGTGTGTGTGTGTGTGTGTGTGTGTAGGAGGGACTAAAAACAGCGACAAATAGGGAACTGGGTGGAGAGATAGAAGGAAACAAAAGGTGATAGTTTGTCAGGAGGTCCAGTATTAGTTGGGTGAGCCTCAATGTTTATATGTTAGTTATTAAACAATTACTCTGGCACTAGGCTGTTTACAAGGTGATTTTATGTAAATTATCTAATTTATCTAATTTGATTCTTCCTTATCATATTTTCAAGTCAGCTGAAATGGTAGTATGCTCATGTTTGCTGATGAAGAAAGCAGGGTTAAAGTTTAAGTGATCCCTTTCCCCATGGTGACAGAGCTGGTATGAGGCCAAACTTAGATAAGGGCACATTACAGACTTCAGGCCAAATATGGTTCACTGTCTATAAAGTTTTATTGGAACACAGCTACTCCCAATTGTATACTCTTGTCTGTGGTTATTGTTACCTTACAACAGCAGTTGACTAGTTACAACAGAAAAAAATTTGACAGGCCCACAAAGCCAAAAAAAGCTCTACCCTTCATAGAAAAATCTGTACTTTGCAGAAAAAAAAATCTGCTGACCCCACTTCTAGATTCCACATTCCACCTACCAACTGATTAATTCTGATGCCAGTAGTACATATAACCACAAACTTGGCATGACTTTGGAAGTGTTACAGATGCAAAACAATACCACAAAACAAGACCACAGGATGACTAGAATTCCTCTCCTTAATCACATTTGGAAATTAAGGCATGGAAGGTCTTATTTAGGACATTATTTAGGGAAAAATAATAACTTGAGAATTAGTTTGTAACATTCTGCCAAATAAACCTAATTGATTTGTTTATTATCCAAAGGGCAGGTTGATCCTAAGTGAATGGGCCATGAGATGGACAATTTTGGTAGGACCATAGATGTTATCTAAAGCGGCATAGTGTAAATTTTCCAATGGTTTTATATTTCAGCCCGATTTTTGCTAATTGCTAACTACAGTTTGTGTTCATTAACTAAATTCTGATGTGTGAGGTTTTTCCCTACCACCAAGCTAACTCTCCAATGCCAGCTGGGTGTCCTATAATTAAACTAAATTTTGACACTAACTACCTGAAGATAGCATCAGATCCCACAGGTTAAGGGCTCAGGCCCATAAGAGTACCCTCCACCCACCTCAGATCCCCCTGTGCTTCTGACCTACCAACCATAGATGGGTTCCAACTATCCCGTCTTTGCGTTGATTGATTTGCTAGAGTGGCTCACAGAACAAAGAAATATTTTACTTCCTAGATTACTGGTTCATTATAAAAGAATATAAAACAGAACAGCCAGAAAGAGGAGAAGCATAGGGCAGGGTATGGGGAAAGGGTGCAGAGCTTCCACACCTCCTCTGCACCCTTTCCCCATACCCTGCCCTATGCTTCTTGCCCTATGCCCTCTTCCTGCATCTCTACACGTTCTCTAACCCAGAAGCTCTCTGAATCCATACTTCTGAGTTTGTATGGAGACTTCATTACATAGGCATATTGACTAAATTATTGGCCATTAGTGATCGAGTCTTCCAGGCCCCTCTCACCTCCCTAGGGGCGTGTGTATGAGGGTGGCAGTTCTAACTGAGACTGGGACTGAGAGTTCTAACCCTCTAATCATATGGTTGGCTCTTCTGCCCACAAGCCCTATCCTTAGATGCTTTCCAAAAGTCACCTTTATTGCTCTCGTTATAGGAAATTCTGAGGATATTAGGAGCATTGTTCCAGGAACAATGATAAAGATCAAATACATATTTCTTACACTAATAGTGGTGGTAGAAGAAGAGGAAGAAGAAGATGACGATGAAGATGAAGAAGAAGAGAAGAAGGAGAAGAAGAAGAGAAAGGGGGAGGGGGAGGAGGAGGAGGAGAAGCAGCAGCAGCAGAGCATTAGGAGAGGAGCACCTGAGTAAGAGAACTAAAAGAATGCTGGAATATTCTGGGGGCTCTGTAAGAGAAAAGGCAATATTGGAATTGGAAAACAAGGTAGCTGAACAAAAACTCTACTCATTTGTCATTAATGTCAAAGATGTGATTGATTGTCAGCTCCTTAAAGGCAGGAATGTGGTTTTGTCCCATTTGTATATCCACTTTTTTCACAGTGCCTAGCTCAGAGGTTTGTGTGCATGGGAGCTTGGTAAATGTGACATCAATGAAGCCAGATTCACCCTTGGAAAACTACAATTTCACTTCTACACCAGCATTTATAGAAATGGAACCATGGCAGGCCTGCTGAAATATCATAGGCTTTCTGTTGTAGACTTCTTTATTGTACTTCAGGGAAGAGTGGCCACCTGACAGGCACAGGCTGGTGGTTCACAGATGTGTTTTATACGGTTGTCAGCATTTAAAAAGTGAGTTGTGTATATAAAATTTATATTTATATTCATATATATATATATTTGGAGAGAGAGAGAGAGTGTGCATGTGTGTGAGTGGTGGGGGAAGGGCACGGGAAATGGGAGAAAGAGAATCTTGAGCAGGTTCCACACCCAGTGGGAGCCCAGTACAGGGCTCGATCTCCCGACCCCGGAGACCATGACCTGAGCTGAAACAAGAGTCCAGTGCTTAACTGACTGAACCACCCTGGTACCCCTATAGCTAATAATTTAAAATGGAAAGATAATGTATAAATATACAAATTTCCAAAATCGTTTGAAAAACTGGATACAGTTGTGGATCTCTCCTCAAGTTCAATTTAGGTTAGAAAGTATATTTCACTAAAATTTTGGTTAGTATTTCTCAAATGGGTTATTTTAAAAAGTAGAAAAACTTTCAAATTCTGCATAATCTGTTAAATTCCCTTATGTCAATAAAGCAATGTGGCTCATTGTTTTTCCCTCATTTCTATTGTTTCATCTTACTAAACAAACAAAAGAAAATAATATGTTTTATCTGTAGTAGAGAAATAGATTACTGTTTTACATTTCACAAACTGTGGGCAGTTTCATATATGCTGTGGGCTTTTGTAATATTTCTGTCAGTTAAACATTTTTTCCCTCTGAGATTTGTAGGGTAGAAGAGAGAAAATCGCCATGGCTAAGGGGGATAGGTAGGGTCAGGGATGAGGTGAAGGAGTCTAGTACACCATACTTACATTTTTTTTTATTTAAATTTGATTAGCCAACTTTTTAAAAGTAAAAGCATCAAAACACTGCTTCCTGTCAAAATAGATTCCCCAATTTGATGTGATGTCCCTTACTTTCATACAATTATGGGAATTCAAATACTGATGGTTATGTGAAATCTTCTGATTTTTAAGTTAACTATAAAACATACTTTGACCAAATTTCTCATTTAAAATAATTCCTCCTCACTGATTTCTAAGGGTCTCTCATTCTTTCTTCTTCCCATATGGGATTATTGTTGCATCTTCTATTAATTTTTCTCTCAACGGATATTGGCTTACTTTCATACCTTACAATCTCTCTTTACTGCTTCTGTAAGCTAGTCTAAAGCCATATGAATCCTCTGTCCCTAAACTAGACAATTTAGAACTTTCTTTTGTTGCAGTGATGAGTTTGGATACAGAAAGTTTAAAAGTCCCACAGGTAGTCATAAAGAAAAATACAGTTTTTAATATTTTAAAATAGCCTTTAAGCTTTTCAAATAGTCATTGGGTATGACCCTTTTTTAGCAAGTAGGAAAAACTGTTGAAAGAGCTAAATTAAAAAGTTGTATTTATTATCACTGTAGAAGAATGTCTTAGGATTCAATGCAGAAAGGCCACTGGACCTCAGGAAAAACCAGAACTAGATGCTGATAATCTGTCTTCCTCTGTGTTATCAGGGCACCTCTCCACATATCTGCTTCTTTCTGCTTTCTCCGAAAGCAGAAACAGCCCGCTTCCTGTTTCTCCATACCACACAACAGACAATGACCAACCCCAGCTCCTGAGATTATGGACCATCATTCAATCTGTCCAGAGAAGTTAGTTTGCTGTCACTGTCCTAAATCTCAACTCCAGAATGGATCTCTTGTCTGGACTACCTACTTAGTTTTCTAATTAGGCACCTAATACCCCCTCTAGTCCATCTCCAACCTATTCTCTGTATTGCAGACAGAGTGATCTTTTGGACAAACAAATGTGATCATGCTTGCCTCTCCTCCACAACTTAAACTACTTTAGTGGCCTCCTCTTGTTCAGTGAATGGCAACTTCATTCAACCTGTGGTTCACATCAGGGCCTTGGAGTCATCCTTGACTCTTTCTCTTTCTCTATCCTCTTTTCTCCAATTCATCTAGGCATCATGCAGTATCTAGCTTTGAAATGTATCCAGAATCTGACCACTTATTGCCAGTTCACTACCACTCTCATCCAAGTCACCATTATTTTTTACCCAGTTATTACTACAGGTTCCTGTTTTCTCTCTTTCCATCCTTACGCTCTTACAGTCTCATGTCCACAGAGCATCCAGAGTCATCCTTCTAAAATGTAAGTCAGATCACCTTATTCTTATGCTCCAAGGACTTCTCACCCCATTCAGAGTCAAAGTCAAAGTCTTTACTTTAGCTTCAAAACCCTAATACCTGCTCCTTCTGAGATCTAATCCCAGATTCTACTCTTCCCTTGCTGACTTGACTCCAGGCATGTTGGTTTCTCTGCTGTCCCATACGTATTCTAAGCATGTTCTCATCTTGGGATCTTTGCTTGTTCTGTTCCCTTTACTTGGAACACTCTTCTTTACTTCTATCTCTGTTCAAAATTCATCTTAACAAAGAATCTTTCCTAGTTATTCTAGCCTTCTGGCACCTATCATCATCTGATATATTACATATTTTGCTTATTTTGAGTGTCAGAATTAGCTGTTAAGGGACCTTAGCCAATCCAAGCTCCAAAGTCTACCAACGAAGACACTGAAGCCCAGAGAAACTGAGTGAATTGTCCAATGTTAGTGAACTAGTTAAATGCAGAACATGGAATAAAATCCTGGTCTGATTCCTAGTCTAACGTGTTCCTAGGAACTCTTAGGTTCCTAGGAAACTCTAGGGACCTAACATCAGTTATCTAAGTTGATGAGGTGGGCATGACTAAGTTAATGCAAATCAGCACTCCCACCACTGAATTCAGCACTGAATTTCAAGGCCCCACATCACAGCGTGGGGTGTTCAATTATCTCTATTTTTAAGTATTCAAGAGTCAGATTGTGTTACAAACCAATCTGAGTTTGGTGGAGGCAGAGTATTAGCACCCAAAAACCCTTTATTTCAGATGTAAAGTAAATTCACTCTAGTCTCCCTCAAGATGGCTCTTTGTTGTAAACTTTTTTCCTCATAGCCTAGAACCACTGTCTAAGGCTCCTATATGCAAAGCTGTTGGCTTCAAGGCCAAGTGTGTCAGATCCAGTTGCCTCAGGAGAAAGATATATTCAACAGAAGGTTCTTGTTTTAAATGGAAGAGCAACCTGAAGACTTCAGTGGGTGGCTTCTTTTTGAGAAGGAGCTATGAGACTCCAGGTGGCACTTGATCAAGTAAGTCTATAGTAAGCCACTAAAAAGGGCTAGCTGTCTTTTTGAAGCTGGAAAAGCACAGCCTGGAGCCAGACTGTGGGATCCTGTCCTACCATTTCCAGTTACTAGCAATGTGGCTTTAGGCCAGAAGTTAAATTGCTATCTGCCTCAGTTCTATGACATCAAGGAGAGATTAAAAAATGGTATCCATTGTGGACATTGCCACTTCAAACATTGGGGTGCATGTGCTCCTTCTTTTCACTACATCTGTATCTTTGGGGTAAACACCCAGCAGTGCAATTGTCCACAATAGCCAAACTGTAGAAGGAGTTGAGATGCCCTTTAACAGATGAATGAATGAAGATGTGGTATATATATACCGTGGAATATTATTCAGCCATCAGAAAGGATGAATACCCAACATTTGCATCGACATGGAGGAACTGGAGGGAATTATGCTAGGTGAGGTGAATTAAGCAGAGAAAGACAATTATCATACAGTTTCACTCATATGTGGAACATAAGCAATAGCATGGAGGACCAAAGGAGAAATGAGGGAAAACTGAAGGGGGAGAAATCAGAGAGGGAGACAAACCATGAGACACTATGGATCCCAGGAACAAAGTAGTGTTTCAGAGAGGAGGGGGTTGGGGAGATGGGGTAACAAGGTGATGGGTATTAAGGAGGGCACATGTTGTGATGAGCACTATTATACACAACCAATAAATCACTGCACACTGTATCAAAAACTAATGATGTACTATATGCTGGCTAACTGAACATAATAAAAAAATTAATAAAAAGTGGTATCTACCTTAAAGGGTTGTCATGAGTTTTAAATGAAATGAAAACATGTATGGTGCACATAAAACATAATATCAACTGTTTTTGTTACTATAGTTGTTGATACCATTCCTTCTCCCTTCCTTTCTTGTCTTGAAATCACTTCAGTGAAAGGTGGGTGATCTCCAGGAGAGGACCCCCCTGCAGACTTGCATGACAGCAGATGCCACATGGGACACTCTGAGGATCCATACACTCTTCAGCTCTGCTCCCACCCTGGGCCCAGCATTGGCAGACATCATTGGGCCTGCATTCTAGTTTGACTTCTCATCCTGCCTAATCCTAATTCTTTCTCCCTACCACAGAAGTAGATTCCCAATAAGTACTCTGCACACAAACTCCAACCCAGCAGCTGGAGAGTTAACTCTACAAAAATTGATTTCTAAAAGATGTTAGTAACATATGATAGAGTTTGGGAGCACTGACAGCACATGAAAAGTTGGAAAAGCATATAATCTCTCAAGGTTTCCATATCAATAAAAGCATATACGCAAAAGCACATAATCTTTCAATGTTTCCATATCTCTCTCAGTTTCCATTATCAATAAAATGAAGGTAATTATCTGTAACTTGCAGAATGTCATAAGAATTCAAGGAAATAGAAAAGTACTAAGCCCATAGCAGTGAGTCCTGTAAGAGTTAATTTGAAGCGCCCTCAATTTTACTCTCCTGTTTTCTTCGATTTTCTTTTTCCTAACTTGATCATAATTTTTTCCCTTATTTCACAAATTTATTCTCCTCTTCTTTTCTGTCTTTCCATTTGTCATCCTTTTAAAATTTTAATTTAGTCTTTTAAACAATGTTATTGAGACATAATTTCCATACAATAAAATACACACATTTTAACTGTGGAAGTGATGAGTTTTGAAAAATGCATACACATGTGAATTTACACCGCATTCACAATATAGAGCATTTTCATCATCACAAAAGATAGCCTTGTACCTCTTCCCATTCAATCCTAACCTGCAATTCAAGCAAAAATAACCATTGATCTGTTTTCTATTCCCTTAGATTGGATTTGTCTTTTCCAAAGTTTCATGTATCCCATGATACATGCATGTATGTATCATGTATGTATCATGTATGTATCATGTATGTGTGTATGTATATTACATGGATGTAATCCCACTTTATATATTCTTTTCTCTCTGGCTTGTTTCTTGAGATTGTCCGTGTTGTGAGCACGAATAGGTTGTTCCTTTTTATCGCTATGCAGTAATTTATTGTATGAATGTATTATAATTTATTTATCCATTTACCATTTGTTAGACATCTGGTTGTTTCCAAATTTTGGCTATTATGAATAAATCTGCTATGAACATTTATGTACAAGTCTTTATGTGCATATAGGTCTTCATCTATGCTGCAGTAGAATTGTTGAGTCAAATGTTAAGCTTATGTTTAACTTCCTAAGAACATGCCAATATCACGTTGTATTCCATCTAAAAAGTATGCAAGTTTCAGTTGCCCACATTCTTTCCAACACTCTGCATTGTCAGTCTTTTATTTTAGCTATCCTAGTAGGTGTGAAATGAAAGTATTTCATTGTGATTTAATTTGCATTTCCTTGATGACTAATGATGTTAACATTGTTTCACGCTTTAAGGACCTTTTGTGTATTTTTTTCCCAAGGATTTTGTTAAAATGTTTGCTTGTTTTGTTTGTTTTCTTAATACAGAGCTGTGTAAGTATTTTGGATGTAACGTCTTTTTTAGATATGTGAATTTTCTCTCAATTTGTGGTTTGCTTTATATTTTCTTTAGTTCGTTTTTCAAGGAGAAGTTTTAAATATTTATGAAGGTTAATTTGTTACTTTTTCTTTTATCATGACTCTTTGTGTCCTATCTAAGAAATCCTTGCCTACTCCAACATTACAAAGATTCTCATATATTTTTCCTTAGAAGTAGTATACTTTTAGTTTTCACGTTTAGGCCTATAGTCCATTTCGAATTAATTTTTTCACGTGATGTGTGGTACAAGTCTCATTTTTATCCAGAGAGATACCCAGTTCTAGTACCATCTGTCGAAAAGTCTTCCTTTTCCTCCACTGAATTACTTTAGCACCTTGGTCAAAAATCATCTGGACATATATATGTGTTCTATCTCTATTCCATTATCTATGTGTTCACTCTTACACCAATAGCAAACTCTCTTGATTATTGTGGCTTTATAGTAAGTCTTAAAAATCAGGTGTGTGTCAGCCTTCAAACTTTGTGGGTTTTTTCCCCCAATATAGTCTTTTGGCTACTTTAGGTCCATTGCATTTCCATATGAATTTTACAGTCTGCTTGCCAATTTCTAAAAACAAAAAATGCCTGCTGTGATTTTCATTGGGATTACATAGAGTCTATTTGGGGAAAATTGGCATCTTAAAAATATTGAGTCTTTCTATCTAAGCATGGTATATCTTTTCATTTATCTGGATCTTATTAATTTCTCTTAGTGATATAATTGAGTTTTTAGTGTAGATATCATGCATAACTCTTGAAAAATTTTCTCCTAAATGTTTTAGAAGTTATGTTATTTTTTTTAGAATTTTACATCCTAATTGTTTATTGCTGGAATATAGAAATATAATTGACTTTTGTGTATTAATAATGTTTTCTGAGATGTTGCTAAATTTATTACTTACAGGAGATTTTTATCACTATTTCTTAATATGCATACATAGATAATACTATCATTTGCAAATGAAGACAGGTTTACTTTTTCTTTTCTAATACATATGCTTTTATTTATTTTTCTTGCCTTACTGCACTGGCTACGACCTCTAGTACAATAATTGAACAGAATTGGTAAGAATGATATCTTGTCTTATTCCTAATCTTAGAGGGAAAGCATTCAGTCTCTTAACATTAAGTTAGCTGTAGGTCGTTTGCAAATGCCTTTTATTTATCTCAAAAATCTCCTTTCTACTTTAGATTGCTAAATTTTTATTGTGAATGGTTATCAAGATTTATCAAATGTTTATTTTTATATCTAGTGACAAGACTGTATGTTTGTTTCCTTTATTCTATTAATACAGTTATTTGTGTCAAATGTTTTGCATTTCTGAAATGAATTTGTGTAATAATACCACTTAGTCATGGTACATTATTCCATTTACATATTGCTTGATTCAATTTAATAATATTTTCTGTTTGGAGAGGTTTTAAATTGGAATTCAATTTTTTAACTGAAATAAGGCTAGTTTTTAAAAATTTCTTCTTGAGTTGGTTTTGGTAATTTGTGCCTTTCAAGGAAGTTTTTAAAATTTCTAAAAACATTTTGTTATTTATTTATTTACTTATTAGAAAAGGAGAGAGGAGGGAGAGAGGGAGAAGGAGAGAGAGAATCTTAAGCAGGTTCTACGCCCAGCACAGAGCTGCACAAGGCTCAATTTCAGGACCTTGAGATCATGACCCGAACCAAAGTCAAGAGTCCAATGCTTAACTGACTGAACCACCCAGGTGCCCCTCCAGGAATTTTTTTTATTTCCACCAGTTTATCAAATCTATTGGCATAAATTTTTTGTAATATTCCCTTATTGTTTTTTTAATGTCTGCATGATCTGTAATAAAGTCCTCTTTCATTTCTGATGTTGATAAGTTATGTCTGCTCTCTTTTAACTTGTTTGTTTTATCTAGAGGTTTATCAATTTACTTGATCATTTTACATTACCAGATTTTGACTTCATTGGCTTTTCTTTGTTTCTTAGTTCATTGATTTCTACTCTTAATCTTTATTATTTCCTTCCTTCTACTTACTTTGGGTTTAATTTGCTGGAGTTTCTCCCTAGTTTCTTAAAGAATACTTTTAGGTAATTGATTTTGGACATTTTGTTGTCTAAAATAATTATTTAATGATTGATCATTTCCTTTAAGACAGTGCTGGCCAATAGATCTTTTTGTGATGGCAGAAATTTTCTACATACTGTTCAATTAGGTGGCCATTAGCTTCAAGAGGTTATTGAGTGTTTAAAAATATGGCTACTATAACTGAGGAAATGAATTTTTGATTAATTCTAAATAATTAAAATTAAAATGTAAATAGCTACTTGTGGCTGGTGGCCACTGTATTGGACAGCACATCTCTATATATCACCAAAATCTCACCAAATTTTAATTTACATTTAATTCAAAATACTTTCTAATTTCTCTGTGATTTCTTCTTAAATTCATAGTTACTTATAAATATATTGTGTAATTTCCTAATATTTGGGAATTTTTATTATTGATTTCTAGTTTAGTAGCATTTAATCTAGTGGTGTCTTTATATTTAGGTGTCTTTAAATTTAAGCAATTTTGAAGATTGCTTATCATTGAATCTTGCCTTTTTATGCCAATTAAAAGTCAGAGACTTTAATTTATAAATTAAAATATCCATACTTAGTGTATTTAATGATGCATTTGAAGATAAATCTAACAATTTGCAACTTGTTTTTATCTGTCCTGTTGTTTATTTCTTTTCCTGTCTTTTAGAATTCATTATTCTTGTTCTTCCATTTTATTTTCTCTAGTGACTTAGCTATATTTCTGTTTCATCTTTTAAAGTGTTTTCTAAGCTTTACAGTATACATTTTAAACTTAACACAGTCTATCTTCAAATTACAGAACAAAATTTCACAGATAACATGGGGTGCCTGGGTGGCTCAGGTCAGTTGAGTGCCTGGCTCAGATCGTGATCTCAGAGTCCTGGGATCAAGCCCTGAATTGGGCTCTGTGCTGAGCAGGGAGTCTGCTTGAGGATTCTCTCTCTCCCTCTGGCCCCTGGCCTGCTCACGTGTGCATGCCTTCTCTTCCTTTCTTTCATAAACAAACAAACAAACAAACAAACAAACAAACAAATAAATAAATCTTTAAAAAGAAGCCCTCACATATAATCAATGACTTCACAATGGTATAACTTATTTCCTCTCTTCTCTTGTTTATGGCATCATTTTCATACATTTTTATTTCCACATATATCATAAGACTCCAAATACATTGTTTTCATTATTATTTCAAATAGCTATTTCAAAAAAACTTTAATGAGAAAACAGTATCATTTCTATTTATCTACTCACCATTTCTGGTCCTATTTATTTAAGTTGTCATCTGGTGTAATTTTTTGTTCTGTTGACTATGCATTCATATAGCTTTCATTTTTGAAAGATAAATTTTTCTGGGTATAGAAGTTTAGATTGAAATTTTCCCCCAGAACGTAAATATATTACTATATTAACATCTGGCTTTCATAGTTTTTGATGAGAAACTTGCTATAATTTTTCTTTGTTCCACTTTTTATAATTGCCTTTTCTTTTCCTCTGGCTGCCTGTAATATTTTCACTTTTATCACTAATTTTTTTAACACTTTGATTATGATGTGTTGTGGTTTTCCTTATGGTTGTCCTGCTTGAGGATTATTAAGCTTCTTGAGTCTTGGTTTATCGATAAAGAAAGTGAGTGGAAAGTGTGAGGGGTAGAGGTCAAATGTATGTCATGTTAGGTTCCTTGATGTTGTTCCATATGTCACTGAGGATCTTCCTTCTCTCTTCATTCTTTAATTTTCATCCTCTTTATACTTCATTTTGGCAAATCCATATTGCATTGTCTTTAAGTCCATTATCTTTTTCTTTTCAGTTTCTATTGTGAACTCAAAATATTCCCAGTCATGTATAAACTCTGGAGTTGTTTGCAGCTCTCTGGTAATTGTTCTCCTCTTAGAAGCAGTTATTTGTGCAGACTTGTAGAATTTCACCCTATGCTTGTGCAGATTGAAATTTAGCAAAACACTAAAGGGGACCCTCTGAATATTTCTGATGCTCTTTCTTTCTCTTCATTACTCTTCCCTGCACATGCTAACTCCCTCAGCCTCCTTGAACTCTGAACTCTGTTTTCTCTACCCGAGGAGACTGATGGGTTCCTTCTTTTGCACTGAGTTTTGGAAATTAACTCTAGGCATAACTCCTAGGCACTCACAGGATTCACCTATTAGTTCCCTCTCAGCCATCACAGTCCTGTGCTACCTGTTGTTCAATGTCTGAGAATTGTTGTTTTTTATATTTTTCATAGTTTTCTAGTTAATTATGACCTGACAGTAAGTCTAAACTTTGTTTCTTCCTTATTTATGGAAGCAAAAATCTGAATTTTAATTTTTACCTAGTTATATATGCACAGTTTAAAAAGCCAAAAAGTTTTCCAATGTTTTCACAAAGCAAAACAAACCAATGGCACTTTCCTGTTCTTGACCCAATTGCTCACTTCCAAAGGAAATTACCTTCAATCTTGCTGCGGATTGTTCATGTTTTTTTCCATTTTGCTTATGTTGCTATTTCCTGAGTCTTTATATTTTAAACATTGACTTTGCATGAGAGAGTACAGAAATTTGGCTTTTTATTTATTCCCCACTCTTACTCCATACATAAAACTTTTCCATATTCCATCTTTCCAATATCATCTTACCATAATTTTGATTGGGTAAATATTCAATAATATTATAGGATGTGGCTATTTTTAGCTAGAACATAAAATATGCTATTATTATTTATTGCATACATTTTTTAGTTTTCCTGGAGTTCACAAGTACTGGTTTGTTTGTTTTTTTCCATCTCCAAAATATCCTCAGTTAAGTATTTCTCTTTTTATTATGTTTGAAAACTTCAGGTATTCTATCTCTACCACATTATTGAAGAAATTTCTAGAGCCTAGAGGATCTAATCTGGTTTTGTTATCATCTGAGCTCCGTGTGCAATCTTCTTCCTGACATCTCTTTAATCATCAGTTTAGGGTTACCTTTATCTTTCTCTTAGATTAGGTTCCCTATTTCCTTCATCCCATGTTTTCTTTCTTCTTAGTTTACCACCTCATTTTTTTGGTGGAGCAAATCCTCTGGTAATTACCCGAGAAAGGATACATGAGAGGTATTATTGTTCTGTTTTGTTATTTGTTTTCTTTTTGTGAAGTTGTTTGTGTTTGATAGTTTTGCAAATTTTATTTTATATTGTATATATTTATATAATTATATTTTTATAAATATATTTTTTAAAGATATTACTTATTTGTTTGAGAGAGGTGAATGAGAGAGAGAGAGAGAGAGAGAGAGAGCACAAGCAGAGGCAGAGAGAGAGGCGGAACATGGGGCTGGATTCTAGGACCTAAGCCGAAGATAGCATCTTAACTAACTGAGCCACCCAAGTGCCCCTATTTTTATAAATATTTTTATTTGGTTAATATTTCCTCTTTTTCTTGTTTGCTAAGTTTTTTTTCATTAATGGATGTTGAATTTTATCAAACACCTTTCTTGCCTCTGTTTATAGATATAAATATTGGAAAATTATTTTCTCAGAACTTGGAAAGCTTTGCCTCACTCTCTTCTAGCTTTCTTCTGTTGTTGTTATATTTGATCCTCTGCATATGACCTATTTTTTTTTCTTTTCCCAAGCCTTTAGGACTTTTTTCTTTATTTCTAGAGTTCTAAAATTTCATGATGGTATATCTTAGTATGTTTGATATTGATTTCCCAGAAAGTGAACTTGAAGCAAATGCTTATTTGCAGTTACTTTACTGGTAGTGCAAGTCTAGAAATTATGGTGAGAGACAAGAAGAGTGAAGGAGAAAAGAAATATAGCCAAATAAAGACGAGTTACTAATGTTTTAATGTCATGGAACTATCTCTTGGATTGAATCCATCTCAGGATCATCCATTTCAGGTAAGGGAAAGGAAAGAAGTTTATCCATTAGCTTCCACTTATTACTGGTGAAAGGTTTGCTCTGAGCTTCAAAATAAGTACATGTGTTCATGTCAAATAAGAGTTTTTGGGCATCTCATTCTTTCATGCCGGTGGAAAGCCTCAGGGCAGGAGTCAAGAGGCATGCAGTGCTGACTTGAGGTGAAACATATGTGAAGCTTGTGGGAGCCTGGCAGATCTGGTTGTTATAGCAGTGACTGAAACAAGAGACGAGGGAGACCAGGAGGATTTGATGTATTACCTAAGAGATTTCTGATAGAGTATAGGTCTTTTTGGTTCCATCATGCTGTGTTTTTCATGAGCCCGTTTAGTCTGGAAAATTATGTTGTTCAGTTTTGGAAAAGTTCTTCAAATTATTTTTTCATAGTTATCTCTTCTCTTTTTTTTTTTTATGGTTTGTTTGTTTTGTATTCCCTTTCTGGAACACCTGTTAATCAGATTTTGGACCATCTGGCTTCTTCCTGAAATCTTGTTTTCTCCCTATTTCCATACTATGTCATATTGCTTGACTTTTGGAGAAAATTTCTCAATTCTACCTTTTGATTCTTTGAACCTTTTAATTTCTTGTGTCATTTAAATTTCCAAAGAACTTTAATTGTTGTTTCTGAATACACACACACACACACACACACACACACACACACACACACAACACACACACAGACACACACGTGTATACACACATGTGTACACATATACATGTTCCCGTTCATATTCAATGGCATTCAATTCACAGCATTTGTCTTTGAATTCTCCAGATAGTAATTATAACTCATGTGTTGTTTTCTTTTCATGAAAATGAATTCCTTGCTTCCTTTATGTTTTATTTTTTCTTGTTGATTTTGACCCTGTATTCATATTAGAGTTGTTTTCCAGGTGTTTGCTGATTATATGTAAGAGTGGAGCTCTGAGAAACCAAATGAAAGCTCTCCATGTATGGGTGAGCCATTTAATTAAAGAGCTCCCAATGTCATTATCTTGATGATTTTCTTTTTGGCTGGTCAGATTCCTTAGAGAATACTCTCATAATCTTTGACCTGGAGGGGGTATCACAGGCTGCCAATACTCAGGAATCCAAATGGGACAAAAGGCTAAGAGTCACAACATTTAATATGCAAACTTTTACAAATCTGTTTTTTTCTTTTTTCAGGTTAAGACACCCATTTTTAACTATGTCCAGAGTCCCCTAGCCAGACTTTCTATTTTACCTTCTCTGGAGAATAAACTCTTATCTTCTGCCAAGAGGGAGAGAGGCTCTTCAAAGTAAATTGTTTCTTAAACAGAACTGGAACCAACCATCCTCATTTTAACCCCACCTTCACACCATGTCTAGAGGTACCTAGTACATAGTTCCTGAGTCTTTGGGGATTCTGCAGTGTGAAACAAGTTTCTTCTCTACTTGCCTCACTACCAGTTTAAGACTTAGCTTCTTGGGTCTGCTAGGTCATCCATCTGTTTTCCCGCTTCCAGAAATTTGTGGGTGGACTCTTCTCTCCTGTTCTCTTTGTGGTATTCTTTTCCAAATCTCTTTCTCATGGAAAGTAAATGTACCCCTGGAAGTCTACTCTTTCCCCCATCATCACAAATAGTGACTTTGGCCAAATTAAGTCTAGGGGCAATTCTACTGTTTCTTATGTTTTGGAAAATGTATGTCTCCACAATGTATTTGTAGCATAATAAAATTTGCATTTCATGTATCAACTCTGGCTTACTGAGGCATTACAAGAGATTGTACACTTAGTATGGTATATGAAATAAGACCTCATTCATGAATTTGTACTCCATCCAACAGAGTATAGTAGATCTGCAAATCCTTCAATTGATTTTATTGTTTTTCTCTACACTCAACTTGTAGGTGAGAGAAACAAATTCAAATATAACAACCCTATCAGGAATTTAGTTAAAATAAAAATAAACATTCTGAGAGAGAATCTACACTTTCTATTTCTAAATGACAAAGAGAATTGATATTCCAAATGATAATCTAAGACACCATAGTATTTTCTTTCAGATTAAAATTATGTTCTGTCTTTATAAGGTAGAACTTTAGACAGTTCAGAAAAGCTTTTAATGATGAGAGTGGAGCATGAAGAGATTTCAGGTTAACTGTAAGTCATTCATCAGAATGTTTGATTCTGCAAAGTTATTCTAGCTTTATGGCACAGAAGAAAATAAATGGACAATTGCCCAGAATATTTAACTAGGGAGTGTGCTTAGTTGGAAGAAGCTGAGTCTACAGAATTGTAAGCTTGAGCCCACATCAATAGCAGCAAACTATTTTTCACTCCAATTCTGTTTTAGTAATCACTTTGCAGTCGCTGCCTCTAGTGAAACTTCCAGAATCATAATAAATAACTGAAGCAATGTTCTATGGAAAATTAATACTTTATGTGACAATTTTAAAAATCCCAAGAAAACAGTTTTGAGACAGACCTTCATCTCTGAGCTTCTTTGAGGGACTCAGAGTAGTGTGAAACAGAGTCTTTGTCCTTAAGAACTTTACAATTTAGTCAAGGAGAAAGACATTATCATATAAACATAAAGTAGGAGACTATATCCCATGTAGTGGTAGGGATGTTAATGGCTTTAAGAGTAATGTAACAGAGGTAGGAAAACTTCATTCAAGAGGCAGGTGGAGACATCAGACCAGAGGAGGAATTAATTAAGATGGTTCTTGCTTTTTGTTTCTTACCTTGTGCTTAGGTCTTAGGTGGTAGGAACCTAGGCAAGTAGTTTAGATACAGCAAGTTGGAATATAGCGGCAGCTCCAATGAGCATATTTTAATGTATAGTTTGAGTTTCTCAAATTTTAAGGTGATCATAGGTCATATAGATAATATATATTATATTTATGTGTGTATAATAGGTTCCTTCTGGTCACAAAAATCCATTTGAAACTATTTTAAGCAAAAAAAAAAATTCTATTGACCAATGTGACTGACAAGGTCAGGGATAGAATGGATCAGGTATGCACGGATTAAGATAGCTCAACTAAGATCATCAGGCATTTATCTCTTTCTGTGAGAGTTAGTCATCAGCTTGGGTCTTACATGACAGGTACAGCTTTTGCATCAGATTAGAGAACCTTCATTATTAGTATCTATACATGGGATGTGTCTGGGAAGAACTCTATGTTCTTGCTTTGTGGACCAATCGTGATAAACAGAGGATGACTGAGTCATAATCACATGAGAAGCAGAGCTTGAGTCTGGTGCCTCAGACCACTTGACCATTTTGAGACTCTCAGTCCTAATCACATAGGATAAGGGGAGAATAGTTTTTCAGTGAAAAGGTGCCCTGGGAAGGAAGAGTCAAGAAGTGTTGTTACAGACCTGGAATGACTCATTTTACATTAATTTATGCCAATAAACAAATGTGGCTGTTTCTTGAATTTCGGATTGTATATAGTAAGTTGGATTTGCACTACTAGACCTGAGTGAAAGAATGGAGTTTGCAGTTGGGGATATTATACATCTTAGATGTGAGTTAGCACATCTTTTAGGTATTTACCATCATCAAAGAACCCACTCTTGAAAATCTGTTACTCCTTTGGGACCCAGCCCCTATCATGACCACTAAAAAATGTGACACTCACAAGGATAATATGGTAATGAAAAAGGTGAACACTATATTTAGTAGGAATTCAGAATTCTTTCCTAGATTTTTTTGTTCATGTTTCACAAGAGACTTATGAGTATTTACACTCTTTTTTTTTCTTTTTTTTTTTCCTTTTTTTTGCCTGAAGATTCAGAAGCACAGGGAATTGTGCTTACTGAAGTCCAGTGTGTAAGACCGTGATAGCTTAAGCTGAAGAACCGAATATTCTGAATGCCATGTCATGAGAAGAAAAAATACTCATGAGGAGAGGAATTCAAGTGGCTCAGAGTTCAGTCTAGAGACCAAGACCTTGAGATGTACAAGAACTCAAAGGCAGTGGAAACTTTAAGGCCTGGGACCAAGGACGACCTTGATAACTGTTGTAGCTTTTCAGATTCAGAGTCATTAGCTGGTTCAGGTATTATATGGAAGAGTGAGTGGAGCCATGATTGGGAAAACATAACTGGAAGGCAGGCCAATGGTATGGGCAAATAAATCTTGGTCATTAGAAATGCGGCTTAGGCTCATCTGGTTATTTAATAACGACTGTCTTGAGAATGTGTTGAAGTTTCAGAAGGTGCAGGGAAGAGAGCTATAATTACTTCAAAAGATCAGCCAGGGGCTGAGTATGGTGGCAGATGTACAGCCCTACAGCCCTAATGATTCCCTCAAAGGCATTTGGTAGAATGGTCTAAGGAGACATCTAGAACTCAAATTGCAACATTATTTACAATAGATGAGATGTGGAAGCAACCTGAGCATCCATCCATAGATGAATGGATAAAGAAGATGTAGTAAAAATACAATGGAATATTCGTCATAAAAGAATGAAATCTTGCCATTTCCAACAACGTGGTTGGACCTACAGAGTATAATGCTAAGTGAAATAAGTCAGTCAGAGAAAGACAAATACCAATGATTTCTCTCAGTGAGGAATTTAAGAACCAAGACAAATGGGCAAAGAAAAAGAGAGACAAACAACAACAATGACAAAAAATCAGACTCTTAAACATGGAGAACAAACTGGTGATTACTAGAGAGGAAGTGGGTGGAGTAATAGGTGAAATACATGAAAGTGCCTTATATATTTTGGATATTAATTTTTTATCCAATATATGATTTGCAAGTATTTTCTCCCATTCTGTAGGTTGTCTTTCACTCTGCTGACTATTTCCTTTGCTGTACAGAAGTTTTTTAGTTTGATGTAGTCCCATTTGTCCATTTTTCCTTTTGTTGCTTGTGTTTTGGTGTCATGTCCCGTGTGTGCTTTAGTTAAATTACCAAATACTGACTGGATATTTAGGAAGTACGATCTAGAGACCAAATGAATACCTGAATGTGGAAGAAGCAAACCCATGTTTCTCAATAAAAAGACAATGTTATTGTTTTTATGTAAATTTGGATTTCAATGGAAATGGCCATTTTTGTTGAGAGACAATAAAGTGGTAGAAAGCACAGTGTTTGAGCCAGTCTGCCTAGATAGAATATAACTTAGACAATGTACTATGTCTCCATTTTTTCATCTGTAAATCTGTAATATGGAATAATAATGGTAGCTATATTCCAGGGCTATCGTAAAGATTAAATGAGTTAATGCATGCATGCTAAGTCCTATATTTCTCACCACATAGTAAGCACTCAGTAAATGTTAACAAACATTATTTTTTTAAAAACCAAGAACTAAACTGTGTTAATATTATTCAGACTCTATTTTATCAGATATGATAAATTTCCAAATTCTTGTAACTTTAGGCTTCTGGTTAATCAGGTGTGAGACATGAGTGTGTGTGTAGGGTGGAGGCACATGGGGATTCACAGGTGATGAGATTTGCTTATTTTGTCAATAAAATATAACTTAAACTTTTTCCCCCCCACTAAATGCTTTCTCTGACAACCAAGGATGAAGCTTCCTTTTCTAAAAAAATTTGAGGTCTAATTAACATATAGCAAAATGCACAGCTCTTAAATGTTCAGCTTGAGGATATTTTTCATTTTTTATTTCATTTTTTTTACTTAAATTCCTGTTAATTAACATGTATGGTGAAATTGGTTTCAGCTGTAGAATTTAGTAATTCATCATTTACATATAATACTCAGTGCTCATCGCAACAAAGTGCCTTCCTTAATCCCCATCACCCATTTAGCCCACCCTTGTCCACCCCCCTCTATCAATCGTTAGTTTGTTCTCTATAGTTAAGAGTGTCTTATGGTTATGCTTCTCTCTCTCTCTCTTTTTTCCCCATCCTTCATTTTATAATTAAGGAAATTGAAACACTAACGTTATTCACCTTGTCAAGGTCATAAGCTAGAAATGAGGCTTTAAGCCCCTGCTTATGAGATCCACAGGAATAGTTTTGCTGTTTGAGGTGTTTTTTTCTCAGTAGCATTTAACATTTAGTGTCCACTGGGTTTCTCTTCTACACAGTTGATTTTTTTCTATCCAATCATATGGTATCTATCCTGATACCATATGCTATGACGTATACCGGGGATTGGCACAACACTCTGAAACCAAAGGCTTCTTTAATTTAGCAAAATTGTTCTTATCAAGGACAAGGTTAATAAAAACATACCAGGAAGAACAATAGAGAAAAAGATACCATAAACATCCTTCTGTTCACCCATTCTCTCTTTGTTCAACAACTATTTAAGGAATCTTATTACCTATCAGACACTATGGTTGGCCTTGGGCAACAGCAGCAAGCAAGATGCAGTTCCTGCCATCAGAGACTTCCAGTTCATGGGGAAGATGGCAAGGAAACAGATGATACAGTACAGAGTGGCAAGTACTGGTATGGAATTACATTTGTGTTGCTCTCAAATCAGATAAGAGGGGGTTCTCCAATACAGATTGTTAGGGAGGAAAGTTCCTGATTTTGCCCTAATAGTCTCAGAGGTCACACTTTTTGCCTCATTTCTGTAAAAATGACCATTTTATCACTATTTCTGTTAATAGAAGTTCTAGATTGAGCATGGTTAGGTCCATTGCTAAAAATCACACATGGTCCGGTGTCTGTTGGCATCAAAGATACAATAAGAACCATGCTAAGTGCCAGGCTAGGCCAGTGCCTTTTGTAGAACATGCACTTAATAAATAGTAACTGTTTATAAAGGAATTTACTCAACCAAGGTTGCTTATCTAAGAGGGTGTAATATGTAATGCGACGTTTCCCAAAATGAAGGAAGTTAATGTTTTTTCATGCCTTAATCTGGGGCCTGTAAAATTCATATCTGCTTGGTCTTAGGCCTTTCTTTTTCTCATACTGCACATTCTACATGGACAATCTGTTGCTTTAATTACTACCTACAAGGTGATGACCATCTAATCATATCTCCAGCCTGATCTTTTCTTATGTGTTTCATATCTGAATGTGTAGCCAGTTGCCTACTGGACATTTCCATTAAGATAGTCCATAGCCTCTTAAGCTTAGAATATACAAAAACTTCATTCATAATTATCCCACCAGGGATGGCTGGGTGGCTCAGTTGGTTAAGCAGCTGCCTTCGGCTCAGGTCATGATGCCAGGGTCCTGGGATCGAGCCCCGCATCGGGCTCCCTGCTCCATGGGGAGTCTGCTTCTGCTTCTCCCTCTCCCTCTGCCTGCTGCTCTGCCTTACTTCTGTTCTCTGTCTCTCTGTCAAACAAATAAAATCTTTAAAAAAATAATTATCCCACCAGATCTAATAATGAATTCTATGCTTCCTGATGTTGAATGTCACCACTATGAATTCATTCACGCAGAATTGAGACCAAGAATTCATCCTAATTCCCTCTTTCCTTTCTCCTTGTGACCTCCGCCCAGTGGCCAAACTAATCAATTCTTGAGTCCTGCAGATTCTAAGTCCCCAGTAGCTCTTGACTCCATTCACTTCTTTTTAATGTCATGACTCTAGTTGAGGCTACCATTATCCCCCACATGGATATTGCAGAAGTTGCCTCATGATCGTCCTGCCTCCAATTTTGGTATAATGTGGCCAGAATAATTCTTTTGAGACACCAATATGGTCATATCACCATTTGCCCTAAATATTTAACAGCTTCCCACTGCACTTGGATACAAATCTATCTCTTTCATATGGTTTATTTATTTTTATTTTATTTTTTCCTTCATATGGTTTATAAGTGAGCTGACCATATACCCACTTTCCTGGAATAGTCTCAGTTTATGATGTTATTTCAGCATAATTCAGTATAATTAACAGCATAATTACCCTCCTTTCACTCACAAATGTGTTTTGCTTTGATTGATAAATTATAAGGTCACCCTACTTATAAGACTTTTTATTATTTGGGTTTTGCATACTTTTTCATCTTATCTCTCACTATCTCCTACTTATACTCTGTTTGTCTTACTAAATGCCTTTCAGTTTTTCTGACATACGTGGTTTCTTTTGCTTCCATACACTCCTCTCCTGAGCCTCTTTGCATTTTCTTTCAACTCTTGCTAACAGCTGCTCATTCTTCAGGTCACAGCTTAACTATATGTCTGTCCTATTATTGCTCACAGCACCAGAATTCCTGTCCTCATAGTTCTTATCACAGTGAAGCTTAATTACATATATATTTGCCTGAAGCCACCACTACATCATTAACACTGAGAGTAGGGATTAGGTCTTCCTTGTCCATGTTTTCTTCAGGATTACTGTTATCCCAGTTACAAAATTGATGCTCAGTAAATGTGTGATGAGTAAGTGAATTTGGCCATATGAGCATGCATACTAGAGTATCAACACATCCAAGCCCTGAGGTGTGGAGTGGGTGAGTACAAGAGTCAGCATGACAAAGGAGAGAGCCATCTGTGTTGCTTGTACAGTGAATTTACAGCATATCGGGAATATCTTTATTCCTGGCTGCCAAAAATTTTTTAAAATGTGATTTTACCTGTGTCAGCAAAAGGCTAGTGGAAGGGGTTTGAGCTCACAGGGTATTAGCTTACCTTGTCTCTCTCCTACTCTTAGGTCTCTTATTCTGCACTAAGCAAGTTACATGTTAACGTGTGAAGTGGTAAGTGGTTTGGTACACTTCTACCTCCATTTTCCATATCCTGTCTGTTTAGAGCACTGGGCTAGGCTTCTGAAGGTGATTCCAAATTTTCTATGAGGATATTAAAACACATTGTTTTGCTTCCTGGTTGCCCTCTTGTTTGCATTCTGAATGGGGATTTTTCTTTGCCTTGATTAGGCATGGGTAGAGCAGGAGCCCACAAACCACGCCTGTGGGCCAAATCTATCCTGCTGCCTGTTTTTGTAAATACAGTGTTGTTCAAATACTTTATTAATAGCCATGCCTGCTTTCTTACATACAGGCTATGGATACTTTCTTGTTATAATGGCTGAGTTGAATGGTTGTAGTGAAGACTCTGTAGTCCACAGAACCTAAAATATTTACTATCTGTCCCTTTACAATAAAATATTACTGACTCCTGGTTTTGTGTCCCAATATAGGAGACCCTGGGAAAAGTCTAGGAACTTGCTACT
>CM053605.1:63099986-63236687 GCA_028646535.1 Procyon lotor
CTCCCAATGTCCTCCATGTTTTTCCTTATGCTCCACATGTAAGTAAAACCATATGATAACTGACTCTCTCTGCTTGACTTATTTCACTCAGAATAATCTCTTCCAGTCCTATTTTGTTGATACAAAAGTTGGGTATTCATCCTTTCTGATGGAGGCATAATATTCCACTGTATATATGGACCATATCTTCTTTATCCATTCGTCTGTTGAAGGGTATCTTGGTTCTTTCCACAGTTTGGCAATTGTGGCCATTGCTACTATGAACATTGGGGTACATGTGGACCTTCTTTGCACTACATGTGTTTTTTGGGGGTAAATACCCAGTAGTGCAATTGCAAGGTCATAGGGTAGCTCTATTTTTAATTTCTTGAGGAATCTCCACACTGTTTTCCAAAGCGGCTACACCAACTTGCATTCCCACCAACAGTATGAGAGGTTTCCCTCTTCTCCACATCCTCTCCAACATTTGTTGTTTACTGTTTGATTGGACCCTGTTCCTGGGGGCCCTGCAGGTTTGTCCCACTGAACCCTGCTCAGTAGCCAGACGACATAATGGATCCCCTCACAGGGCAGAGTCCTTGGGCAGATCACCATTCCTCTGGATGCACAGGGCACTGTTTTTGCTAAGTCGGGGCAGGGGGCTGGACTGGGAAAGGACACCAACAGCCCAGGGACTCCCGGCCTGCACACTGCCCACAGCATGCTTGCTCACCACTCACTGCCAGGCTGGGGGTGAGGGCTTGGCTGGAAACCTCTCTGAGGGCCACTCCAGCTTGAGCAACATGTGCGCCTTTGGGAAGCTTCTGTGCATGCCCGTTGTGCTCAGGCACCATCCAGTTCTGTGCTGGGAGAGGCCTGAGAGCTGCATCTCTGGGTGTTGGGAGCCCAGCTTGTCGGCTCTGGTGAGGAGGAGTGGTGTCCTCAGCAAGAGAGGAGTACAGAAGAGGAAGCCATCATCTTGTCTTGGAGTGGAGCTCAATAGAGAATGTCTCCAGCAGTTGGTCTCAAGGTACGAAGTGGGGAGCTGTGATTCTGTGGACAGATATTGGAAGATAAACAGAAGAGGGAGGAAGCCTCCAGAATTCTGCACTGTGTGATAGCAAAAGCCACCCAGGCTGAAGACTAAGCACAGACTCGCAGACCAGTAGTGGTGGGGAAAGGGCGTTAGGGCAGCCCCTGAGACTAAAACCTGAGGCTAGGGGGGCATGCGTGTGAACTGGGGCAGCTTACCGTTCTAGAAGCACAAAGGGCAGAGACCTGCCTGGCCCTGGGAGTGAGGGCTGGGAGGGCTGCTGTGGTGCACACACCCTAGGATGCTGTGTTTTTTTAGCAGCACAGACAGAAATGGAGATAGCGTGTCCTGGAGAGCTCAGGGAAGAGCAGACTGCAATCTCTCGGTTCTGAGATGGAGGTTTGGTTTTGGTCATTTCTGTTCTGACTCTTGGAAGAGATACAGAAAGCTGCCAAGGAAAGCCACAGGAGAAAAAAAGCCTCCCAAAACCGGTTTTCACTGAGCCCATCGCCCTCCCACAAGGGGCAGGGCAAATCTACCCAAACAGGGTTACCTGAGTAGCAGCATGGCAGGCCCTTCCCCCAGAAAACTGGCTGGAAAAATAAGAGGCTGACAATCCTAAAGTCCCTATAAAGCAGTTGCATCTTGCTTAGGTTGTGGTCAATAATTTGGATCGCACATTCCCTCAACCACCCCTCAACAGAATGACTAAGAGGAGGAATCCCAACAAAGTAATGAACTAGAGAATGTGGCATCTGCCACAGAACTAATGGATATAGATATAACCAAGGTGCAAAAAATAGGCTTCAGAGTAACAATTATCAAGGCAATATCTAGGTTTGAGAAAAATATTAATGACAATATAGAATCTCTAAGGGCAGAAATAAGATCTAATCAGGCCAAACTTAAAAAAGCTGTGGGGGCCCCTGGGTGGCTCAGTGGGTTAAAGCCTCTGCCTTCGGCTCAGGTCATGGTCTCAGGATCCTGGGATCAAGCCCCACATCAAGGCTCTCTGCTCAACAGGGAGCCTGCTTCCTCCTCTCTCTCTGCCTGCCTCTCTGCCTACTTGTGACCTCTCTCTCTGTCAAATAAATAAATAAAATCTTAAAAAAAAAAAAAAAGCTGTGAATGAAATGCAGTCTAAACTGGAAACTCTGGTTGCCAGAGTAAATGAGGCAGAAGAATGAATTAGTGAGCTGGAGGATAAGATGATAGAAAAGAAGGAAACCGAGGTAGTGTGGAAAAAACAAATTAAAACCCAAGGAATCAAACTGAGAGATTAGCGACTCAATGAAACATTTTAATATCAGTATTATTGGGATCCCTGAGGAGATGGTGAGAGAGAGAGAGAGGTCTAGAAGATATATTTGAGCAAATTGTAGCTGACAATTTCCCTAATCTGGGGACAGAAACAAGCATTCATGTCCAAGAGGCAGAAAGGACCCCTCCCAAGATCAATGAGAACAGACTGACACCACAACATATAACAGAATTTGCAAATCTTAGATCCAAGGAAACAATCTTAAAAGCAGTGAGGGGGAAGAGATTTCTTATGTACAGAGGGAGGAACATCAGAAAAACATCAGACCTGTCCACGGAGACCTGGCAATCCAGAAAGGGCTGGCAAGACTTATTCAGGGCACTAAATGAAAGGAACATGCAGCCAAGGATACTTTATTCAGCAAGGCTGTCATTCAGAATGGATGGAGGAGAGACAAGGAGTTTCTAAGATTGGCGGAAACTAAAAGAATATGTGACCACCAATCTGGTCCTGCAAGAAATATTAAGGGGGTTCTATAAAAGGAGAAAGATCCCAAGAGTGATATAGAACAGAAATTTAAAGAGACAATCTATAGAAACAAGGACTTCACAGGCAAGATGATGACAATAAAATCATATCTTTCAATAATCACTCTCAATGTGAATAGCCTAAATGCTCTATGAAATGGCATAGCATTGCAGATTGGATAAAAAGATGTGACCCATCCATATACTATCTATGAGAGATTCATTTTGAGCCTAAAAATACATCCAGACTGAAAGTGAAGGGATGGAGAACCATTTTTAATGCCACCGACCTCAAAACAAAGCTAGGGAAGCAATTCTCATATCAGACAAATTGGATTTTAAGCTTAAGACTCTAGTTAGATACAGAAGGACACTATATCTTTCTTAAAGAGTATATCCAATAGAGGACCTAACAAATGTAAATATCTGTGCCCCAACATGGGAGTAGCCAACTACATAAACTGTTAACCAAAATAAAGAGACATATTGATAAGACATTAATAGTAGGAGACCTCAACACTCCACTCCCAGTGATAGATTATCTAAGCAGAAAACCAATAAAGAAACAAGAGCTTTGAATGACACACTGGACCAGATGGACCTCATAGATATATACAAAACATTCTTCCCTAAAGCAACAGAATACTCATTCTTCTTGAATACACATTTCTCCAGAATAGACCACATACTAGATCACAAATCAGGTCTCAACTGATACCAAAAGATTGAGATTATACCCTACATATTCTCAGACTACAATGCTTTGAAACTGAAACTCAATCACAGAAAAAATTTGGAAGAAATTCAAACACTTAAGACCATCCTGATCAAGAATGCTTGGGTCAACCTGGAAATCAAAGAAGAACTTAAATAATTCATGGAAACCAATGAGAATGAAAACACATTGGTCCAAAATCTATGGGATACAGCAAAGGCAGTCCTAAGGGGGAAATACATCGTCATCCAAGCTTCACTCAAAAAAAAAAAAAAGAAAGAAAGAAAGAAAGAAAGAAAGAAAGAAAGAAAGAAAGAAAGATCTCAAATACACAAATTAACTTTATACATTAAAGATCTAGAGAAAGAACAACAAATAAAACTTAAGCCATGCATGAGAAGAGAAATAATTAAGATTAGAGCAGAGATCAATGAATTGAAAACCCAAAAGACTCCACTCCCAAATTACTAGAACTCATACAATAATTTGGTAATGTGGTAGGATACAAAATCAATGCACAGAAATCAGTTGCTTTCCTATAGACTAACAATGTAACTGTAGAAAGAGAAATTAGGGAATTGATTCTATTTACACAGCACCAAAACCCATAAGATGTCTTAGAATGAACCTAACCAAAGAGGTAAAGGATCTATACTATAGAAACTATAGAAAACTTATGAAAGAAATAGAAGACAGGAAAAATGGAAAAACAGTCCATGCTCATGGATCAGAAGAATAAACATTGTTAAAATGTTTATGCTACCCAGAGCAATCTATACTTTCAACACCAACCCTATCAAAATACCAATGGCATTTTTCAAAGTGCTGGAACATACAATCCTAAAATTTGTATGGGAATGGAAAAGACCCTGAATTGCCAAGGAAATGTTGAAGAAGAAAAACAAAACTGGGGGATCACATTGCTTGATTTCAAGCTATATTACAAAGCTGTGATCACCAAGACAGCATGGCACTGGCACAAAAACAGACACATAGACCAGTGGAACTGTATAGAGAGCCCAGATATGGATCCTAAACTCTATCATCAACTAATCTTTGTTAAAGCAGGAAAAAATATCCAATGGAAAAAAGACAGTTTCTTCAATAAATGGTACTGGGAAAACTGGACAGTTATATGCAGAAGAATGAAACTCTACCATTCTCTTACACCATACACAAAGATAAACTCAAAGTGGATGAAAGACTTCAATGTGAGACAAGAATCCATCAAAATCCTAGAGGAGAACATGCATAGTAACCTCTTCAACATCGGCCACAACAACTTCTTTCAAACATGAACAATGAATCTTGGAATACCAAAAAAATAAAATTAAATTAAAAAAAAAAACATGTTTCCAAAGGAAAGGGAAACAAAAGCGAAAATGAACTTTTGGGACTTCATCAAGATAAAAAGCTTCTACATAGCCAAGGAAACAGTCGGTAAAACAAAGAGGCAACCCACAGAATTGGAGAAGATATTTGCAAATAACACTACAGATAAAGGGCTGGTATCCAAGATCTATAAAGAGCTTCTCAAATGAACATCCCAAAATCAAATAATCAGGTCAAAAAATGGCAGAAGATATGAACAGACACTTCTCCAAAGAAGACATACAAATGGCTAACAGAAACATGAAAAAATGTTCAATATCATTAGCCATCAAGGAAATTCCCATCAAAACCACATTGAGATACCACCTTACACCAGTAAGAATGGCAAAAATTGACAAGGCAAGAAACAATAAATGTCGGAGAGGTTGTGGAGAAAGAGGAACCCTCTTACACTGTTGGTGGGAATGCAAGTTGATATAGCCACTTTGGAAAACAGTGTGGAGGTTCCTCAAAAAGTTAAAAATAGAGCTACCTTATGACCCAGCAATTGCACTACTGGGTATTTACCCCAAAGATACAGATGTAGTGAAAAGAAGGGGCACATGCACCCCAATGTTCATAACAGCAATGTCCACGATAGCCAAACTGTGGAAGGAGCCAAGATGCCCTTCAGCAGACAAATGGATAAAGAAGATGTGGTCCATATACATAAGGGATATTACTCAGCCATTAGAATATATGAAGAATATTACTCAGTCATCCAACATTTGCATCAACATGGATGACTAGAGGAGATTATGCTGAGTGAAATAAGTCTAGCAGAGAAAGGCAGTTATATGGTTTCACTTATTTGTGGAACATCAGGAATAGCATGGAGGACATTAGGAGAAGGAAAGGAAAAATGAAGGGGTGGAATCAGAAGGGAGATGAACCATGAGACACTGTGGACTCCAGGAAATAATCTGAGGGTTTAGAGGTGAAAGGGAGTGGGGGGATAGGTGAGCCTGGTGATGGTATTAAGGAGAGCATGTATTGCATGGAGCACTGGGTGCTTTATGCAAACAATGAGTCATGGAACACTACATCAAAAATGAATGATGTACTGTATGGTGACTAACGTAATATATATATAAAAAAAGAAAATTCCCTTGATACCTATCCAAAAATAAATAAATAAATTAATAAACAAACAAACAAATAAATAAATAAATAGTTTGATTGATTCTCTTCTATGGCAGACTAGATGTTCCCTAGTTCTGGCATTGGCTTCCCCCAAGTGCCTAATACCTAGCATGTTTTCTCAGATGAGGGCTTTTTGCTAGAGCCTTCGAAAAGTAAATTCTAGGTAATGGGAAAGTGTTTGCTACCAAAAACAAGATGAGACATACAAAACAATTTGGACTGAGTGAATTGACAAATTCTTTTCCTCACATGTGATGTATTATGTAAAGCATGTACATAAGCTACTAAATACATTTGAATCAAACTTGCCTACGATCTTTAAAAAAAAGTCATCCAATGTGAATTGTTGAGAAACATGTCTGGCTGTGTCCTCTCAATGACATTTGACATTGTGCTTATAAAATGTCCAGCATGTGCAAGTCCTTACTAAAATCATGAAAACTATTTAAGTCCTAATCATTGTGAATAGTGAGAATAAGTTATTCTTCTAAACATTGTAGGACTTCACATTGTTGAAGTTCTTGTTTTTAAATCAACTGTTCAGGATTATCATCAATCTGAGGAAACCAAAGAATATTGTACCATTGCAGTGGGGCAGCAAATTTTGTGTCTCTTCAGCTTTATATAGAATGTTCTGTTTGATGAAGTGTCTGGCATCAATATCCTCTTGCTTATGATAGTCTCCATCTAGGCTTCTATACATAATTTCATATTAGCTATACTCATTGTAAATTGATTAATTTGATCATATGTGTATAAACTAATATATAATACATATATGATTATTAGTTAATTTTTAATACATATTATTTTAAAATTAATCAGTTTTAATAGATATCAAATGTCTTGGGATAATTCCAACTTTGAAGCTGACAGAAGTCATTCTATTTTTACTGCAAACAATAATGCTTAATTATAGATTTAGATCAGTGTACTGCAGGAACCTAAATCTTTTTTTTTTTTTTTTAGGGGCATATGTTATTTGTGCAGAGTTGAAACTGGTATGGAACTTTGGTTCTTGATGACAATATGCTCTACCAAATGAACACTGAGATTGCCTTTCTCCAATTTCCTTGTTAATGAGTAAGAACTTGGTTATATGCCTATCACTAGACCAATCACTGGCAAAGGAGAGTGACTTGCGCCAATGATAATTCACCCTTGGAACTGGACACATTGAAACAAGCAAATCAGAAAGAAGGAGATAATGAGTGTTGAGAAAGTAACCAATATTGTGTGCTCTATCACACATAGAAATTAATTCAAAGAATAGATCCTAGTGCTACAGTGAAGAACATTATCTCACACCAAGGCTGGCATTCCTAATGATCAGGCATTCATGTTCATAAACAGCTTGGAGGATAAAAGGTATGCAGAAGCAATAATTATTATGAACTTGGTTGAGGTAATAAAATATACCCGATATATTTAAAGACTGCTCTAGTATCTGTGCATATTGAGGTATATTTAAGAAAACTTTTGTTATTTAGGCCCACTAACTGGTGCTACTTAATAAAGAGGTTTTATTTAATAAATAAGATTAACATTATACCAAAAGGGTCAGTAAATACTAGTTGTACCCCACACTACCTATGGATCTGAATTACCTGGGCCTTAGAAATTCCAAGGGTCTATGGGATAGATGAAGAGCATCAGTGTGAAAAATTGAATGGTCCAAGGTATTTGTGATTTGAGCAACAAAGAAGTTCATAGACATTTTGTGACCTACAAGGTTTAGAGCGACAATATGTAAAATAAACATGCCCCTTCTGAGCATATTAGTATTCTTAGAGGGTGAATAAAACATAGTTAGGTGTGAGTAGAAACCTTTGTTAAAAAAATGAAACAAACCTACTTGTGTTTGCCTCTATCCAGTGGTTTTTTAACTTTCTTGGTTTGAGGGCCTCATTGAGAATCTGAACAAGAGTATGGAACATTTCCCAGAGATTCACATTTGCATATTCATGCAATGTTTTGAATATTAATAACCTCTTCTCTAATGTTCTTGGTCCTATTAAAAAAACTGACGCAGCATAACTAACAACTAACAATAGATACCATTAATCCAGTCCTTACCAGTTTTCCAAGTTCCATCTAGATCCCCTGAATTAGAAGCTTCAGGAGCTCAAAAATTCACAATTTTATAAAGTTCCTTCATAGGTTCTGATGAAATTAATTGGATCCCTCTTGATGAGCCAGAGAAACAAGGGCTTTAAAGTCAGACGTACTTGAGTTAAAAATCAAAACCTTACCCTCAATGAGCTAAGGAAAGTCACTTAAAATCTTCTGAACCTTAGTTTATCTACCTATAAAATGGGATTGGTAGCTGTCCTCCCACCATTATGGCAAAGAATGTATGACAGCATCAGTGCATCCCTAACATATAGTAAATACTATAAATATCTGTTATTTATTGTGGGCATTCATAAAGTACCTGCTTCATTTGAGGTGAAGATATTTTCTGACTCGTAAACAATTATTTGAGCTAAGAGATTCATGGCTGCAATATTTGCAGTAAGTGTTAAGAACAGAAATTGGGATACTAAAATAAAGATATCCATAGCAATAGCATGAACTGGAGACAGCTTTTATTTGAGCCACATAAGGTATAAACACATCAGCAAGTCAAAGGTTTCAGAAAACAAAGCTCACTGACCCCTGGTTCCACAGGCTTCATCTTTAACCCTAATTTTGCAAGGTCTTTGGAAGTGTTCCAAATCTTAAAGCTTTAAAATGTTCATTCCAATACAGTACATTCTTGGTTGTACGGAAGGAGACTCTTTCAAGCATTCAAAATAGTTCTGAATTGGGAAAAAAATAAAACAAGCTGTGTTGTATGCCTAGCAACAACAACAACAAAAGAATCTTTGAGCATGATGCAATACACTGCAGAGAAGAGTGGAGATTTTGAGATTTACCCTGATTTGTTGTTTGGTCAACAGAAAGGATATTCTTACTGCAAATGCTAGCTTTTAAAAGGACAAAATGGGAAGTCTGGGTTAGGAAAGAAAATAAAGAAAAGGGCAGTAAAGGCACAAGGTGAAATTACTCAGGAAATGGGAGAAAGTTGTCCCAAACAGGAGAAGCAACAATGATTGCCGGCAATTTTGGAGGGATTTTAAAGCAATTTTGTACAGCTCAGTAACTTACCTGGGAGATTTTTCTGTCATTTCTTATGTTAATGCATCCTTGATGTATCCAAGGGCCTGTGGGGTGGGCTAGGCACACTCAGGTCAATGACAGAGTGTCCAGAAATAGTATCAGATCAATAAAGGAGCTTAGTGATGCTTAGTGAGCCATGAGGCCACTGTTATTTTTTAGAGAAACTGCTTATAAGATAAATATATGCTCAGAGCTCATGAGTGTCCTATTGAAATGGAGAGTGGGGAAGAGTGATTGTGAGTCAGTACCTTCATAAAGAACAGACCCAACTTATGTTTGCCTTTTTACAGTGGTCTCCACATTTTTCATTCATGGACCTTATTGAAAATCTGAAAAATGATTCTATATACCCTTCCTAGAGAAATAGTTTTCATTTACATATAAGCGTAGTGTTTTATAGATTGATTACCACTTCTCTAAGGTTCTGGGTATATTTTTAAAGATTTATTTATTAATTTATTTGAGAGAGAGCGAGAGCAGGGGAATAGGCAGAGGGAAAGGAAAAGGAGCAGACTTCCCACTTAGCCCGAATGGGGACTCCATCTCATGATCCTGAGATCATGACCTGAGTCAGATCAGCTGACTAAGCCATCCAGGCAACTCTCTGGTGTTCTTGGTCTTATGCAGAAATGGGAACAGTGTAACTAAAAATGAGAGCTTCAATTAATCATTGATTGATTAAACTAATGATATCTAATAGCTACTATTAATTAAGTCCTTACTATGTTAGAGACATTATGCTAAGCCCTCTATATGCATTATCTCATTTAATCCTTACCTTGACCCTATGAAGTAAAAAATATTATCAGTCTCATTTCATAGATGGGAAAACTGAGGCATAGGGAAATTACACAGCTTCCTCCAAGCTCTCCAGCCAGCAACGGGTAGAACCTGGAATTAAACTGAGCTCTGTTTGATGCCAGAGCATATACTCTTAAGCAGTTTTTCATACTGCCTCTAATTTTTTTATGTAATTTTTTTTTCAGGCACTTAAGATCCTATATTACAACCTAGGCTTGGAAAGATCAGTGAATCTTTTGAATTTATGTGCTACTGTGCGTGTGCGTGTGTGCGTGTGTGTGTGTGTGTGTGCATGCACATGTGTGTGCAATATTTGTTTTGCTGGGGATCCATAGTTTTAATCAGATTCCCTTAGGATATCTCATCTAAACAGTTAAGAGTCAGTCATCCAGCTCTGCCAGGGTTTAGCTATGGATTAAGTTAGGCCATCACAGAGCCACGTATTTGGGCCACATGGGTCATCTCCCTTCAACTTTCTCACCTCACAGAATTGCTGTTATGGATTTGGTTTTGGAATTAGGTCCTAATCTTGAATTGAAGCATACTACTAGAAATAGTGGTACAAAATCTGCTATTGCATTTTACCTTAGAGATATGTTGAGCATATTTTTAAACATATCTTTTGGAGTCCTTTAAAGAAAACCTCAAGCAATAAGTGACTTTTGGAAGAAAGAAAATATCTTCCTTGTGTATAATAATGTAATGACATATCCGTTTATTCAAAAGCCAAAATTTCACACCCAAATCTGCAATCCAACTTTAGTACCTATGCAGGGGTATTTGGGCTATACATTTGTATTTTACCTTTTCCTCAGTCATAACCATCTGCTCCAATTTGTATTTATTTTTCCATGTTTTATATATATATATGAATATATATATAAATATATATATTCAAAACATATATATATATTTCATATGTTATTGTAAGGCATCTCAAATTCTTCATGGAACACAGAGAAATATAAATTAAAAATTTAACTTTTGTTGCTTCTGCCTTTCCTATTACTCTATGCCTAAAAAGAGGCAGAGCTTTGAAATATTTCAGAAATCTGTTCTCTATTACCTTAACTTCACAGATATACCAAAATGATCCTCACTTAGGTCAAAATAGCAGATTATAACAATACCAAGACCTTCAATGGCAAACACTTTCTTACTGATAAAACTAGTGGAGGATTATATCTTATTTCCTTCCTCCCCTACAAATACTTATCTCAGACAAAAAAGATTTTCAATCATGATTGAATTTTCCAAGAGGTAGCTCTATTATATATATTTTGTATTGTGAATCAAGTGAAGGCCATATGCTTTAAACCCCAGATTCAAAGGGGGCAAAGTTCTCCTTCAGTTGTGTGCACTTGAGTACATAAATGTGAAGTCTATCCCAATCAAAAGATCAACACATCAACACAGGGATTGACCAGTATAGCGGTATCTATGCACAGAGTCAACATTTTTCTCTGGGAAAAATTTTGTATTTTCTTAAGTAGTTACAGCAATCGGCTGAGAGTCCATACCTTGGTGCCATAGAGTATGGCTCTTGAAAACATTTTAAGTTAGGATGAACCAATTGAACTTTGCTGGGAGGCTATAAAAATCATGAAAAAACTCAAGACACCTTCACTGGATGTCTGGATAAAAACATGTATCCACAAAATCTTATTCATAGCCTTGGTGTTAATTACCTCTTGCATACCCAGAGAACTCTCAAAGTTTTACTTCTAACCAAGACCAATATTCTGAACCCTAAAGCTATTTTTCTAATAACTGCCTCCTCAGCTGCACTTGGGTGTCTCACATCCATTTCAAACTCAAAGTCCTAAGTGGAAGTCATACATATCCAACCTGACTCTTCACAGTGTTCTCTTTTTCAGTGAATGACATCTTTGTTCACTCAGTACAGAGATCAGATCCCTGGGGCATGCCTAGAACATTTCTCTCTTTTCCTGTCTACTCCTTCCTCAACAAATAACCCTTATTTCCATCTCCCCTGCCCAAGTGGGTTCTTGACAAAAATCCTTTATCACCCACATGACTGAATAATCCTCCCAACTGGTGACTGAGATTTCGCTTGTGCCTGGGCACAACCCATTCTCCATACTAGTATCTATAAGTGATATTTTAATATTTCAATATGATTACGGCATTCTCTTTCTTGGAGTTTTTCAGTGACTTCCCATTACCTTAAAAGTTAGGACCCAAATTCTTAATGTGGCCTAAGAGACACCCACCTGATCTAAATCTTTCTTCTGAATCATCTCTAGTACTTTCCTATCTTGTCTCATTGGCCTTATTCAGGTTCCTTTAAAACCACACGCCTTCCTGCCTGAGTCCTTAAGACACACACCCATACACAAACAACATCTAACTAATTTCTGTTCTACTTTCAAGCCCTGCTCGACATATTTTGTACTACAAACTTTCCTTGCTACCTCCGACAGATCAACTTTATCTTCTTGTGTATTATAGATACACAAAGATTCACATCTCCCATGTTGTAGGTGTTCAATAAATATTTTTAGACAACTATGTTGATATACTTAGACTTTTATTAACAAAAGGAGTGGCTGGAATCTAAGTCTGTTTGACTTGTGTTTCAAGAAAACATTTCATCATATAATGGTCACTCCATTTCTGAAAGAATGGGGAAAAGACAGCTATTAGCAGTAGTGCTCTGATATATACACTAAAGATGTATTAAAGGTCCAGAAGACTTAAAACTTAAATACTTGGGGGCTTTGTGGAAGTAGTCTTAATCAAATCAAGATAGAAAACAGCAAGTTTTCTATCTGCTTCTTTACCATGTGCTATCAGAAACTTTGACCTCTGAGGTTTATTAAAGCATCTAAAAACATTCTTATTCTTCATTTCAATTATCCTAAGTCCACCAGAGCTTGCCAGATATGTCTGTGCTACAGTATGGCATGTTTCAGGACCTCGAAGAGGCAAATGACAACTGGTTGTCCACTTCCCTGTCCCAGTCTTATATTTTTGGCTTGGTTTTTTAAGAGACAGCTGCAACAAGGTAATGGAACTGGCCACCCTCTTCAGGGAAACTCATCTTTGGTGTTGATTTCAAACTTGATTGCCAGTCATCCACAAAGAGTTAAATCAGGTACTGTGGAGAACTGAGACCTTGCTAGTGTGTGTGTGTGTTTGGGTATGTGTGTGTGCGTGTGCATGCTTGCACTCGTTCATGTGTCTCTTTTGTGCTTTTTTGCTTTGGATTCTGATATGGTTATAAAGTGATAAAGTGATAAAGCCATGCCTATGTGGGTAGGAGGAGAGTGTAGTTTCTCTTTAAGGAGTTGGATATTCCTGGAGTCTATGATGTGGTGAAGAGGAGGATTCTTGGAAAAGAATGAACATTGAGATGGTGGGCTTAAAAGTGCAAGAGGAAATATCTGTTGCTCTCCCGGGTCAGCCTCCACCTTGTTAAAGATGGTCCCTGCCAAATGCGCCCCAGGAAAAGGAGCCTAGAGCTGCAGGAGAAGGGAGAAAGGCCTCTCTAGAGACTACAGGATAAAACAAGAGCAAATGATATTTTGTGAATTACATTGCCTAGTTGTATGGTTTTGTTTTTATCTGGTTTGTTTCCCTTTATATTATATCTGAGCTTTAAGTGGAGTTTATTTAAATGCTCCATTCTTGTCAACTTTAGTACTAGAAATTTAGAGAACAGTTGTGTTCCACATTTGAGCCAGAGTGTTACAGGTGAACATTTTCTTCTACTTGACTACCTCATGTCCTCACTCCCTGGGACCATGTGGTGGTGTCAAAATTGATTATTAGCTATCTATCCATCTACCTCTTCCTCCACCTGGCAATATTCTCTCCATTGAAATCACAGAAGATATTAGACAATTTATTGAGTAAGATTCTGGTCTCCTTAAAGAAATATCTTTAGACTCTTCTTTATAGTAACATTTCAAGTTTCTCCACAGCCCTCAGATTTCTCCTTAATCAGGTAGCTGGTCTTTGAAAGTCATTGAAGAAAATATTTTCTCTTCCAAAAAAACCCAAAAAACAAAAACTTAAGAGCACAACATACAATTACAAATACTCAGCTATAGTAGTAGTCTGAACGAACTTTCTGTTCATTCTGAATTATAATGTATCAACCAATAAACATATTGTTTCATAACATTTCTTGATTGAATGAGAGGAATGGGCCAGAGAGAGGATCCTTTTGTGTAGGGAAGAAGGAAATAAGAGAAGCTAGAAATACCAAAGGCAAGGTGGAGTTACTTTGCCTTTTTTCTTGGAGTGAGGCATATTTACTTTCAACTAGATCTAGGTAATAGGCTGTGCTCTGAGTCCTTTGCCTCTACGGGGAAAGTGATAAGCGATGAGCCAACCTGGTTTTGAGTGGTGGCCCAAGTACTGGGTGGACTTTTCCCCCCCAACCATAGCACTGGTTCTTAGGAAGAATCCAACTCCCAGAGAATGCATAAATCGAAGTATCAGTGCATTTTACATTTCTACATGACAGGAGGAGGGAACTACCAAGAAAATAATGTACCCCACCCTCCCAAGTGTCGTAGTTTGCTGTATAGTTAAACGTTCTGATGCCAGAGTCATCTTAAAGGAAATAGGTGGGTTGATAATGGCTTATGAATTTCTAAGAGCAGAGACACATTTAAGGGACTTTACCACAGACAAGTACCCTGCTTTGGCCACAGAAAGGTAAAAGCTATTGGGTCACATTGAAAATCTAACAGGAGACGTGTTTGGATCCCAACACTGTTTCCTGTTGTGTTTTATTGAGATGGCCCACCATCCTTCTCCTCAGTCTCATACTTGCACCTCTGCAGCTTCAGACAGCAGTGCTTCCCATCCTCGTTCTCTTCAGTTTTTTTTTTCTATTAGGTTCTAGAAGAAGCCCTGATTTCTGAGTTTAGGGATAAGTGGCTTAGTCCGAGGAAACAGAAAGTGATTCTTTTTGATATATATGTGTATGTGTGTGTGTGCGCACGCACAAATATATATACATATATATATTTATAAAGCTTTTGTCATTTGCAGTCTTTTTTTTATTTTTTTACATTTTATGTTTTACATTTTGTTTTGAAAAGCATGGAGAACGAAGCCCCTGCCAGACAAAGAAACAGACAAATAAGAACAAGAACAAATACACAATCCCATTAATTTGGAAACAGGTCACTCATGCCAACCAATATTTGTATATAAACCTCATTTACCATCAAAACAGAAAAGGTAAAAAAAGATCCAGTATTTTTCAAAGAATTTTAGCAGCAATGTAACTTGCGATTTTTAGAATTACATTTAAGTATTCTACTCTTTTCTTTCTCACTCAAGTGATTAAAAATCTGTTCCTTGTGTTTGTCCAACTTTTTTGGAAATTCAAAAAGACTCCACATGATCTTATCTCATTATCAACAGTTCTATGCAGGGGAAAATATTATCCCTATTTTGTGATAATGATATTATTACCACTTCATATTTGCATAGTAGTCTAAGTAAACCTTGTAAGTACTTTTCTCGTTTTATAGAAGAAGAGCATAAAATGTGGTAAAGCTGTGGCCACATAAAGCTTACAGGAAAAAACCTCAATTTCTGACTAACTTTGGAAAGCTTAAGTAACTAGCCTAAATTCTGGAAAACTGAGACTAGAACCCTGGATTTCAGGATCCGACCTTGTCATTCCTTTGGACCACCAGCACCTTCCAGCATTCATCCAGTTTGGGGGGAATTCCCTGCTTTATGAATCCTTACTCCTCTATAAAAGCCTGATGCTTGGGTCCCAAGCCTCCTTTGAAATTCCAGTTAGGATGAAGAAAACTGTGACTGTTTAGATGTAGCCCTTGGAAAGGCTTTAGCTCAGTCACCCACTGTCCAGTCTCAGGATGTTAATGGTGCAGGATGTACTGTCTGTGCTTAGTGAAGGAAGGGGGACAGACCATCTCTGAGGCCAGGTCTGTGGTGAGATGGTTGTGTTATCCCTGGCCGTGTAACTTCCAAGCCTGGTTCGTGGGCCTGCCTGCCTTCCTTCCTTCCTTCCTCCCTCTCTCTCTTTCTTTCCCTTCTTTCCTTCCTTCCTTCCTTCCTTCCTTCCTTCCTTCCTTCCTTCCTTCTTTCCTTCCTTCCTTCCATCCTCCCTCTTTCTCTCTTTCTTTCTTTTTCTTAAGATTTTGTGTATTTATTCGAAAGAGAGAGATAGAGAGAACACAAGCAGCAGGGAGGGTAGAGGCAGACAGAGAAGCAGGCAGACTCCTTACTTATCAGGGAACTGATCACAGGGCTCAATCCCAGGACCTGGAGATCATGACCTGAGACAAATGCAGACCCTTAGCCGACTGAGCCACCCAGGTGCTCCTACATGTACTTCTCTAGAGAAGATATGAGCTACTTAATATTCTTTAATAAGCTTAATTCCTGCTTAAACTTATTAAGATAGATTAATTTCTTTGTTTGCAACTAAAAGCTGTGACCAATATGTAGCTCAAGTTTCTTTTGCTGATATGACTTAGACCACAAGCCAGAGAGTCTTTAGTGAGCACTCATTTGTCCCTTTTAAGGTTTACTCACTTTCAGTTTTGGCATTCACTCTCATTATCTGTACTTTACCCAAATCACTGTCTCCGGTTTGGCAATGTGAATACAAAGGGAGCAAATCTTTCATTTTAAAATTTTGCTGTTGTTCAGCTAACTAATTTATTCAACAAATATAGTGTCAGGGTGAGGGGAGCAGAAGGGAAGATGGACATACGCCTGGAAAAGCAGGTTTGGGACAATACAGTTGAGGATCCTAAATGTCATTTACTCATTCATTCAACAAGTATTTATTGAGTGTTTATTATGAGCTAAGCTGATTTCGAATGCCACTGTTAGAATTGCTGGAGATAGAAACGGCAATATGTCTTAGATAGCTTTTAGTGCTATGATCACATCTGTGCTATAAAAAGATTCCTCTGGCTGAAGGGACAATGGGAATAGATTGGGGAAGAGTGAACCTCAAGGAAGGGAGATCAGTTAGAAGGCTTTTTTGACATTTCATGTAAAAGAAGATGGTTGATCTGAGGTAGGGTGGTAGCAGTAAAGTGGGAAGAAGTGAAAAAAATTGAGAGATTTCTATAAGAGAATCCATAGAAACTACTGATTAATTGGATATGAAGGAGGAGAGAGGGGAGAGATAAGGGGAAAAAAATCAAGGTATCTGGCTTGAGTGGTGACAATTACTGAGAGAAGTAAGACAGAGTAGGTTTGGGAGCAGGTTCTGTTTTACACATGTCAGTTTTGACCACCTTTGCACTATATAAGTAGAGATGACAATAGGATATACAAATCTGGGGTTCACGGGCAAGATCAAGGCTAGAGACAAGGACTTGGGAGTCTTAAGCACAAAAAATAGAAATAAATATTGAAGTCATGGGAAAGGGTTAGTTCACCAGGGAGAGTATAGAGAAACGAGCTAGTGCAGCAGGTCTCAAGACAAGGTTCACAGAGCCCTGGGGGGTGCTCAAGACCATTTTGGAGGGTCACAAGGTGAAAATTTTGTCTATAAGTAATGCTAAGATGCAATTTGTCTTTTCCAATATCATTCTGGCACAAAGGTACAATGGAATTTTCCAGAAGCTACAAGATGTGTAATGATGTCATTGCTTTGGAGGCTAATGGAATGTGTGCTTGTGAATACTTGTGTTTTAAAGCTTTCTCAATTTAAATTTCTAATATGATAAATGTTGATAGTTATAACCCACTTAAACATAAGCTCTCTGGGGTCCTCAGAATTTTTGAGGTGTAAAGGGATCATGATATCAAAATATCTGAGAACTAGCAGGCTAGAGAATTTAGCCTTGATTCTACATGAAAGGGTAATCATTAAAGATTTGAGGACAGGGGAAAACATAATCAGTCATGTTAATAGAAAGTTATTCTGATGGCTGTCTTGAGGCTACATTATGATGGGGATAACATGAAGTTGTGGAGGTGATTTAGTTGGTAATTATAACAACTCAGGTAATGAAGATGCTAGGGGCTTGAACTTAGGAAATAATGTGTGAATGACATGTGAATGACAAAGGACAACACAAAAGGAAAATAAATGTGATTTTATTATTGACTGAATGTGGGTCATTATTGAAGAGATAAAGTGAGTAAAAGATAACTTGTATTGAAACTATGTGTCTGGAAGAAAGGTCTCATTTCTCCTACCATTTTAAGTGCAGGAAAATTGACAGTTCCTTGACATCTGATGAAGATTCATGAGGTAAACACTGTCTAATAAAACTAGGATCAAAGCCATACACATAATTCTAGATTTCCTACTAGCTGCATTCACAGGCAAAAGGGGTGAAATTAATTTTAATAATATATTTCATAACTTTGTGCCAATATACACAAAATATTATCATGTCAATACATAATTAACTTTAAAAATTATTGAGACTTTTGGGGGTTTTAAGTCTTTGAAGTCTTTTTTTTTCTAAGATTTATTTATTTATTTTGACAGACATGATCTGGGGGTCCTGGGATTGGCCCCGCATCGGGCTCTCTTCTCAGCAGGGAGCCTGCTTCCTCCTCTATCTCTGCTTGCCTCTCTGCCTACTTGTGATCTTTCTCTCTGTCAAATAAATAAATAAAATTAAAAAGAAAATAGATAATGTAAGTACTTAAAGACTTTAAGCTTTTAACAGTGCCAGTGGAAGAAAGAAACCGTTTGATGCCCCATTATCACGTCCACACATTATTTTTCTTCTTTATGAGATCTGAGCTGTACCATGAGGTAGATGGAATGAAGCTACATAATATAGAGCCTTAATAAAGGTCCTAAAACACATGACTATTTTCATGGAATGGAATGAACAATGAAAAGGAGAAGGAGGAGAACAGAAGTACAGCCGGAGTTCCTTAATAGAAAGATTTCTGGGATTACAAGATGAGATGAGTAGAAATGAGTTTATCATAGGCTCCTGTAGGGAGAATATGAGTTTAGGGAAGGAAAAAATGCAGTAAAATGAGAACAGACAAGACCTTGATAGTATATAGCAAATTATTGTAGTATGCCTCCTCACCATATGTTCATTCCATGATAAGTTCATGTTCCAAGATGAAATAAAAAATTAAGAGGCGTGGCATTGGAGATTCTAGAAAGGATAACAAAAAAAGAAACGTATATGATAGAAAAAATCCCAAACAAAGAAACATGTATGATAGACAAAATCCCAAACAAGC
The DNA here is from genome assembly GCA_028646535.1 of Procyon lotor. NCBI lineage: Eukaryota > Metazoa > Chordata > Mammalia > Carnivora > Procyonidae > Procyon > Procyon lotor. The sequence goes on from CM053605.1 coordinate 63,119,177, forward strand.
ATACCCAACAAGTAGTCATTTTCTAAGTTCAATTATTATATACATTTGTTTGCCTTATTAATTTCGAAAGTTAGTTTGCAAATGTATTGAGTCATTACAATTTAAACTTCTTATACTTGTTTTTCTTGGTTATGTAAGATTCATTCAACCAAAGGCTATTTCACTGGTGGGTTATGAGCTCCTTGATTATTGCTGTTGTTTTCTTTTGATTATGAGAATCCAGGAGTCATGATGTAATGTTGCTATGGTAATGAATATGTACAAATAGATGATTAAGGGTGGGGGGGAAGGTTAAATCCTGAGAAACACATTTGCATATAAATTCTTTCCAGTGAATAAAAAAAACCCTCACACATGAATTTTTTCTGTTATGTTCAAAAAATGTAAAAGATGTGTTATACTATATCATATCGTCAACAATCCATTGTGTTGCTTATATTAAATGACAGGAGTCACTCAATATTCTCCAAAGAGTATTTTCTTAATAATAGTTCATACAAAAAGGTATTAGATTAAGACTGGATTAATTTCTATAGGGGTGTGTGTGTGTGTGTGTATGAATAAGGTATACTCTTTTAAGTAAAAATTGAGACATATGATGAGGACTAAGTTCTTTTCTTGGTTGCCACGAAGGTGGTATTAAGAACTCAAACATATCAGAAATATTTATAATTACCTAAGAAAATACTTTGCCAGCTATGGGCTTCAAGACATTTAGAACAACTAACTCCTTACTTCAAAGCTTCTATAGTATTGATATTGGAAGGAGAACATGCACAAGAGCACAGAAGGAAACAGTGTTTGAAGATGAAGTAGTCAAAAATACTTCTACAAATTACGTACTTTTGACATACTAACCTTTTTGTGTGTGTGTGTGTCTGTCACAGAACTTTGTGCCAAGAATTCAAAAGATCCTGATTCCTTTATTGGCTGGCCATATGTTGACTGGTAAGGCACCCAAAAACTCTGTTTTTTTTTTATACTCTACCTAAGACCAAGAAGATGATCTTTGCCATTTGATGAGGACTCATTAGACCAGCACTGCCCAACAGACATATAATGCAAGCCATATGTATTTAAAAATTTTAGTAGGCATGTTAAAAGGTAAAAAAGAAATAGGTGAAATTAATTTTAGTCATATATTTAGTCCATCACTTCCAAAATATTATGTTTCAACATAAACAGTATAGAAGTGATTAACGGTATATTTTACATTCTATTTTGTATTAAGTCCTTGAGATCCAGCATGTATTTGATACTTAGAGCACGTGTCAGTTTGGATTAGACACCTTTCAAGTGCTCATTACCTACACGTGGCTAGGGGTACCATACCATGTGGCCAGTGGATACCGTAGAGGACAGGGCACCATTAGACTCCAAGGACAGTGTTGGGTTTGTTTAGAGTATTAAAGTCATCCAATATTAGACTTCTTGAGTAATAACGTTGCTTTTTTTTTTTTTTAAGAAGATAAGAGCTTTCTGACACGCAGGAATGTTGCTTACTGTATTCAAGAGACAAAATAAATATTGAAAGTAAATACCTGACATTAGTATAATGCCTGATGGCTTAATAGTGCTTTCACAGTCACTCCTCTTTTAAATCCCAGTCATGGTTTCAAGAAATAGGGAGGGATGAAGTTCCATTTACTTTTGAGGAAGCAGGCACAGACACTAAATCCTTCTCTTTCAGCTGCAAATCTCATGATCCAATGGTAGATCACAATCTAGGGTTCAGTTATCAAATAATGAGCCAGCCAAGTCAGCCAAAATATAATGTGTCCTAGCATTTTCTTGTCTTTTTTTTTAAGCATCTGTTTTGTGGGTGTCTGGAAGGGCTCAGTCTTGTCCCACATCTCCATTTTTTTTTTTCTCGGATCCAGAATAAAATTAGAACAAAGTCTTTTTATGCTTAGGAATGTTTTGATTCATCCAAGGTGGTGATGGTGGGGGTGAGATCCTCAGGACTGTCACCAAATCCAACAAACATCCCACCCCCACTACTGTGATCTTTTGATGGTGAAGTCAATTATATACATTATTTCACCATAGGACTTTCATAAACCTGAGAAAGAACACTCTATTTAGAGCTGAGGTGGGTGAAGAAGCAAGTAATACCTCTTACTCTCAAACAATTAATATGTATGACAATCGATTTTCAAGGAGCCTCCTAACAACAGTAATACCAATACCCGCTTCTGGGCTTTGTGTGTTGTTCAGTTAAAATAATCCCATTCACTTTAACGTATAGGCTACATATATGAATTAAATTTGGGATAATTTCTGTCAATTGTTAACAATGCCCTTAAATTTTTAATCACAGCCCACATGGGAAGCTCACCCATTTGATAAGGGGGGCTCCAGGAATTAAATTCAAACAAGTTTCCAACACATTATTTTAAATCACTCTTCACCTTGCCTTAATCCGTCTGTAGGGTTCCCCTATTCCGTCCCATATTTCCATTGCTGAAACTGTTGCAGGATATATTCCATAGGACATAGGACGGGTCCTTTGCCTCCAAATCTGGCAGATAACCACATCGCCTGGCGCAGGTGGTCCAGCTTCGGTAGCCATTCTTGGGAGGGGGTGGGTGGTGTCACCGGAAGGCATCAGGTAAGAAAGTTTATTAAGCCCAAACTGTGGGTAGCCAAGACAGTCGGGGAATCGGTTATTTCCAGGGCTGAACAGAGAGGGCGCCCTTCTACAGACGCGTGCACTGTAGGTGGGACGAGCCCCGCAGGAACAGCTGGGGAGGTCTCAAGGTTTATTCTAGTTAGAAAATCTTTAGGCCACTGGACTACAACGAATGTCAAGAGATCTGGAGGAGTGACTCTTCTGTAGGAGGCTGTAGAGCGACCACCAGGCAGCAATTGCGGCTGGGTTTAAGTTTTCCTAAAGCCTTCCTTCGCGTCCCGACCCTTTTCCCAGCTTTCGGGTCCTGGGGGTTCCGCGCTAGGAACCTCCCTCTCTTGCCCCCAGCTCTGGGCGGTCTCACTGCCTGGCCTTTGGGCCGCTTTTGCCCGCCTGGCGGGCAACGCCAGGCCCGGGGCGGCTGGGAGAGGGCGCAGGGGGCGGAGGCGCGGCGGGGGCGGGTTCTGTCCCCCCCACCCCTTTCAGCCGGCTGTTGAGGCCGGTGGCAGGAGCGCCGCGCACCGCCAGCCGCGGGGGGCGAGGGATGGGGGAGGCACAAGAGGGGGGAGCCCGCATGGATTAGAGCCAACCGCGCTCTTCAAAAGGGTGACGGGGCTGTGCTTCCTTCCCTCCCGCGCCCCGGGAACTTCAAAGCGGCCCGGGCGGCTGGGACCGCCTAGCTCAGCTCTGGGACCTCGCAGCCCCTGCGCGGCTGCCTGGTGGCCATGACCCGAGCGCTGAGCGCGACACTCCGCCAGGCTCTCCTGCTGCTCGCCACCGCCGCCGCGCTCTCGACAGGTACGACGGGCGCTCCTTCTCCAGCGCAGGCGAGGGTGGGAGCTGGGGGAGGTCTGCGGGTGGGCACGCGGGTGGGGTAGAAGGTGCCGCGAGTACACTGACTTTCCACTGGGCGGAGTGGGAAGCGCCAGTTGGATTGAGGGGGCGCGGGACAGGGCGCAGCGTGGGCACCTGACGTCTGGTAGCCATAGGATTAGACAGATGTGTTGGGGACGAAGCCACCAGGAGGAGCGAAAAAGCGACAGGGACGTCGGGGTATGGGTAGTTGGGGTGAGGTGGGTGACAGATTTAGGGGCAGTTTGCAGCGGAGGGAGTGTGTTTGTGGGTGTGCGCAGGGCTGGGGAGCTGAGTGGCACTGAGTTCACTGTGCAGGGGCTCGGGCACTCTCTGTGCTGGCCTCGGGAGAGCTGAGCAGACTGTGGCGTGGTGGTGGTGGAAAGGTGGGGAATGGTGGTGGCGATTCGGTCTGAGTTTTAGGAGGCGAGGGATGTCTCAGGAGCCGCTGGTGCCAAGCTCTGTAGGCGGGAGAGGGAGCTTAAAACTGCGTGGTTTGCAACGCACATTGCTTTCGAGGTACGATCTTTACTAAGAGTTGCAGGAGAAAAAATTCTGGCAAGCGCCCCAGCGTTTTTAACAGGTCTGTGCCTTGATAGGCTAAATAGAGCCCTCGGCCCAAGCTGGAAACCAAACATTTCTTATAATGTTTACTAGAAACTGGGGCAAATGCATCTTCGGTAAAATCATAGTGTGCTGTGATGAAAAACCATTTAGCTCCAAAACTGTTCTCGTTATAACATTATCTTAGGCTATGGAGAGCAGCAGCAGATTACTTGCTAACTCATTCTTTAAACATTTCAATCAGACATTTAAGACATTTGCACACGAAAACCTGGTGTTTTTCCGTAGAGCTGTACTTTGTCCGAAGCTGATTTTTATGCATTTTTGTTTTTCCAGATGACAATCTGTTTGACATTAATAGCTATACTCCAGGGTGGGTAGTTTTCCTTTTAGTGACATGTGCAGGGAAATGTTTTGAATAGTATGATTGCTGTCAAGTGCAGATTTCGTGTTTCAGATGGCCTGAGAGAATCACTGAATACAACATTCAAATGAAAATTGATAATTGGAAGTGATTAATACAATACGAGGATTAAAGCATTTTAGTTATCTTTGGAAAAGCACAGCCTTTTAGGAAAGCCATTACTCAGAGACTGTCCAGAGGATAATGGGATAAAGTGAAATATTTGCATTCAGAGTTAGTAAATTCATCAATGGGAAGAAAACTGACAATGGGAAAGTCTGTATGAGAAATGAGCGGAAACTCCACTAACTTGGAATACTCAAAGTACTCTTGATGAATTTAATAGAATTTCTAAAAAAAAAAGAAGTAGCCTTCTAGGTGTCACAGTTTTGACTAGGCACCTGTGAAATTACCTCCACAGACTGTACAACCCTTTTTATTTTAGGGAGCTAATAACTTTGCCACAGACACTTAAAAAATACTCAATTATTTTTTATCTAACATATATTTTGCTATGTGTCAGAATCTTTAGAAAATTTTAGAGACCCTGGGCATAGCAGTATAGGTAAACATGCCAGGCTATGTTCTTTAAAAGGCATGGGAACTTTTGACATTGAAATATAAAAAAGAAAAAAAAATAGGTCGTCCATTCAAATTTGATTTTTCCCTCAAAAGATGAAGGGTAAGAAAAAATGACTGATATGGAGATAATGTGTCAGTATAGTAGAGAAGTACTTATCAACATGAAACTTTTTTTTTTTCCAACATGAAACTTTTACAATAAACTTTTGTATGTCAAATGCAATCACTTTCAAATCTCTTTTAAGAACTTTATCCCTCTTTGTATCTCACAGAAACAATGTCTGTGGCTTTCTACTTTTTTGAATTTTAACTTTTATACCCATCTTTGATTATTTGGTAGAGGGAGTCAAAGTAGTTAATTTTTTATTTCATCTTTTAAGTTGTTTTTCTCACATGGTTACCTGTATCATTTTTTTATCTAGTCGCTTTTGTAAATTACATTGTTTCTCATAGTGGTCAGTTTTGAAGGTGTAGGAGACTGTAACATGACTGGGTGGCAGAAAACACCCACCTTCCAATCCGACCCTGCTAAGCGCCAGGCCTGTGACTTTAAATATCTGAAGACATCAATAAACCAATAATCCTTCTCTGCCTGGCTGTTAGTCCCCAGCATCTCTGTCACCGAAGGCATGTCATGCATGAGCAGTAGAGTAGAAGCCATTGCTCCTTGATGAGACTCTTGGAGGGCAACCACTGATGGAAAAAAAAGAGAGAAAATATTTATTGGGCTAGGCTAGCTAAAAAATTAGGCTGCTCTGAGTTATGCTAAATTATCTAGTTTCTGGGTTCCTTGTTATTTGGTAAGAAAGACCTGACCTGACCTCACATTTATCAGCTCTACTAAACAAGAAGTTGGCACAAAATATTCTGGAGTTCTAGAGTTTGAAGCTGTGATTGGGATATTATGTGGGCTTACACATTGTGCATTCTCTACTAATCTTATGAAACTCCTCGGTCTTCTGGTTGGGAATGGATTATTAAGAGTCTGGAAAGCTATACAAAATAAATAAACAAATAAAAGAGGCCAGGGGCTGCCTAGGTGGCTTAGTCGGTTAAGTGTCTGCATTCAGCTCAGGTTATGATCCCAGGATCCTGGGATCAAGGCCCGCCCTTTCCCCTCCCCTGCCTGCTTCTCCCTCTCCCTCTCCAGTGCTCTGTGCTTGTACTCTCTCTCAAATAAATAATCTAAAAAAAAATAATAAAAAAAGATAAAGAGACTGGAAAGCTAGATGCAGTTGCTCTAAAAGTGAAAAGATAACTTTTCATTTAATAACTAGGGAAGGGGCTTCAGATAGAGAGATGTTTTCACTGCACATTTTAAGGTGCTGGAAGTGAAAGTGAAAGCCTTGGGCTGGTTGAGGGTACAAATGCAGAAGATGTTGCCACCTTTGCCCTTGTTTTAGCAGGATCATTTATTGGTTGGTCGACATACGCGTGACAAGAGGCAAATGGTTCCAGGGAAGAGACTTCTCTGGCCCAGGAGAAATTCTGTGCAGAAGTCCTTCTTCATTTACTGTAGTACCACAACCTGTTACCTAGCCTCAGGTTTACAGAAGTATCAAATAGAGTTCCTCAAACAAGTATAAGTGGAAGAGAGGAATAGGGGATGATTCCAGATTTTTGATTCGAGCAGTGGAGGAGTAGTACCCCCATGTGAGGTCAGGCTGACAACCGCAGGAAGAGCAGGTCTGGCCCTTGGGTTGGGGGTGGGGTGGGGCTGGTGGCCCTGACCTGGAGCTCAGTTTCAGTGTGGAGAGCTTAAAATGCCTAGTACACACTGAAGTGGAGATACCAAGTAAGCAGTTGGTTGTTTGGGCCTGGGGTTCAGGGCCCAAGTCCAGACTGACGCTAAAAAATCGAGAGTCAAAATAATTGGTGTTTGATTCCGATTTAACGGGGTGTTCTGTACTCTTACCTGGCAGTCCCACAGGAAAGAGATATTGTGGTGACCTCAACTTCTCTTGTTGCCAGTACGCTCGACTCTTAGGAAGAGAAGTATAGATGTCTTTTCTAGTCTTTTCTCTAACCACTCATGTTCTAGCTCTGCCACCATCCCTGTGTGTGTCTCTGAATGGTCACCTCTAGAACGTCCAGTCATGCGTTGCATGGCTCTACTGTTTCTGGGTGAGTGGAGAGACAGCCTTTCCTAATCTTACATGGGTTCTTGACCTGAAAGAGTTGTGAAAAAGTTAGAACTCTCTAGACTCCCTGGAAGTGATTGGCATGAAAGCAGTTGGTTTTGCCCAAATTTACTATCTTCTGAATGTGATTGTTATTTTCAACTGCATTTTAGGAGTGTTTGCCTTTTCAATAAGCATTCCTGGGTTTCTCTTGTAGGGGAACGGCTTCAAGGCAGTAGCCAAGATGCAGTTTGTTGTATTTTTCTTGGCAGTACTTGTATCTCTAATTGTAGATTAGAGAAGGTTAAGGGGAGTGGAGAACGGCCAGAGTGAGAACCAGGGAGGCAGTGCGCCTCACAGGACCTGTTCGTCAGAGACAGATTGAGGTTTTAGAGCAGGTGCCTAACAGAGTGACTGCACATCTTTTGGGGAATGGGCAGGGATACATTAATTTCAACTATGGACTTTTTAATTCCTGCTCTTCGCTAAGTCTTTTTTTTTTTTTTAAAGATTTTATTTATTTGTTTGACACAGAGAGAGAGATCACAAGTAGGCAGAGAGGCAGGCAGAGGGAGAGGGGGAAGCAGGCTCCCTGCCGAGCAGAGAGCCCGATGCGGGACTCAATCCCAGGACCCTGAGATCATGACCCGAACTGAAGGCAGAGGCTTTAACCCACTGAGCCACCCAGGCGTCCCTCTCTTTGCTAAGTCTTGACCAGCTAGCAAATGATTAGTGTGGGCTTCATTTTGAGATTTGTAGAGGACAGTGACCTTTAAATGAACAACTCTGTGCATGGATCATTAACAAGCTCAAACGGATATGTTCAGATGTATAGAAAGGGTTTATTTTAGGGAGGCCTGGGTGGTTCAGTGGGTTAAATCCTCTGCCTTCGGCTCAGGTCATGATCTCAGGTCCTGGGATCGAGCCCCGCATTGGGCTCTCTGCTCAGCAGGGAGCATGCTTCCCCCCTCTCTGTCTGCCTCTCTGCCTACTTGTGATCTCTCTCCTCTCTGTCAAATAAATAAATAAATAAAATCTTTACAAAAAAAGGGGGGTTTATTTTAACTAATAAAATGAGTTAATTTCTAAATATAAATGGAAAAACAGAACTAAACAGGGGAAAAAAAGGGAAAATTCTAAGCACCAAGAGTGTACTCTATATTGTTCCTTATCACATATCTGGGAGGCCACCTCTGGGTTTTTCATTGCTTTGGCTGTCTCTATTTTAAATTTTCATAGCTGATTGTCAGATCTCAAGTTTTATCCTTACATTGTTTAAGAAACTGGGATAATAAAGGGATATCCTTATAAGTGATACAATTTTCCCCTTTTCCTAGGAGAAGTAGGAATACCTAAATACAGTCCTGTCACAACTGTGCCTCCCTCCTCCAGTCTAAGAGGGGCCATTCAGGGTGATAGCCAGAACAGAGAGGCAAAATAAAGCAAAGTAACTGTTCTTTTGGTTACCTGGTACTTTGTCCCCAAACTGCACGACAGAACTCTAACCTACTCCTCTTTTTAAACCTTGTAACGGTTAAACAGCCTAAGGAGAGAGGGGAGGAGGCTGTGGTACCTCAGAATCCTGGATCCTGATACTGATTGGAAGGCCACCGGTGTGATGCCTGCCAAGTGAAGCCAGGATGGTAGAGTGGGGGATCTCTTTCCCCATTACCTCACATTAGTCCAGCCTTCGTGGTAGCTCTGTCAAGTTTCAGGGGATAATGTCAGGGACTACTGCTCAGGGAGGAAAAGGTGGAGAGTCTGTGGAGAGAGGTGGCTGCTTCTCTTCTACAAGGATGCAGGTCCTGTCCTTCCCACATTTGTTACCTCTACAGAAGACAGGACTGTGGTCATGAACCTGGTGCCTTTCACATCCTTTGAAAGCCACAGCCCTAAAGCACATGGGCCTCTTGGTTCCCTGGATTGGGGACAGTAAAACCACTACCCCTCACACTTAGGAATCCAGTAAAAAGTAAAAGGGAGGGAGGAGGTGAGTAGGAGTGTGAAACAGGCATGAAGACTTTATTTCCATAGAAGCCAGTACCCCTAATTCTGAGAGGATGCTCCTTTGCCTTATCACGTGGCTCTTGCATTCACTTGCTCTGATTGGCCAATGAGAACCATAAGGTTCTCATCCTCATTGTTTTTTGTCCTCCAGAATAATTTCCCTTTCTGTTGTTCTCTTCTGTGTTTTAGAGTATGTGAATATACTTATGTTTCTTTGGAACTGTTTTAAATTAATCCCCTCAAGAATTCATGGGTGAATCATTCAGTATGACTCAAGAGCTTGGCTTATTATTTTTTTAAACAATTTAAATTTGCCAGTGACTTAAGGATCCCAAATTAGATCAATCTACTTTTTCATTAAACTTTTCACACCAAGAAAATGATTAGGATGCTTTAGTTTTGACAGTGAGACATATATATTTTCTTCTAATTTGTTTTATCATCCTTATCTCATGATAAGGTACAATGATTGAGAAAGGTGCCATATCTCTGTATGTGGATTGGATTCCTTTTACATTTTTCGTTTAACACCACAATTGACTGAAATAAGTACTCCGTGGTCAAAAACAGGATTAGAAATAAACCTAACCCATTATGGTCCAGACAATGAGCATTTCAATGCAAAATGTTTAGTTTCATAAATGCATGCTTCCCCAAGAGATGTTAACTCAGAGGGTGGTAATCCAGATTACCACAGTTTACAGGAAGCAGATTGTTTTAAAACAGAGCCAAAATATACTAAAGAGTATTAACGCATCACATCTCATAATTTTATCTGATGACATTTTTCTGGACTGCTCCCTTAAAAGTGTGTTTATTTCTTTTCTCCATCCCCATTATTGCTCTTCAAGAGTATAAAAATCTACTCTTTGAATATTTGCTTGCTCTAATAATCAAAGTGAGGTTTTGTTCTCATCACATTCTACCTATAATCTGTAGTGTATATTTCCAGGAAATAGATAATACATTGTAAATTTGAAACACTAAATAAATAATAAATATATGATTAACAGAACATTTCTTACAGGATAATAAGTATGTAATTAAATGAAATTCTCTTTTTCAATTTTTTTCCTACAGCTTTTCTCTAGCTATATATTAACTATATTAAAAGGTATTACTTTTTTTCAGAGGAGAAAGTTGATTTCATTAAGACAAATGGGACTTCTTTCAAAGAATGAAATTTATTGTGTCAAATCAAGATGAAAATGCTCTTTTAGAATTGCTTTTACTGAACTCTGCTTCAGATATTGCCATTATCATAAAGTTTTTTCTAATTTTCCTTTATTATGTTTTTAATATCTATGGGATTTATAGTGCTGTCTCTTCTTCTATTTCTGACATTGGGAATTTAAATTTTCTTTCTTTTTACCTTGATCGGTGCAGTTGGAAGTTTATCAGTTTTATTGAATCAATTTTATTAAATTCTTTCAAATAAATAACTTTTGGCTTTATTGATTTTCAATTTTTTTCTTTAGTTGTCTTCTGCTCTTATCTTCATATTTGCTCCCTCTACCTACTTTGAGTTTAATTTATTCTTTTTTATTCTAGCTTCTTAAGTTGGTACTTTAGATCAACAGCAGGCAAACTTTTTCTTAAAGGATCAGCTAATACATATTTTAGGCTTGTGGGCCAAGCAGTCTGTGTTGCAATTACTTGGTTCAGCCATTTTCATATAAAATCAACCATAGACAACGTATAAACAAATAGGTCTTGCTTTATTTACAAATGAGCGAGCCAATGGGCCATAGTTTGGTACTTTTTCTTAAATCATTTATTTAAGACCTTCTTTTCTAATATAGGCATTTAAAGCTTCATGTTTCCTCCTTGGCAACTGTTTCAGCGCATCCATAAATTGTGCTGTGTTGTATCTTAACTTTCAATGAGTTCAGAATATTTTCTAGTTTTCTTTATGATTCTCTGGGACTTGTGGGTTATTTAGATGTCTGTTGTTTAATTTCCAAATATTTTGAGAATTTTCAGGTTGTTTTTTATTATTGACTTCTGATTTAAATACACAGGAAATAAAAGAACATAATCTCTATAATTTTAATTTTTCTGAATTTATCGATTTGTTTTAGAGCCTGACATGTGTCTGACCTAGTAAATGTACTACATGTTCTTGAAAATAATGTCAATTCTGCTGTTGTTGGGGGGAGTGTTCTATAGATGCTATTTAGGTCAAATTGATTCACAGTGTTATTCAAGGCTTCTATATCTTTACTGATTTTCTGACTTCTTGTTTTATCAATTACCAAGAGAGAGTTGTTGATATCTCCCACATACATGTGAATTTGTCTACTCCTCTTTTTAGTTTTTCTGATTTTTGCTTCATGTATTTGAAAATTTTGTTAATAGGTACATATACATTAAATTGTTATGTTCTCTTAATGCATGTTTATCATGAGGAAATCTCCCACTTTACCCCTGGTGTTATTTATTCTTATGACATGTCTCTCTTTATCACTTGTAATCTTTGCTTTAAAGTTTACTCTGTTAATATTAATATAGCCATCCCAGCTTCTTCATGCTTAATATTTTTGTATCTCTTTTAATATAGCGACTCCTGCTTTCTTTTGCTGAGTGCCTGCATATCCTAGATTTCTCATCCTCTTATTCTAAATTTTTATTGTATATATGTATACATATGTATATATACTTACGTGTGTATACACACACACACACACAAATATATTTTTAAGTTGGGCTTCCTGTAAAGAGCATATGGTAAGGTCCTGCTTTTTAAATTTAGGCTTACATATATGTCTTTTAACTGGAGAATTTAGACCATATACATTTAATGTATTTATCAATATGGTTGTGTTTAAATCTGTCATCTTGTTGTTTTTATATCTCTCCCTTTATTTCTTTCTATTTTTTGCCTTTGTTTGGTTTAATTGACAAAATGTTACTATTCTGTATTATTTCCACTATTGGTTTATAAGCTACATCTTTTTGTCTCATTTTTAGTGATTGTTCCAAGTTTTAAATATCCATCTTTAAATTATCATAGTTTAATCTAAGAACCTTATTATCATAATCTTTCATTTTCTTCTTTTTGTCCTTTGTGTTATTAATATCACATGTTTTACTTCTAAGTATTTTATAGACCTTGAAAAAAATAGTTCTTATTTTGGCTTAAATAATCACCTTTAAATGAATTAAAAAATGAACATAGGATTTTGCATTCATCCACCTATTTATCATTGCTGTTCATTGCTCTTCATTGCTCTGTGTAGATGTGAATTTACATCTGCTGTCCTTTTCCTTTAGCCTGAAGAACATTCTTGTGACAATGAATTCTAATACATTTTTATTTTCTGGAAAAGATTTATTTTATTTTCCTTTTCCCTTAACATTTTGTTAAACTTTTCATCAATTGACTACCTCACACCAGTCAGAACTGCTAAAATTAACTCAAGAAACAGTAGATGTTGGCAAGGATGTGGAGAAATGGGAACCCTCTTACATTGCTGGTGAGAATGAAAACTGGTGCAGCCACTCTAGAAAACGATATGGAGTTTCCTCCATATTTACCCAGAGTTTACCCTCCAGAGGGTAAAAATAGAACTACCATATGACCCAGCAATTGTACTACTAGGTATTTATCCAAAGGATACAAACATAGTAATTTGAAAGGGCACCTACACCCCAGTATTTATAGCAGCAATGTCCACAATAGCCAAACAATGGAAAGAGCCCAGATGTCCATCAACAAATGAATATATAAAGAAGGTGTGGTGTATATTAACAGTGGAATATTACTCAGCCATCAAAAATAATGAAATCTTGCCATTTGTAATGATGTGGATGGAACTAAAGGGTATTATGCTAAGCGAACTACATCAGTCAGAGAAAGATAAATACTATATGATTTCACTCATATGTGGAATTTAAGAAACAAAACAGATGAACATAGGGGAAGGGAAGGAAAAATAAAATAAGGTGAAAACAGAGAGGGAGGCAAACCATAAGAGACTCTTAACTATAGGAAACAAACAGGATTGCTGGAAGGGAGTGTTTGGGGGATAGGGCAATTGGGTAATGGGCTAAGGAGTGTACTTGATGTAATGAATTCTGGGTATTATATGCAACTGATGAATCACTAAATTCTATCTCTGATACTAATAATAATAATAAAAAAGAAACTTTATCAACTGGAATTGAAAGAAATTTGAAAGAAATTGAAATTTGAAAAATTTGAAAGAAATTTAGTTACCATCTATCCATATATCCACGAACTAGATCATACCATTATGCTTGCTTTATCACATGTATATCCATTTATCTATTCCTCTATCAAATACATATTATTTTTTATGTATTTCTAAATAAGTTACAAATATCATTACACTACCCTCTAAATACTTCGGTATGCATATTATATAAGTATAATATATGCTAATATTTTTCTCTTTTCATAAAACATTCATATACAATTACATTCACAAAGCTTATGTGTGCATTCACGATGTTTTGAGAATTTCATTCCCTTAATCTTTTCAAGATGTTAATAATAAACATCACCACAATAAGTTTCCTCCTGTTTCCACCCAGTCTTTCCTTAGTGTGTTTTTTATCTAGCATAGATTAGTTTTAACTGTTGAGTGTATTGCTTTGTTAGTGGCAATTAGGTAAAGTTTGTAGATAATATTGTTCACATCATCTATAATTTTACTGAGAAGGGTGTTGAAAATCTCCAACTATACTTGTGGATTTAGCTTTCTCTCCCTTTAGTTCTATCAGTTTTTATTTCATATATTTTGAAACACTCTTATTAGGTACACACACATTTACAGTTGTCATGTCTTCCTGATGCAATGACCAATTATGAAACATCCCACTTCATCTCAGTAATAATTTTGTCTTCATGTCTACTCTGTGCAAAATTATATATAACTTATATATAACTTATATATAAATAAGTTTATTTATTTTAATATTTATATAATATTATAAAATATTATAAAAATAAATTATTATTTTATTATATTATTATATTATATTATATATTATATAATTATAATTATATTATATATATTATATTATAATTATATTATATTATTTTAATAATATATTATATTATATTATATTATAATATATTATAATATATTATATTATTAATATTATTTTATTATAAAAATAAAAATATAATATTTAAATATTATAAATAAATTATATATAACTATAAATTATATAGTTTATATAAAAATGAAATGCCAATTTTTTATGCTTCATATTTGTACATTTGTTTTTCCCATACTTTTACTTAATCCCATCTGTGTCTTTATCTTGGATGTGCAACTTTTGTACACAGCATATAGTTGGTTCTTGATTTTTATCCTTTAACTATATTACAATATCTGCCTTTAATTCAAGTGGTTAGGTCATTAACATTTAGTGTAATTGTTGGTATGGATTCACACCTACCATGTTGTTATTTGTCTCTTTATTATTTCTGTGTCTCCTTTTTTGCTTTTTTTTTTTGGGCTGGTCACTTTGAGCATTCCATTTCATTTCCTCTATTGATTTCTTAACACTCTCTTTTAATTATTTTTTTAGTAGTTGTTCTAAGCTACATGTATTTTTTTCTTAATTTAATGTTCATCTTGAATCAATATTGTACTATATCATACATCACTCTTTACACTTAACACTTCATTTTGCCAACTTCACTTTCCTTTTTATCCCATGACACCTCCTTTACACCTTCAGTGTAAAGACCTTTATAATTCTATGATTACATTTAACAGTCATGTAATTATATTGACATCAACCAAACATAATGAGACACACAAATAATCAAGGAAATGACTTGCAAGAGACACAGCACTCATGATTCAGGTATGATGCAGATTTTGGAACTATCATAGAGGAATTTAAAATAATTGTGATTAAAAACTGTAGTAGGAAGGTGGAAAATACATATGAAAATATGTGGCATTTTTAGCAGAAAGGGAATGTTAGAAAATGTCAAATGGAAATGCTAGATA
This sequence comes from Procyon lotor, assembly GCA_028646535.1. Classification (NCBI taxonomy): domain Eukaryota; kingdom Metazoa; phylum Chordata; class Mammalia; order Carnivora; family Procyonidae; genus Procyon; species Procyon lotor. The sequence continues at coordinate 63,134,327 of CM053605.1, forward strand.
TGAAAGCATGAGATGAAGAATACTCTTGATATGCTCATCCGTAGACGCAGCACAGCCAAAGAAAGAATCATGCACTTGAAGACAGACAAACAGAAATTACCTTATAATTTTGTAATTATGGTGTTACAATACCATTACACTAAAATGGGAGGTGTCAGGAGATAAAAAGGAAAAGAGTGAAAAGACCCAAAACAGAGCATCCAAGAGGTGTGAGAAAATACGAAGTGGTATAATATATGTGTAAATGGAATCCTAGGTGAAAAGGGACAGAATGGGATAGAAGAAATATTTTTTTAAAGATTTTTATTTATTTATTTGATGGAGAGAGACCAGCAGGAGAGGAACACAAGCAGGGGAGTGGGAGAGGGAGAAGCAGTCTTCCTGCCAAGCAGGGAGCCCAATGTGGGGCTCGATCCCAGGACCTTGGGATCATGACCTGAGCTGAAGGCAGACGCTTGAGGACTGAGACACCCAGGCGCCTCTAGAAGAAATATTTGAAGAGATATATTGATTAATAATTTTCTAAATACAATGAAAGACATCAAATAACCGATCATAGAGGCTCAGAGAAGCCCAAGTAGGATAAATATCTCTTTTCCCAAACCCCACACTGTTAGACACTTCATGTATGAATTGATAAAATTCAGAGATAAAAGAGTAACTCTTGAAGGTAGCTCAAATAAAACAGACCTATTACAGAGGAATAAAGTTAAGAATTACAGCAGACTTCTCATCAGGAACTGTGCAAACAAGAAAACAGTAAAGTGACAACTTTAAAGAGCACAAGTAGAAAGCAACCAAGTGTTCCATACTACATGAAATTTTTATTTTTTATAAAGATTTTATTTGTTTATTAGAGAGTGCACAAGTGAGGGAGAGACAAAGGGAGAGGGAGAAGCAGACTCCCTGACTGGCTGGGAGTCTGACATGGGGGTCGATCCCAGGACCCTGAGATCATGACCTGGGGTGAAGGCAGACACTTAACTGATTGAGCCACCCAAGCACCCCTAAAGTTATCTTTTAAAATAAAGGTGAAATGAAGACAGTTTCAATACATAAAAACTGAGAATTCATTACTTCTTGATTTGCACAGCAAAAAATATTAAAAGAAAGTTTTCAGACAGAAAGTGTACAGTATTATAGACTTGAATCTACACAGAGAAATAAATATCTCTGGAAATGGCTAAAATGAAGATAAATATAGAATATATTTTCCTTAACTTTAATCACTCTGAAATATCATTGACTTTCTAAAGCAAAAATAGTAACAGTGCTCTTTGAATGTGTAGCATAGGTATAGATAAAGTATATGACAACCCTAGCACGAAGGCTAGGAAGGAGGAATTGAGAATATAAAATTGTTTAGTTTTTATATTATATGTGAAGGATTATAGTATTACTTGAAGTTATACTATGATTAAAGATGTATAATGTACAACCAAGAACAACCCTTGAAATATTAAATTATAAATGCATAAATACAAATATAATAAAGTACATAAAACGAAATAAAAATTTTGAATCCAAAAACATGATAAAATAGCAAAGGTGCACCAAACAGCGGTGAAACAAATAGAAAGGGATCAGTAAAATGGTAGATTTTAATTCAGCTGTAGCAATAATTACATTAAATGTGAGTCGTTTGAATACACCAATTTAAAAACTGAGATTATAGCTCTAACTATATGCTGGCTCTAAAAACTCACTTTCTTTTTTTCTTTTTTTTTTTTTTTAAAAGATTTTATTTATTTATTTGACAGAGAGAGAGAGAGAGAGAGATCACAAGTAGCCAGAGAGAGAGAGAGAGAGAGAGAGAGAGATCACAGGTAGCCAGAGAGGCAGGCAGAGAGAGAGGGGGAAGCAGGCTCTCCGCTGAGCAGAGAGCCTGACGTGGGTCTTGATCCCAGGACCCCGAGATCATGACCTGAGCCGAAGGCAGAAGCTTTAACGCATTGAGCCATCCAGGTGCCCCGAAACTCACTTTTAATATAAGAGATACACTTTACCTATAAAGACAAATAGATTAAAAGTAAAGTTATGAGAAAAAGTTATACCATGGAAACACTGATCATAAGAAACCTGGAGTAACTAGATTAATAACAAAGTATACTTCAGAAAATAGAATGCTGCAGAGGATATTCCATAATGATAAAGGGCTCACTTAACCGAGAAGATATGATAATCTTAAATGTGTATGTACTTAATCATAGAGCTTCAAATGCATGAAACAGCAATCAATAGAACTGGAAGGAGAAACAGACAAGTATATACTATATTTTGAGTCTTCAACACTGCTCTTTTATAACTGATAGAATAAGTGGGCCAAAAATTAGTAAGGATATATAAGATTTGAGAAACACTTTAAACCACTTAATTGACATTTATGTAACATTCCAACTAACTACATCAGAATATACATTATTTTAAAGCACATGTAGTATATTAATCAAGATAAACCATAATCTAGGTCATAGAACAAACCTAATATATGTTAAAAAATTTAAAGTACACAGTATATTTTCTCTGAACAAAGTGGAAATAAACTAGAAATCAACAGGAGCTTATCTGGAAAATTACCAGTATTTCAAAATTAAGCAACAAATGTCTAAATACTCATGGATTAAAGTAGAAGTAAAAAATATATATATATTACTTTTAACTAAAGGAAAATGAAACTACAATATAACAGAAATTGTGGAATACATCTAAAGCAGTCATGAGAATGAAATTTATAGGAATAGCAAATGAACTCAAAGCAAATAAATGGAATTAAATAATAAAGCTAAGAAGAGAAGTCACTGAAGTTGAAAATAGGAAAACATGAAGAATACCGAAATATTTTTTTAAGATCAATAAAATTGACTCCTTTAGCCAAATTAACCAAGGAAAAGAGGAACAACCCAACTTACCAATCTCAAAAATGAAAGAGGAGGTGTCATTGCACATACTACATATATAAAAATTAAAAATTAGGAAAACCTTTCAAAACATCTTTATGCCCATAGTTAGAAAACTTAGAAAATGAACAAATTCCTTGAAAAGTATAAACTACCAAAGGCCCCTCAAGAAGTAATAGATAACATGGAAAATTTCTATTAAAGCAGACTCCAATCCCAGATGGCTTTACTGATGAATTCTGTCAAAAAAAATTTAGGAAGAGGGGCACCTGGCTGGCACAACTAGTAGAGCATGTGACTCTTAATCTCAGGGTCATAAATTCAAGTCCCACATTGAGCATAGAGCTTACTCTAAAAAAAAGTAGAAAGAAATAACGTTTAGTCTACACAAACTCTTTTAGAATACGGAACTAGAGGGGATTCTTATATCATCTCATTTTATAAGATCAGCATCCCACTGAGACCAAAACAAAAGACATCTTAGTGAAAGAAAACTACAGACTAATATTTTTCATAGAGATGCAAAATCTTCAATAAAATATTATCAAATCAAAGAGTATAAACAGGATATTATAGGATAATACATCATGATCAAGTGGAGTTTATTTTGGGGAATGCAAGACTGACTCAACATTCAAAAATCTAATATTCCAATTTACCATTTCAGTGGACTAAAGAAGAAAAAAATATATGATAGTATCAATAGATGCATAGAAACCAGATATCAGTATTCGACATCTTCGATAAAAATTCACTACACTAAGGATAGAAGTGAACTTTCTTAACATGAGAAAGAGCTTCTTCAGAAAACTTACAGCTAACATTACACTTATCTATGAAAGACTTGATGTTCCTCACTACAGGTGAAAACAAGGCAAAGATGTCTATTCTTCCCAATTGTTATCAGTGCTTCATTGAAAGTGCTAGCCAATGCATTAAGATAAAAGAAATGTATAAAAGGCATGTGGATTGGATAGGAATAACTAAAATTTTCTCTATTCACAGGTTATTTGGTTTTATATAGAGAAAATGCCAAAGAATCTTCAAAAAAGGAATTAGAACTGAAATTCTAGTTCAAATTCAAGGTTGCAAGATATAAATTAATACACAAAATCAATTGTATTTTTACATATACTAGCAATGAAAAATTAGAAATTGAAAAAAGGGGAGCCATTTACAATAACACCTAAAGACCCATGAAATATGAAGGTGAAAAATCTAACAGGATATATGGAAGGTCTGTTGAAAGCTCTAAAACACATTTGAAAGAGTTTAGATAAGACCTGAATAAATGGAACAATATACTACATTCACAGAATCAAAGTCATAATGTTGTTAATATGGCAGTTATCCCCCAATTTAGTTTATAGACTTAGTGTAATCCCAATCAATGTTCCAGTTAAAATTTCAGCAGGAATTTCTGCAGAATTCACCAAGCTGTTTTAAAAATTTATGTGGATCGGTAAAGGAACTAGAATAACCAAATCAGTTTTGAAAAAGAAGATCAAAGTTGTCATATTTACGGTACCTTATTTGAAGTCTTATAAATCTACACTAATTAAGGCTCTGTTATTGGCAAAAGGAGATGCACATTAATTAATGGAATGGAATAGAGAGAGCAGAAATAGACCCGTACATATATTGCCAATTGATTTTTTTGTTTTTTAACTAAGGTGCAAAGACAATGCTATGGTGAAAGGATAGTCTTTTCAGCAAACGATGATGGATTAGACATTGATATTCAAAAAAGAAAGAAAGAAAAGTACCTCAAAACATGCTTTGCCTGTGTGCAAGTATTAAAATAGATCATGGACCTGAAAATAAAATCAGAAACTATAAGAAACTTCTAAAAGAAAACATAGAAGAAAATCTTTTGGTCTTGGGTTAAGAAATATTTCTTCAATGTGACCACCAAAAGCACAATCCATAAAGGAAAATATCGATCAATTGGATTTCATCAAAATTGAAAACTTACATTTTTTTTTGGAGAGATGCTGTTAAGAGAATTGAAAAGACAAGCCACAGCCTGGGAGATAGTGTTTGCCTGATTCATATTTAATAAAGCACTTCAATCAGAACATATAAATGTTCTCAAAACTCAATTCTTAAAACTCAGTAATAAGAAAATAACCCAATGAGAAGTGGGCAAAAGATTTGAACAGATATAAAGAACATATATAAATGGAAATAAACACACCAAAACTGTCCAGTATCATATCATTAGTCATTGAGGAAATCCTTATTAAACCACAGCAACATGCCACTGCATATCTATTTGAATGGCTAAAACAAACAACAACCAAAAAAAGCTCAAGAAAATAAAGATGACAATACCAAGTGTTGGTAAGAATCCTAAGTAACTAGAACTCTCATCTGTTACCAGAGAATATACAGAGGGATAGCCACTTTAGAAAAAACACTTTGGCAATTTTACATAAAGTTAAACATACATTTTATATAAAATATAGTAATCTCGCTTCTATATAGAATATAGCAAAATAAAAAAAAGCAAATAATAGATTTGCTTTTTCTATATAAATAAGGGATTTCTATATAAATAAGGGATATTTAGCAAAGAGAAATGAAACTTATTTCCCACAAAGATCTGTATATTAATGTTTATTGCAAGTTTATTCCTAATCAGCAAAAACTGGGGGAAAAACCCACATGGCTTTTAACTTGTGAATGGATAAACAAACTGTTTTACGTCCATTCAGTGAATACTGATGTATGCAACAACATGAATGAAGGCCTTAGGAAGTGAATGAAAGAAGCCAGAATCAAAAGGCTGCATTCATTTAACATTCTGGAGAAGGCAAACATCAGGAACACAAAGTAGCATTGCTTGCCAGGGGCTGGAGTGGCAGGAGGAGTTGTCTGAAAGAAAGTCTGAGAAAATCTGGGAGGAGGGGTCATTGAACTCAGTTGTCAAAACCCACAAAACTGTACACTGTAAGAATGAATGTTATATGCAAATTCAATCTTAATAGGCCTGATCCTCCTCCCCAGATTGGAGAGCCTGTATGAGAACTAAGAAATCTTGTATAAATCAAAAAGTTAGTCAGTAATGTTTCAGATTGGTTGATTAAGAACAGTAGTGCATTTTTAGAGTTAATGTCCTATGATAGTATCCTAGAGAACAGCAACAAGAATAGTTTCAAGTGCTTCTGTGAAGTGAGACTGGGGACAAGTGGGGAGAAGTGGGTTAGATGCTTTCTATTTTGATTCTTCCTATACTATAATTTTTTTTTTTTACCATATGGTTGGTTTTATAAACAAAAACTATTTTAAAATCTTAAATAATAGATTTGCTTTTTCTATATAAATAAGGGATTTCTGTTAAAATGTTTTTTGTATGTATCATCCTTAGTCTGTAACATGGCATTAAATAGAAAGAAATGAAATGAAATAAAATTAGTATAAATTAGACTGTGTTTAATCCATTAGCCTGGAGTAGTAGTGATTTCTTCTCTGGGTAAAGGAAATTGCAACTAAGGGACATCATCCACACGTAGATAAAGCCCATTTTAAGTGCAGCATTACTCACCTGCTCTTTTAGGTGAAAGCATTTGGTTCGACTTGAAAGGTCATTTATCACCTACAAGGGAGCACTTACGGGCTGCTTGGGCTCTTTTGTTGGTTTCCTATAGCATTAAACTTGCTTATGGAGAATTTTGCTTGCACCAGCAGTCTGTACATGGGCTCATTAATGCATTAACAAACCTCATTTTGCTGAGTTAGATTAGAGGTACCCCTCATTCAGTACAGTGTCATGCACACAGTTGGCAGCCCGCATTTTCTTGAGTGTCTTCTACACACTTAGGGAAAGTCACTGAGTTTTTTGACCCTCTTCCAAGACAGATTTAAAGATGAGAGGGTAAGATTATGAAAAGATCACCAGGCTACCGAGTCCGCTGGTTTATATTTCAGGATCCAGGTAAGTGTCTAGTGTTGAGTAGGAGTCATTCTGTACTACTCATGTACCTGAATTTTCAGGGACAATGCTGCTTTCAAGTGTACTAGCCTATTTTCAGACCACAAATTACAATTTTTGGTCTGGAAAATAGAGTTGCTGTAAGCTATGGGGTAACATGGCAGTGGGCATATGGGTGTTCACCAGACTCCAGCATCAGTGTTATTTGCAGAATTGCCGACTGAAGATATCACTATGATTTCCAAAACAAATCCCTGTGAATGAAATAATTCTACAGAGTAAGATATGATTTTAACAAAACACGATGATCTTAGTGTCATGGTATTAATATGTGTTCATTATAGGAAATTAAAGTGTTGAAAACTAAAAATCATCTTTAGTTTTTAGCTCAAAGGAAACCACTATTAATATTTAGTTGTATTTCCTTCTGGTCTTTATTTCTGTGCATATATATATATATATATATATATATATATATATATATATAAATTGAAATCATATCCTATGTGATTCTACTTTTCATTTAATATCTACAGTGAACAATTTCCATTCTCTTTAAATATTATTAAAATAGGATATTATGCCATCGTATGTTTTGTCAAAATTTACTCGCACATTTTGATGATTTAGGGAGATTTTGATTATTTCCAATTTTTACTATTGTGAATAATAACTGTAAAGGAAATTTAAAGTAAAATTTTGTTTTCCTTTAATTTTATAAAGAAGAAGTGGAACTACAACCACAAAGAATATAAACATTTCTAGGACTCCTGAGACAAACATTTTGGACTGAACTCCCAAAAGTTTTACTAAATGATGCTCTACCAACTGTGAATAAAGATGAAATTTCACTGATAACCCCTTGCCAATTCTGGGTGTAGTAATTTATGAAATCATTTCTTATTTGGCAAATGGAAATAATGTATTATCATTTACTTTGTTCATTTTTCCACTGACATATCTGTCCTCCCCAAATTTATTTGTGAGAACAATTAGTTGAGAAAGGAAAAAAAATTAATGTACTAACCAATATGAGAATTAACATTCGACATACTTCCATGCTTTCATCATGCTCAGATGCCAAAGACTTGGGTTTTTTTAAACAAAAATTTTCTGTTTTGTTTTTGGGCTGCCAATTTTATTACCTTGAAGTGGCAGTGTTACTACCAAAGAGAAAGTTAAAGCCAGAATTGGTTGTCAAAACAGTGAGAGTTATTTTTAGGGAGTGTGGTTTGGGCCTTGAATGTTGAGCTCTGAATATAGCTTATAATTTGTAGAGCAGGAGCTTAATTTTTAGTTTAGTTTTTTTTTTTTAATATTTTATTTATTTATTTGACAGAGAGAGAGAGATCCCAAGTAGGCAGAGAGGCACAGAGGGAGAGGGGGAATCAGGCTCCCTGCCGAGCAGAGAGAGCCTGATGCGGGGCTCAATCCCAGGACCCTGAGATCATGACCTGAGCCAAAGGCAGAGGCTTTAACCCACTGAGCCACCCAGTCGCCCCTAGTTTTTGTTTTTAAATATCTGTGCATGAAATGTTTTATCTCAACTGTCTCTTAATCACATAAAACCCTATGAGATAGGGATTATTATCCATGTTTTACCAGTGTGTAGTCATATTTAGAGAGGTGTTATAACTTCTCAGGCCGTGAGGCTGGCCTAGCAGTGACTCTGGATTTCAGCCTCAGGTGGAGAGTCCTCGGATACGCAGGATCCTTCCCCTGCACCTTGCTGAAGTCTGATAACAGTAAACTCAAATGAACTGAACTACAAAGATACGGTTTTTCTTTGTTTGTTTCCTGTAGTTTTGTGTTGTTGTATTGTTTCATACTTGCTTAACATAAAAAAAGCAGCAAAATTGAGACAAAACAATGTGCCTTAGACTTCCCTTTTGTACTGGCTAATATGAATTCTTTGAGTGTTCTCTGAGGTCCTCTAATTTCTTTTTATATTGCTCCACTCTTATGACTTGAAATATATTTGTATAGCTGCAATAAAAACAGTTACTTTGTTTAATAATGCTTTGATAAACAAAAGAAAACGTAATTCCAGAGAAAGCCATATGATCGACCTTCTAGAGCAGCTTGATAATGCGAAGAAATCTGAGATTATGTATATGTTTTTAAACCACGGATTTAAAAATCCCATTTCCCACTCCTCAGCTCTTCCTCCCAGGTACCTTCTATGAATAGAGGGGCAGGCAATGCTGCCCGTCTTATGCTTGCATAATACGAGTTCTTCATACTACCTAAGCCAATCCTTGGAGTTTTAGGGTCAATGTCAGAAAGAGGACCAATTAGGATCAGCCTTTAAAAAAAACTTTCCGTCTAAATTACTTGCCCTCCTCTTCCCCTTTCAACTCTTCACTTACCAATCTATTTTTAGTTAGATCATCTTACTTCGGATAGTTTCCTTTTATTTCTAGGTTGAGAATTATCTATTCCTTACCATATCTGATCATATAAATGAATAACTGTGGATCATGATAAAAATTTTCTGACAAGTGAACCCCTGAGAACTCAAGGACTTTAACTTTTCAATTCTCTTTGCTACTTTCGTTCTAAACCTCAGATAGTTTTGTTTCTTTTTCTCTCTGCACATTCTTTTAGCCCTGTAGTTTGACTATTAACTATTGATTACTTGTTTCTTTACTGATTACTTTCCTCCCTCAAGCAAGTCAGAGCTTCCTCAGCTTTAAAAACTCATGTATTTATCATTAACTTTTTGTGTTTTATTTCATGTCTCCCAAATAGATTGACCATGTCATGTGCTCCTGTTTTCCTTACATCACCAAGTTCTTTGTGATCCTCTCCCATTTGTTTTCTGCCTTTTCTACCTTGGAAACACAAAACTAGATTCTTGTGATAATGGACCCCCAAAGTAGGAACTTAAGATTATTGACTTCAGTCCTTATCAGAATGATACCGTATTTTCCTGAACAATTTTCTTTGTGAACTCTGATTCCAGGACAATAACTTCTTTGTTCTCTGGGTATCAAACACTCATATTGCTCTTTCTGATACTACCTGGCAGCCCTGGGTGCATTCATTTCTTTGGGTCATACAACTTGAGAGTAATTGGTGATCATCAAATTGAATTCTTTCTTGGACAGATCGGTTGAGGACACAGAAGTCCCAAAGGCCACATTAATAGAACCAGGATTAGAATTTCAGGTCTTCTGACTTGGACCCCAAATGCACCAGACTGGATTAGAACAACTACACTGTTCTTCTCTTTACCCAGGTTCATTTCTCCATGCAAAGCAATAGCAATTTCTGCATATCAGTACAAGATATTGCTGAAAATTGTATCTTTTTTTTCTCCCAAACCCAGACTATCTTCTTGGAAAGGGGGTAAATGAGGTCTGGCAATAAGGTTAACATGGCCTTGCTTGCTTCCATTTACCACATGCCAGGGAGCAAGGCTCCTCCACATATCACCTCTTTGAATTTTCACAACAGCCCATCAGGTAAGCATTGTTATCCCCGTTTTACAAAGGAGAAAACTGAGGCACAGAAAGCTTAAATGACTTTGCTGGTATGCAGCAAGGCTGGACTTGAACACACATCTGCCTGACTCCAAACTCTCTGAGAGTTTGGGAACCGTGTGTCCCTATTTCAATTCTATGAGCTTCCATTTCTTCATCTTAGATAATGGAGATTTTCTGATCTCAAAGAATTAGAGATTAGGAAGGACGCATGGTCATCAGTTAATGAGAGCTAGTATTGTCGAATGTTGCTATAGGACTCCTCTGAAGTGGGAGCACATGAGGGAGTGTGGGCTAAGGGATGACTGGGGAGGCATTTGGAAAGAAGACGTGAAAGCCAAAATTAACTCTTGAGGTTGATGGCCTGGTTAAGATTTGTGGGTTACTTATGGACAACAACACACTTTGTTGTAAACTTGTCTTCTTAGTAACTCTTAGAAAGTGATTAAAAATGTGTTCATAAATGGAAAAGTCCTCCCAATTAGAAAGCGATCAGTTATTTATAGTTGAAAAGCTCGGCAATGTTGTAATGTGATGATACACGAAAATCACAGACTCCTAGCAGCAACACAATTCTGGAAATTTGCTCATCCTAGATATGTACACGTTCCAGAGTCCAGTCTCCTCTTCCTAACTGAATCGGGGGTGCCCTTGCCCCAGCCTGCCTCCTGCTAAATGCCTGAGAAGCTACCGCATGCCTTCCTGCTTCTCTTCTCCTTTCGTTCTCTCTCAGAGAGATGAGCCATGCTCCAACACGCGGTGGGGTTCCAGACTACAGTGCCCCTCAAGGTGGACAATAACTTCCACCATTCCTTCAAGAAGTCAAACAACCTGATTGGTTTGCTTCCTGTTATGCCATTTCCCCACATCTCCCACTTGGGTTGCGATACTGCACGATTTCAAGCCTGCTCATGTGAGACTAAACAGCGTGCAGTACTTTGAGTTGAGTTAGCCCTCTAAATACTCCATGAGTGTGTCAACTGTGAAGAGCTCGGCAGATGTTGGCCATGTCATTCTTGTGTGTGCTGTATTTTTCAACACTTGAAAGTTTAAAAAGATATCTTTGATTTTGGCTAAGTCAGCCTCTAATTCCTTTATGTTCTTCCATACTTGGTTGGAATTATTATAACCTTTCATTTTTGAAATGATGATAATGGAAGATGCTTCACCTGGTCTCCAGTGTTCTTCCTCGGGGAAAGCAAAAATTTAGTGCAACCTTGGTTGAGTCCCAAAATTATTTCTGAAATTTAACTTGTTGGTGAAATCCGCAAATCTGGTAACCACTATCAAATATGATTTTATGTGAATATCAACAACTATATGGTCAGGAGCTGACAGGTCTGGAATGCACTCATGCCAGTGCTTGGCTGAAAGCCTGAGGGTCCCTGGTAACCCCAGCAGGGATTGGCAAACAGGTCAGATGAAGAGGCAGAAGCCCCGGGGGCCTGTCTTGGGAGCGCTTTGAGCCTCATCCTGCAACTTCAGGGAAGGCTGAGCTTTTCCAACTAGCAGCTGAATCCAGGCGCCCTGTGAGGCTGTTCCTGGAATAACGAGATGTCTTTTGGGACTGTGGATGGAGTTCCACATGGGGGTGTGTGTGACAAGAACACATTGGCAAAGTGGGAGCAGTTTAAAGCCTGTAGATTTCAGTCCCATGACAGGAGACATTTCCCACTGCCTATTCATTGAGGACTGCTTCAGTTTCCCCGGGCTGGTGGGTGCTGGATGGAGGATATTTGATGACTGCTGAGAGGGTAGAATGGGACTATGGACGAGGGGAATGGGCTGGGGATGGTGAAGAATAGCTGTGTTCCTCAGGACTCACCTCAAAGGAAATTACCTGCCTGTTCCTGTCCCTTCTCCCTCAGGTTGGATTAAGCAGTACTCAGCCTCTGTTCACCAACACATTGTGCACACATCCCTGACTGTCTTACCACACCATCATAATGTGCTTTAACTCTACAATTCCTTTAAGGAACAGTCTTTTTTCTTTTCTTTCCTTAGCTCTTACCATGATATTTGACATATAGTAAAATATTTGGAAAGGTTAATTTTATATGTCAACTTCGTTAGGCCATAGTACCTGCATATTTGGTTAAACACCAATCTGGATGTTGTGAAGGTATTTTTTAGATGAGCTTAATATTTAAAGCAGTAGACTTTCAGTGAAGCAGATTACTCTCCATAGTTGGGTGGGCCTCATCAAATCAGTTGAAGCCCTTAAGAGAAAACAAACCAAGTTCCCCAGAAGAAAGGAGAATTCTGCCTTCAATCTTCAGACTTGAACTGTAATATCAACTCTTCCCTGCAGCCTACCCTGGAAATTTTCGAATTGTCAGCCTCTACAATCCAGTAAGCCAATTCCTGAAAATAAATTCTGTGTGTGTGTGTCTCTCTCTCTCTTCCCACAGGTATGTGTATGTGTGTGTGTATGTACATGTATGAATACATATACACCCTACTGGTTCTGTTTTCTCTGGAGAACCATGCCTGATACAATATTATTTAAGTAATAATTTAAAGAAAGTTTTTAACATCCAGAAATTTACCATAGAGTAATTCACTTATCACCTGTCAAAGAGATTTATTTATTAGGTTTATTTATTATCTAACACCACCATCAAATCCATTTAAATTTAGGGATTATGTGTCTTAAAAAAATCATAAACTGGATGGGGGATTTCCTAAGCATGAAGGCAAAGGAAGAAACTGCCAAGGAAAAGATTGACTGATACTATTTCCATCTGTCACATTAGTTTTTTTGATAACTATAGTAAAGCTCCATAGAAAGATATTTGGAGAGGGCATTGACATTAGTCATTTTGGGGATATGGGATTAGGAGTAATTAATTTTATTTTACTTCTTTATATTACACATATCACTTCTTTTTGACAAGGCATAAGTTTTTTTTTTTTTCAAAAACAATGAAGATGGTACATTAGGAAGAAGCAAATAAATGTGAAAGTAGGAAAAGTTATATGTAATTCTTATGGAAAAATATTTCTAGCTATATAAAGAGCTCTTTGAAATTGAGAAGAAATTTAAGACTTATCAAAGAGCTAAACGGCATGGACAAAAAATTCTCCCAAGAGGAAATCAGGAAAGAGTTGAAAAAAAGTTCAACCTTAGTCATAAGGAAGTGCAAATTAAAATAGATGCAACTTCCATCCATCATTTTATTAAGATTTTAGTGAGAGTATCTAATGCTGACAAGTGTATGTGAAATGGGTACTTTCATATAGGGCCAATGGAAATCTTAACTGGTACAACTCTTCTGGAAAACTATTTGACAGTGTCTAATGAGAAAGTCTGATGTTGTAATTCCACTTCTGGGACTCTAGCCTAGGAAACTAAATTTGGTTAAAGATTAATCCACAGAGATATTCAACACAGTGTTATTTAATTGCAAAAATTGGAAACTTTTTTAAAAGCCTACCATACCTAAATGTTCCATAGCAAATAAAAAAAAAAGAATTCTACTGAGTGAATCAGGAAGCATGAACTCTATAAAGGATTCTCATTGTACTTGTGACTGATAATTTACCGATCTATTTAGTTATTTATCCAATACACATTTTTCAAATTCTACTAAAAAAAATGGAAACAAGTGAAATGCCTAAAAACAAGAAAATACTGGATGTCATTCAGTTACACTAATGGAGGGTCTATAAAATGCCATTAAGTGACTATAAACAGGTGATTATAAAAGCTCATGATATAATGCTGACAGAATAAAAAGGAAGCACATAAAATTGTGTTTATAGGTAGAATTCTACTATGGAAACCTATATAGAAAAAAAAGACCAGAAGATTAATATACCACAGTGAGAATAGTTACATGTGTTTGACCATTTTGCATTCTTCCGTATAGTTTTCTTTTTAAAATATTTTATTTATTTATTTGACAGAGAGAGAGAGCAAGAGAGGGAACACAAGCAGTGGGAGTGGGAGAAGGAGAAACAGACTCCTCGCTGAGCAGAGAGCCTGATGCGGGGCTTGATCCCAGGACCCTGGGATCATGACCTGAGCCAAAGGAAGATGCTTAATGACATATATAATTTTATGTTATAATATATATATATTATATATATAATATATATATAAAACTTTATGTGGGTGTGTGGGTGGTTATATAATTATAACATAATTATAATTATATATAAGTAATTATATGTTATATTTATGTAATTATGTAATATTTAATTATGTTATATATATTATACATATTATACATATAATTATATATAATATATAAATATAATTATATATATTTATATATAAAAATATATAATTATATGTATAATATATATATTTATGATTGTGTTTATTTATTTGACAGAGAGAGACACAGCAAGAAAGGGAACACAAGCAGGGGGAGTGGGAGAGGGAGGAGTGGGCTTCCTGTAGAGCAAGGAGCCTGATGCAGGGCTTGATCCCAGGACCCCAGGGATCTTGACCTGAGCTGAAGGCAGACACTTAACGACGAAACCACCCAGGCACCCAGTTTTTTTACACTTTTAAATTTAATACATGTTTCTTGTTTTTTTTAAAATTATCTGTCATAACCTATTGTAGGTGTTAGGGATGTGATGGTAGATGAGGCAGAAAGTGTCCCTTCCTTCATGTACTTTTCATTCTAGTGAGGCTGATACAATAAATCAGCTAAGCACAGATAGCAGTATATTCCAGAAACAATGAGGAGAAGATCACTCGTCAAGAGAAGTCTGAAGATTTCCCTGAGGTGGTGACATTTGAGCTGAGCCCCAAGAATTAGAAGGAGAGGAAGCACACTCCAGACAAAGGGAGCAGCCAGAGCAGGGGGAAAAAGAAAACTGTGAAGTGGGAAAGAACTTGTTTTCTAGAGCTCTGAAAAGGAAACCAGTATGTCTGTGTGATAAGAAATGAGGTTCAAGAAGTGGGAAGAACCCAACCTGGACCGACTAGCTTACGAGGTCACAAATAATGTCTACGGATATTGTTTTGTTCTAGATGTACTTAGAATCCATTGAACATGGTTCTTTTCTTAACTAGAAGACAATAAAAATATCCCAAGACTGAGAGAACAGTTTGATGAGGAGCCATTGAGGCTGGCAGCCCAAGAATATAACTTCTTAAATTAAAGAAGAATGACGTGGGAGGGTGGCAGAGGAAATGTGTCTTGTGATTAGGAACACCGTTCTTCTTTGACATGATACTTTGAGATGGGAGACCTCAAGTGAGGTCCTTTTCTTCTGTCCATGACTACCAAGTCTAAAGCTGGCCAGAGAACTGCAGGAAGTGTGCCCTCCCTAGGGATACAAGGATATACTCTAATAAGAGATGTCACACTATCCCCAAAAGCGCTCATCACCAAACTGCCACCCCTACCAGCCTGCTGTCAGTTACACCCTTGACTTCAAGAGGCAGGAAGGACAAGGCTGTCCTCTGCCCAGCTCAGAATTCTGCATTTGCATGCTTTCACAGGGATATTTTAAGAGAATCCACACAAATAGCATCATCATCCCCCCTTTCTAGATAAGTTTTTATCCCTTTATGGTTATCTTATTTTTGTATCATACTGCCTGAGCAGTATGATTACAGGGACTAATGTTATTAGTAGTAGTTTTGGAAAAGCCTTTCTTGGACAAGTGAACTTTTCAGTTAATAACTATTCAGTTAATAACTATGCTGATAAGCAAAAATGTTAAACTGATCATTTTTCTCTGTTAAGAAGTTTTTTAATTACACAAACAGCTTTTTGAGATTATGCCCTAGGGCATGTCCTTTCTGTCTCTAGTCCCCATGTTGAGGCTATAAGTAAAGAAATAACTTATTCCTGGCCAATTTTAAGCTTTACTCTTTTTGTCAGCTATTTAAACATTATCGGGAAATGTTTTCACTTAATCAGATTGCTATGGTGTGGTACTCTTGAATAGCTTTTGGTCTTGTGTGTCATTTCTGTGATGGTGTTTATATCTGTGATCGAAGGATTAGTCAGGACTCTGGGTGTCTGGCCCAATTCAGAAAGGCAGTGAACTTCCCCTCTCTTCCTAAAAATATTGTGCCGACATTGGAAAAAGCATTAGATTCTCATATGATACAGGACAAGAATAATCATCTTCAATGTCAACTGGAGAAATTTTGTTGGATTACAAACTACTAGGAGCCGTTTACCCACTGAAGTAGTGTGGGAATCTGAGGGTATAAACCTATCCTTTGAGTGCTCTCTCTTTTTATTTATCATACCAAAGATAACCCTGTAGTTAGTTGTATTGAGAATTGGGACATGGGCTCAGAGCAGGAAAAGAGTATAAAACTGGGGTCTTTAGAAATCTTTTAATCTGCTTCCTGACCTTATCATATTTCAGGTGAGGAATCTAAGATGTGGAGACATCGTAGTGTTGGGTGATTTGCGGTAGAGGTGGGCTGAAACGTCCGGTTTCATCTAGTATTGCCTGTGGACTGAGGGCATTCAAAATGGCCAATCCTATTATTCAAAGTGTGCTGGACTCTTCCTAATTTGAGCCCTGCAGCTGGAAGTGAAAATAATTCTCCTGGATGGAATCCCTCCCGTGAGAGTGGTTCCTTTCTGAATGTCCTTGGATACAGCCTGGTAAATAGAATTTCTAAAAGTTATATCTCTGTTGAAAACTCCTTTGGCCAAAAAGTTTACCTTCATATTGTCCATATTTTATTAATGCTGCTTTCTTGTTCTATCATATTTTTCCTTAACATGAAGAAAGAGAAATGATTTGAAATGACCCCATGACAAGAAAATCAAATGTTGAAAAGGAATAAAAGGGAAGCTAGGTCTTTGCCTGATTTCTTTTGACTCCTGTCTGGCTTTCCTTTACACATACTAGCCCTAGTTGTCCTGGTGTTCTTTTTATATTCAGCACATGGATGAGCTTGAATTGTTCCTTTGTTAACTCAGAAGCTTGCAAATGATGAAAAGATTACATATTCAGCAGGTCAAATTTGAGACAGTTTTCTGAATTTAAAAAAAATGTGTTCAATAGCCTGCTCTAAAATTAGGGAAATTGAATCAACTGCTGTCTGGAGAAGAGGAAAGGTAATGTGTCAGAAATTTGTGTAAGGCACTGGTCAATAGATTTTTTAGCATATAAATTGTAGGCAACCGACTTATTGCAAGTAGTATCTAATTCAAAACAACTAATATTTCCCAAGCAAATATTTGGCTTTTTAACTGTTGTTAGCACATAAATACAAATTGATAAATTTGGTTATTTTTCTGTTATCTGATGGTTTTTACATTTCTGGACACCAGGGTTTGCTTGCCATCACATGAAAATATGGATGAAAATTTATTTTCTGGTTGATAAGGAATGTGCACATCCTTTGGTTTCATGTGGGTAACAGATGTCTTGAGAGTAACAGATGTCTTGGCTTTTACACACTAATTGGCAAAAGGGGGAAAAGGGGCTAATTAAAAGGGTGGGAGGAGATACAAGAAAAGTGCAATCTTTCTTGTG
Organism: Procyon lotor; assembly: GCA_028646535.1. NCBI lineage: Eukaryota > Metazoa > Chordata > Mammalia > Carnivora > Procyonidae > Procyon > Procyon lotor. The sequence goes on from CM053605.1 coordinate 63,152,116, forward strand.
GGGAAAACTCTAATAGACCTCCTTATTCTGGGTAATTACCCCGTTCTTCAACTTCATTTGCTATCCCTTTCCATATGACTCAAGTACATTATAATGGGAAAGTACAAAATAAAGAAACATAAGGCTGGACTACTGTCTGCTAACAGCCAGATTTATCCTGTCATGGAATATTCTAGTATAATTGACTCAATTAACATCAGTCTTTTAAAAAACAAAATATGAAAGCATAAGTCTAATCACTAAGGGCAACTTATGTTTTAATTGGCAGCACAAGGGTTCTATGTTGAGGGTGGTTGATATAAATATAATTTAATTATATACCAAATGTGACCATATAGTGGTTTGGTGGGAAACGAAAAACACAAGACTGAATATGTTGTATGTTAGCTATACATCTTAGGTTTCTTTTAGTTTACTCTTTGTTCTCCAGCAGTGCTATAGTACTGACAGTTGACCTGGAATAAATGAGAATGTTTAGCAGATGTTTGAAGCTATTATCAACACATTCTCAGTTTTGTCAGTGTTTCCCATTGTATACCATTTAAAGCAAGGTGGCATTTACTGTGCCTTAACTATGTCACCTTGGTCTGAATTAATCTTCTGATTGGTACCTTTTGCTTAAAACTGAAGGAAATTTTCATAGCTCATTAAGCATTCAGTGACTATCCACATTATTCCTTGATAAGAGCTATTATGTTATCATTTTTATAAGGAGTTAGTAGTATTTCCAAGAAAAAGTATCCAGTTAGATACTTAGAGGTTCATACTTAATACAAAACTTAGACAACCTGAAAGGTAAGGTTATTTATGTAGATGCACACACATGCTAATTTACTTTTATTTAACCACTTGTCTTCTCAGAAAATAAGTAGGTTTTTAAAAATATCCACTGTGTTTTAAAAGGTATTTAGGATAATACAGATCAAAATCTCAATTGTCAATTATTAACTTCTTTCTGCTGTATTAGAATTATATTTTATTCAGTTGCTAGAAACTGGTGAGGTGGGAAAATGTTTTGTGGACCTTTTAAAAAAATAAAAAATATATCAGTTTTGGTAGGGTAGAAACAACACTGCTTGAGTAGTCTAATAACTTCTACATTAATTCAGTCACTTGAGTTTTTTGAGCATTATTTCATTATCTATAAAATGGAGCTAGTGACAGCTAACTCCCACACTTGCACTGGGAATTATATGTGATGACAAACACACATGAAACTAACATATGTCTAATTGTTGAGTGCTTTATACTTTATACTTGTCTCCTTCAGTGGACCCATATTCCATAGTTAGTTGCCTTGATATCTAGGCTAGGCTTCTCTTGGAAATAGAAAATTCATGGAGACTCTGATGTGGGGTCTAGTAACAACTGGTTTGAGACTGTGTGTCGGAAGACTTATTCTTCCCAACTTCAGCCCCTTAAAGAGGGTAGAGAATAATCATAGTTGGGGTGCCTGGGTGGCTCAGTTGTTAAGCAGCTGCCTTCAGCTCAGGTGATCTCAGGACCCTGGGATCGGTTCCGCATCGGGCTCTCTGCTCAGCAGGAAGCCTGCTTCTTCTCCCAAACCCCCTGCTTATGTTCTCTCTCTCGTTGTCTTTCTCTCTCTCTCTGTGTCAAACAAACAAACAAATAAATAAATAAAATCTTTCAAAAAAAAAAAAAATAACCGTAGTGGATTAAGTTTCTTCAATGTCAGAAGTTTTCTGTATTTTGTAATTGTAAATTTCCATGAATCATAAAATCATAGAGTATTAAATGGTGGCACTCTATGAGGTTTCAGGATTTGAGGACCCACTGCTTTGATCCTGGTTCATTTGCTGTTTTCAGAAGAAGGCACGGAGCCCCTGTAAGGTTAAATGTCTTCTCTAAAGTCAATGAGCTAGTTAGTGACAGAGACCTTCCTTTCTTGAGTTCTTTATTTGGACCATGACCAGACACCACCGTGCTGTGTGACTATCTGGGTTCTAACCTGGGCTATTAAAAGGAGAGCATTCAACTCATTCCACAGGTAGAAAGGGATGCATTTCTTTGTTATGCTTACGCTGGACAGTGCCCCTTGGTCGCTGTGTTACTGTATCCCAGGTTTCCCGGGAGCTGTTGATTTAGGAATAAGCCAGTTGAGTTTCAGAAGGAGGGAGTTAGACCATGGCTGAGAAAATTGTTTTAAAATATGGTAACAACTGAACAAAGTCACAAAAACACAAGCCATAGTAAATGAAGGTTGGGCCACCGGTTTCATAAAACACATGACTGAGGGGTACAAAGAGCAGGAGCATATATTTATCCAGTGCCGTTCCTCAGTTTTGAACCATTCCTCAGTTTTCATTAAGATTGAATTCTTCTATTCAAGTATTAGGAAATAAATCTGCACGATTTTTTCCATATCTTTTTTTTTTTTTAAAGATTTTATTTATTTGACAGAGAGAAACACAGCGAGAGAGGGAACACGAGCAGAGGGGATGGTAGCGGGAGAAGCAGGCTTCCTTCCGAGCAGGAATTCGGGGCTCGATCCCAGGCCCCTGGGATCTGACCTGGGCCAGGTCAGAGGCTTAATGAAGGTCAGAAGGCAGACGCTTAACGACCGAGCCACCCAGGCGCCCCGATGTTTTCCATGTCTTAAAGCTCTCTGCCTTGCACGTTCCAGGACTGAAGTGTGTATGTCTTCTGTGTGACTCTTCAAACTTTACCTGCCAAACGGAAGGAGCATGCTGGGCTTCAGTCATGTTGGCCAATGGAAAAGAGCAGGTGATCAAGTCCTGCGTCTCTCTCCCAGAACTGAATGCTCAAGTCTTCTGCCATAGTTCCAACAATGTTACCAAGACGGAATGCTGCTTCACAGACTTTTGCAACAACGTAACACTGCACCTTCCAACCGGTAAGGCATTCCTCTTTGTTCCTTCCACATTCAATTTTGCCAGGGGGAAATTAGAAGCATGGTAGAAATCGGTGTTGCTTGTTACTGTAAATAAGAAAATCTGTTTTACAGTTCTCTCCTCTTTTGGACTGGTGACATTCTCTAGATCCTAGAGGAGATTGATGTTTTTTTTTTTAATTGCACAAGACTGTCAAAACATGGACAACAGCAAAATAATTTTGAGGACATTTGTCCACGTGAATTGTATTTTTTGAAGGGATTAATGGACCTAAAGTAAAATGTCAGTTTGCATGGATTCTTGTAAAGGAAAAAAATTAAAATGTATACCAAAGGAAAAAAAGAGACTGAAGCGCCAAACTAAAAATAGTAGATTGCCAACTTTTATGAAGACAAAATCTTTTTTTCATGGGCACCTTCTGGATAACTTCTTTGCCTGCTCGCAGTCAAGTGCAAGCCCTCATGAACAGAAAGATGGAGAATGGAATGTAACTCTTCATTATTGTGCAGATAAATTCCTGCTTTCCCTCCAATTTCATGATATTTTATCCTGATTTACAAGACACTGAAAATCTTTCCTTTTTTAAGATTTTATTTATTTATTTATTTATTTATTTAAGAGAGAGAGAGAGAGAGAGAGATCACAAGTAGGCAGAGAGGCATTCAGGGAGAAGCAGACTCCCCCCCCACCCCCCCCGGAGCAGAGAGCCTGATGCAGGGTTTGATCCCAGGACCCCGAGATCATGACCTGAGCCAAAGGCAGAGGCTTTAACCCCCTGAGCCATCCAGGCGCCCTATGGACACTGAAAATCTTAATCTCATTTTTTATCAGTAATTTGGAATCTGAAACTTTGGGGGATGTTAAAGGGCAAGTAATTAAAATCACAAGATGATTTATGACAGGAAAGTATTCTGTAGTGAATTTTCTTTAATGTGTATTAATTCAGTAATAATTCAGTGCTTATCGATAGGTTAATATCTATGCACGGATACATCGTCTTCCTTACAAAGTAACGTTTTAAGTTAGCGTTATCTAGTCTCAGGTGTTCCTCTATCACCATATCAATATTCTACTGTAGTATTTTTAACCTGTTATCTTTTCTGTAAATTCACTGTCCCCCTTTTTACTCAAGAACATTTATTTTATGCAGAAACTGGGCATCACTACCACAAATGAAAAACCAGTTTACTTACCATAAGTAGAAGATGACTATGTACTTAAACAAACATAGCTACTGCATTCCAGTTAAGTATTTGTATTTTCTTCTTGTTTAAAAGACAGAAGAATGTGATGTTTCAGACATACTAGCACAAAATAAGGCTTTTTGGTAATCAGAAAAACTGAGCACTAGAGAAAAATTATCATGTAATTCAGTGTTATTTAAATCATGTTTGTTGACCACTCCCAATCATCTCAAGAACAGAATCATTTTATGTGTCACCACTGAGACTTGTCCCAATCTTTGGGACATTACATTACCTATTGCAACCTCAGAAGTCATATCTGGCGTATTTCATCCCCCAGCGTGACTTGTAGTCGTGATTTTTAGAGCACACCCTTAGGCTCCCTGTCTCGATTCCATAGGCGTCCTTTTTTGGTGCTCATCTGGCATTTATTCTGGATACTCTTCTTCCCTTGTATTTTCTCCCATGGTGCCCTGTGGACCTGAGATGCCCTGAAGTGAAGGCTCCCTATATCTTATATTGGTCTTCCCAGGACCACGATCCAGAAATTAAGGACGGGAAGATTAGCCTGTGGCTATGGCATCTCTGAGGTGGCTTCCCAGGAATGAATTACCCCCAAGACCACATGTTTGTGTCCACTCAGTATGGACACAAGACAGTACTTTGACAACAACAAAAGGTCTTGGGGGACAAAATGGTTCATATGCAGTTGGGCAAATTAAAGATACTTAGTGCAGCTAGACTGTGTGTCCTTTCCAGCCCAACTATACACTCTGCCTAACTACTGAGAAGCTTATATTCTACCCTCAAGTCCACATAGGAACCATCTTTTTAAAAAAAATCAATTTTATTGAGGTGTAATTCAAATATAATAAAATGCACAGGTTTTGAGTAGTGGTTTGATAAGTTTCAACACACACGTATCCTACATAACCACTGCCACTTTTCCATTACCTCAGAATGTTCTCACTCTATGCCCAGTTTGACCAGGGCTAGACTGATGGATTTTTCTATCACCGTGGACTAGATTTACTAGTGGACTAGATTTGCCACTGATGGACTGATGGATTTTTCTATCACCGTGGACTAGATTTTCCCAGAGTTTCACAAAATGGAGTTCTTATGGAAGATATTATTTTGCATTTGACTTCTTCCACTCAGCGTGTTTTTGAGATTTATGCATGTTGTGGGTGTATTAGTAGCTTGTACCTTTCTTATTGCAGGGTGATATCCCATTATATGGATATACTTCAGCTGTTACTGTTTTACCCATTCGCCCACTGATGAGCACTCAGGTTGTTTCCATGTAGGGGCTGTTAACAAAGTTGCTATGAATGTCTACCTACAAGTTTTTGGATATATGTTTTATTTTTCCTGTGAGAAAATACCCAAGAGTGGAATTATAGGATCATATAATAAGTATCTATTTATTTTATGTATATAGTCTCCCATATGGTTTTCAAACTGTACTGTTTTACCTCCCCAACAGAAGGAAAAAAAAAAAAGAGAGAGAAAAGAAAAAAAAAAGCCAAAAAAAAGAGAAATGTATGATAGTTCCAGTTGGTCCCTATCTTTATAGTCACCTGGTATAGACTTTTTTTTAAAATTATAGCCATTCAAGTGATTGTATAATGGTATTTCATTGTGGTTTTAGTTTGCATTTCCCTGATGATTAATAATGGTCAGTTATTTTTATGTGCATATTGGACAGTTGCATATCTTGCTTTGTAAAGTGTTAAATCTTTTCAGGTTAAAAAAATTGAATTAAGAACTTCTTTATATATTCTGAATACAAGTCCTTTATCAGCTATGTGTATTATATTTTCTCCTGTTCTGTGGATTGCCGTTTTGTTTTCTTGAATGTGTCTTTTGCAGAGTAGAATAAAATTTGGTGAAGTATGTATTTTTATTGTTATGTTTTATATGTTTCATGTCTTAACTGAGGAAATCTTTATCTATCCAAAGGCCATAAATATTCTCTTTTATATTTTCTTCCAGAAATTTTAACATTTCAGCTTTTACATCTAGGCCTATATTCAGTTTAAACTTAATTTTTGTTACTATGTGAGGTTTAGGTGAAATTTTATTTTGTATAGGGATCTGAAGTTGTTCCAACATCATTTGTTGAAAAAAATCTATCCTTTCAATTACCTTGCCACTTCGATTGAACATAAAGTGACCAAAAATATATTTGGGTATATTTCTGGCCTCGTTATTCTGCTCAGGTATTCTGTATGTCTTTATTAATGTCACTATCCAACTTTCTTCATTATTGTAGCTTCATAGTAAGTATTAAAATCAGGTCGTGTGACCTCTCCAACTTTGTTCTTTTTTTTAAAATTGCTTTGTTATTGTGAGGCTTTTGCATTTCTATTTAAATTTTAGAATTAGTTTGACAGTTTTTGCAAAAACACATGCTGAGGTTTTTATTAGATTGAGTTGAATATATAAATTATTTGAAGAAAATGGTCATTTTAACATTTTAGCATAGAATATAGCACGTTTTCCCATTTATTTTTCTTCAGTTACTCTAAGCAATGTTTTGTAGTTGTCAGAGAATAGGCTGCATATGTCTTTCCTGGAATGTACCTCTAAGTATTACCTGTTTTGGGATGCTATTGTGAATGGTATTTTTAATCAGTCAACATTAATTGTTAGTATATGAAAATAAAATTAACTTTGTATACTGACCTTATTTCCTACAAGCTTGCCAAAATGAATTTATTAGTTCTGGTAGCTCTTTAAAAAATTCTTTGTCATTTTCTACATACTCAATCATCTTATCTGTGAATACAATTTACAGGCAATTTTACATCTTTTATTCTGATCTGTAGGTATTTTATTTCTTCTTCTTGCTTTTTGCACTGACTGGGACCGCTAATACGATAATGAATAGGAGTGGTAAGAGTGATGATCCTGGTCCAAGGAGTGAATGCACTCCCTCTTTTACCATTAAGTATGATTTTAACTGTAGATTTTTGTAGATTTCTGTTATCAGTTGATGAGATTTTCCTTTTATTCCTAGTTGAGGGAAGGTTTGTTTTTTATCCTATATGAATATTAAATTTTTTCAAGTATTTTCATGAATGTATTGAGGTTATAGCATGCTTTTTCTTCTTTAGTCTAGATTACATTATGATATGTAGATTACATTAATTGATTTGATAGATTACATTAATTGATTTCCAAATATTACTTATAACAGGGAAGATATGTATTGTCTCATTAGTAATTAATATGTCTACAAAAAAACGCTATGACATTTATTGAATTCAAATGTCTTTACTTAAACTAAGAATTTTTGTCACTTAATGACATTGTATGGTCAAGGGACATGAAAATAAACAGGATTGCGTGTGTAGTCATCTTGTGTCGGGTTGTTCTGTCTGTGAGACAGCGCTAAATGGTTATTAGCTGTATTTGGAATAGCAGCTGTTTGGGAAGGAACTTCCAGGCTGAGCACTAACACAGCGGGTGCCAAGAACTCCACTGTTTTTGTCATCAGTGAGTGTGATCACTATCCATTCCCTACTCTGCCTACTGGAGATATATTCATTTCAAGTGTGGTTACATATATATGAAATCTATAAAAGCACTCTGCAGAGTAAACAGTGTGACATTTCTACAGTGTTAATGCTCTGCATCCCATTGATGGACAAAATAGAGAAGAAAAGGGAGGGAGGCCACCAGAAGAGATTGGAGAAAATCTGGACTTCCCTTTTTGGTTCCTCTGAAAGCCAAGTAGACCCTTGCCTCTTTGGCTCTTTCACCCACCACCCCAGAATGTGGGGGTCATGTCTGGGTAGTGACTTGATGGAGCTGGAGTAACCAAAGCTTCGGATCTTTTAGCTGACCCTTTTTGGTCTGTAAGTCCTTCGTGTAATTATTGGACTCTTGCTTTGTTTCTTTGTGACAAAATTCCTACCTTGAATATAGCTCAGGACTTTTTCTGTCTCTTCCTCTCTCTGCTTGTGCAATTGTAACTCAGCAATTGGAGAATTGTAGGCCTTCACTCTTTCCCTCCTAAAAATCCTATTAAGCATTTGGCTGTAATTCCTAAAGCCTTAGACTAGCGGCTTTTATACAGGTTTCCACGGAGACACACAGAAGTACATTTTATACAATATCCCTCAACCTGCATCCACGCACAACTGAAATAATTGAATTTTGCAAAATATTCTTACCCTTAAAATGTGTGAGATACCATATGAATTTTCCCTGAGTAGGAATGTTGGTCAGACCCCATTAAAAGGTTGTTCATGGTTTAAGAAACCCTACTTCAGTAGATATTTAAAATGTAATTTAAAATGGAGCAAGGACACTTATTATTTTAATTTGCTGCACAAAATTCTAGTAAGAATCTAGTTACCATTTTAATCTAAAATGTTTGCTTTCTAAATGACCTTTAAAAACCTTTTACCCATTCACTTTTAATACTAAGTTGTATTAGATTTAAGATGAATTAATTCGGAGAATTGTAAGCAAGATTTGATGTAGATCACATTAAATTTAGTAATTTGCCCTTAAAAAACATACATTCTTCTTTGACATTGCACATGGGTTTAATTTTTAGGAGTTAATAATTTTTTTTGGATAGAAGCAATTTTATAGTTTGATAGAGATATAATATTAGAAAACTTGCTTCCTTCCCTGAAGTTTATTAAAGTTGGTATCTTTGTCACTGGAGTGATCTTCCAAGTTCAAGTATTAACACAAATATTTAGAACTATTTTCCCTATTTAAAACTTGAAAGGCAATATCCAATTCCAAAAACAGCCATTTATTTGACTAGTCCTTTGAGTTCACATTTTTACTAACAGCAAATATGTTACTATTTTCACAAAACAAGGGTAGTACTAAATATTTAAAAACTAAATATAGACAATGGAAATCAGTTCAACAAGACAAACATATACTGTATGTAGCGTACCGTCTAATATATTCTTCCTGTTTATGTTTAGATCAGATAATAATAGCTATCCTCAATTCCAGACCTGTCTACTTACCTTTCTGGGTGCTCTTTTTCTTGCTCTGCCTCCGGTCAGATTCCAGTTCTGACTTTAAGTTAGTTCTCCCAGGCTTCAGCAAGCCTCCTGCCTGGTGACTCCCGGAGATTGCCTACCCTCAACTTCCTTTGAAGGTAGGCGAGAAACCACTGACTGGGAAAAACTTACCTTTGAAAGTAAATGATTAATCCTTAGCTCTTCAAGAATACTTCCATTTCAAAAAGAAAAGACTGACTTGCACAAATTGGTGCGCACTTGGTGCGGGGCTGTGGGGCCGTCAGGTAGGGTAAACACATAATAATAGGTCTTCACATTGGAATGTGTTGAGGTGTGTCTCTACCATGGGTTCTGTCTGCGAGCCGTCTAAGAGGTTTGTGTTGGTTCTCACAATGCCTTCACTGAGTTTGTGTGAGCTGGGCCTTCGGCATCTATTCTTTATGTCTCTTAAAATCTTTCTCCCATATTTTCTAATGTTTCAATCTCTGAAAATTTTAGTATCTAGTTTCTGTGAGTTTGAATGTACTGTTTTTTATTTTGCTGACTCATATTTTGATGGCTACTTACCTTGTGTTTTGTGATTTTTGAATATGAGGTCATGTTTTTGGGATCCATATCTGGAGGCCACTTTTGGGGCCTGTGTTTAAAATATGTCCCTCAAGAGGAGATAATACATTTGCTCTGCTAGGTATCTGAGGGAGTGCTACCAACTGAAACCCCTTCAGTGTTTTGATTAGCTTTATTTTGGCTAACATATAATATGAATTCAGGCTCTAAGCCTGCCTGTGGTACACACTTAGGGTGAGCAAATCTTGAGGATTTTTTTTTTTTTTTTTGGCTATGTCAAAGTCAAGGTTGAGACAGACAAAGAGATGAGTATACACCTTGTCTCTCTCTACCGAACACTTTCTGTTTTGTTTATTTTCAGTGTAATTCCACTTATAGTTGCCTGATTTAGATGAGAGTCTCTAATCTGGCCTTTCATTGTCTTAGGAACCATATTTTATCTCCTGGTCTTGTGCTGAGGTCTGGTAACCACCAGGAGCTGGCAGATGCCTCCAGGGTAAATAGCAGCCCCAGTGCTCAAGCACCTCTCTGGATTTTCACTTTATTTGTGGCTCCAAACAAGTCATTTCTTTTCCCACTAGCTTAATCATGTAATAGAAAAAAAATTTTCATTTATATTTTATTCAGCATTTTTGTGTGCGCTATACCAAGAAGGGCTTCTGTGGACATCTAAAGTGTAACTTGGCAGAAATGGAAATTCCAGGGTAGTTTATTTTTGAAATGATGCTGGCATAATTATCTATCCATCTGGAAGAAAACAGGGCTGTACCACAGTGTCATACCATATACAAAAATAAATTACAGCTTGATTAAATATCTAATTGTGAAATATAAAACAATTTAAATGTCAGAGGAAAATTTAGAAAAAAAGATTTTTATGACTTTATAGTATGGAATCTGTTTTTAAATAAGACAGGAAATCCAACTGTTATAAAAGGAAAAGAGATATAATTGCATGCACACTAAAATAAAAATGAGTAATGAAAGATAACATAAATAAAACCAAAGATAAGTTAAATATGGGATAGAAATATTTGCAGCATGTGTGACTAGAGAAAAGTTAACTATGAGAAGGTAAAGAGCTATCTTGCGTGTGTATGCTGCATGTATGTACATGTGCACGGCAACCAAATGGAAAGAGAAGAGGGGGAGCTAAGTGAAAAAATGGGCAAGAGACACAAACAAATTTTACGAAGGAGAATATTCTTTTTTTTTAATTTATTCATTTTTGGAAGAGAGAGAGTAAGCACAAGTGGCGCGGTGGGGGGCAGGAAGAGAGGGAGAAGCAGACTCCCTGCAGAGTGGGGAGCTAGATGCGGGGCTCGATCCCAGGACCCTGAGATCACGACCTGAGCTGAAGGCAGATGCTTAACTGACTGAACCACCCAGGCGCCCAGAAGAGAATATTCTATGTGGCCAGAGTGTTGAAAAGATGTTCAACATCACTAATAGCTGGGGGAATGCAAATTAAAACCACCATTTTTCTTTTCCACCCATTAGATTTGCATTAAGTTAAAAGAGTGATGTACAGGTCAAGATATTTTCAACTAAAAGTATCAGAAACTTAGATAATAATGTCTTAACAAGGGAGTTCACTAAGTCAACATGATCAGAAATCTGGAAGTAGATTCATAGTATGATTTATTAACAAAGAGACTTGACAATATCACCAGGCTATTTCCACAATTCTTGTTACATGAATAGATAAACACCTTTATTATCAAGATATTATTATATAACTTTCAGTTACTCTTCTCTAACACTCTTTTCCTCACATGTGTCTGCTTTTTCCTATATTGAAAATGTTGGGTTTTATTATCAGAGATCTCAAGGTTGAAGGATGATGAAGGTCAAGAAACATGATTTGCCCAAATTGGATCATCTAATAGAAGCCACCATGTTGAGCAGAGATATCAAAGGTCTCTGCATATTGCAAACTTAAACAAGATACAAATCCATCTCCTTCTAACCCCAGGGAGGAGGTTTGGGCTTCTCCCTAGGCAGAGCAGGAAAAATGAAAGACAAACAAAAAACCTGTCCCTAAGAAGCTACAAATTTAGCCTGGGCATCACATGAATTTTAGGTCTATGTTCCATTTAGGTCTATGTTCTGAGTGGTACAAGGACTCTCCAGGGGACAAACTTTCTTTAAGGTAGTCCTAAACTCTTAGTGCCCCCAAGTATGCCAGAAGAAAGTACCAGCTCTCTAGAGGAAGGGACTCTCATCTTAGGTCTCAAGTAGATAAAACATATACTTGTTCAAGGACATGAGCAGTACATAGTGAAGAATAGGTTCCCAAGCACACAGATGCAAGGCAACATGTGTGAGCCAGCAGAAAAGAGCACAAACAGCAGAAAGATCACAAAGGTTTCATATATCAGAATTATCAGAAAATAATTATAAACTAACTATTCTTCTGAGTCTAAAAAATAAGGCAAATTTAGAAATACTTTTTTTTTTTTTTTTTTAGAAATACTTTTATTTATTTATTTTTATTAACATATAATGTACTATTTGTTTCAGGGGTACAGGTCTGAATCGTCAGTCTTACACATTTCACAGCACTCCCCATAGCACATACCCTCCCTGGTGACCATCACCCCGCCACCCCATACCTCCCACCTCCCCTTCAGCAACCCTCAGTTTGTTTCCTGAGATTGAGTCTCTTATGGATTGTCTCCCTCTCTGATTTCATCTTGTTTCATTTTTCCCTTCCTTCCCCTATGATCCTCTGTCTTGTTTCTCAGATTCCTCATATCAGTGAGATCATATGATAATTATCTTTCTCTGATTGACTTAGTTCGCTTAGCGTAATACCCCTAGTTCCATCCATGTTGTTGCAAATGGCGAGATTCTGTTTTTTTGATGGCTGCCTAGTATTCTATTATATATATACCACATCTTCTTTATCCATTCATCTACTGATGGACATCTAGGCTCTTAACCATAGTTTGGCTATTGTGGACATTGCTGCTATAAACATTCGGGTGCACGTGCCTCTTCTGATCACTATATTTGTATCTTTAGGGTAAATACCTAGTAGTGCGATTGCTGGGTCTTAAGGTAGCTCTATTTTCAGCTTTTTGAGGAACCTCCATACTGTTTTCTAGAGTGGCTGTACCAACTTGCATTCCTATCAAGAATGTAGGAGGGTTCCTCTTTCTCCACATCCTTGCCAACACCTGTTCTTTCCTGACTAGTTAATTTTAGTCATTCTGACTGGGGTGAGGTGGTAGCTCACTGTGGTTTTGATTTGTATTTTCCTAATGCTGAGTGATATTGAGGACTTCTTCATTTGGCTGTTGGCCATTTGGATGTCTTCTTTGCAGAAATGTCTGGAAATATTTTAAAGAAGAGATTATAAAAAAAAGTGACCTACCAGATTTAAATAATAACAGAATAAAAATCTTTAAAAATTAAAAATATAATAACAAAAATTGAAAACTTAATGGATAGGTTTAACAACAGTTAGTATAAGGAGAAAATTAGGGATCTGAAATACAGGTCAGAAGTTATTTTATGTGGAGTAAGACAGAGAATACATAATGGAAAATATCGAAGAGAGGATGGCAAACAGAGGAACACATAAAAAGGTTTAACATGTGCTTTTACACAGTGATCCATAGGAGAGGAGAGAAAGAGTTGGACAAAAGCAGTCTCTGTAGAGGTAACAGCTCAGAATTTTCCAGAATTGATGAACACCAATCTATAAATCTAAGAAATTCAATCAATATCAAGAGGAGAAATAAAAAAATAGCCAAACCTTGACATCGTATTGTAAAATTGCAGAACACCAAAGACAAAATGAAATCCTAAAAGTTGATGGACAAAAAGATAAATGAAATTCAAAGGAATTACAGAACAACTGACATTATCTTTTCAATAGTATAAAGTAAAAAGAGAAAAGGTCGAACTACATCTTTAATACTCTAAAAGGAGTTAACTGGTAACCTAGAATTCTACCCAACAAAAATAACTTTAAAGAATGAGGCGAAGTTAATAAATAAATAAATAAATAAATAAATAAATAAATAAACAAATAAATAAATAAAATAAAATTTAAAAAGAATGAGGCTAAGTAAAAGACATTCTCAAAGTAACACAATTAAGGGAGTTTCACATTATCAAAGTCTTTGATAAAGGAAATTCTAAAGATGTACTTCAGGCAAAACAAAACAAAACAAAACACTATACCAAAGTTCTGGCATGCAAGGAGGAATGAAAAGGAAAACAAATGAGAAATATGTGACTAATTCTAAAGAATATTAATCTACAACAGCAGCAATGTCTTATGTAGTTTAAAAAAAGATAATGAATATATGATATTATATAGCATACTATATACTATGTGTCTATATAGTATATATATGTATAGTATATATATTATATATAGTACATACTATATATAATATAAAAATAGCATACTATACATGTCAAGAGAGGGGTAATGGAATTAAAATTTTCTAGGGGCCTTGTTTTGTCTAGGAGGAGGGTAAAAAAATGTTGTTAATCTTTATGCTTTCAAGTGTTCCTGTTGTCATTTCTAAATTACTCCTAAAAGAGTGGTGACTATGTTCCTTCTAATCTACAATTGGAAAAATAGAACAATAAAAACTATCCAAGGGGCGCCTGGGTGGCTCAGTCATTAAGCGTCTGCCTTCAGCTCAGGTCATGATCCCAGGGTCCTGGGATAGAGCCCCGCATTGGGCTACCTGCTTGGGGGGAAGCCTGCTTCTCCCTTTCCCTCTGCAGCTCTCCTGCCTGTGTTCCCTCTCTCGCTGTCTCTCTCTCTGTCAAATAAATAAATAAAATCTTAAAAAAGAGAGAGAGAGAGAGAAGAGAGAGAAGGAGAAAGAAGCACACAACAGATGTGACAAAAAGAAAACATCCAAATGTCAGTAATAATTAAACAAATATAATGTAATGTAAATAGACTAACCAAAGATTACCAGATTGGAGAAAACAAATCCAACTAAATGTTGTTTTAAAAATGTCTTAAAAATGAAAGTTTACAGAAATCTTGAAGTTATTTTGATGCAAAAGATATACCATACATATTTTAAAACAAAAAAAAAAATGTTTATATTAAGAGCAGACAAAATTAACTTTAAGGCAAAAAAAAAAAAATTCCTAGCATTAAGACGGGTCATTTTATAATGATTAAAGTTTCAATTTACCAGGGAGTCTTAATAAATTTAAATTTCTATGTACTTAAAAATGAGACTCAAAAATAAAGAAACTATTTTGAGGTCTATAAGGAGAAATACAGAAGTCCACAATCTCGAGGGGAGATTTTAGTATGCCACAGTATTGGTAATTAATAGAACAAGTGGATAAATAATTAGTGAGACTATATAAGTTGAAACAAAATGGCTTACGATCTAATTTTTTAGAAAATTATAATTTACCAAATCTGAGTAGTCTTATGACAATAAAGAATCTGAATCAGTAGTTTGAAAAAGGTAGTGAAAATATATCCAGAAAGAAAATTTCAAAGCCCATGAGGTTCTATCAGAAAATTTTGATAAACTTCCAGGAACAGATAAATCTCACACAATCTTTTTCCAAAATGTAGACAAGTAGGAAACACTCCTTTACTCATTTTTATGCATACTCTTGATATCAAAACCCAACAAAGACAATATGAGAAAAGGAAATTACAAGCCACTCACATTTTTTTATTAACATATAATGTATTATTTGCCCCAGGGTACATGTCTGTGAATCGTCAGGCTTACACATTTCACAGCACTCACCATAGCATATACCCTCCCCAATGTCCACAACACAGCCACCCTATCCCTATCCCTACCCTCCCTTGCCCCCCCCTCACCTCCCAGTCACCCTTAGTTCGTTTCATGAGTTTAGGAATCTCTTTTGGTTTGTCTCCTTCCCTATCCCTTCCTGTTTCATTTCTCTCCCCCACCCCCCAACAAACCCCCATGGTGCCTCTCAAATTTTTCATATCAGAGAGATCATGTGATAATTGCCTTTCTCTGACTGACTTATTTCGCTTAGCATAATACCCTCCAGTTCTATCCATGTCGTTGCAAATGGCCAGATTTCATTTCTCTTGATGCAAGCCACTCACATTTATGAACATGTTTGCAAATATGCCAACTTGAATATGGAACCACGTTAGAAAAAGGATTCTGGGAACCACAGTACAAGGGTAAGGAAATCATTATTCCTCAAATCAGGGTAAGCATTACCCTTGGTTAAAGAATAAGGTTGTGACCATGTGGGGGTATATCAGAGTAGGGGGAACGAGGGAAGGGTAATGGAGGGTGGTGATACATGGGAGTTTATCATTCTTTTCATACTCAACTTATGTAATGTGTGTACTTTTCTGTATATTCACTATATTTCACAACAAAAGAAGAACAAAACATCAAGTTTCAGAGTAATGTTTGAGTTGAAGTTACACATTCTGTGAACATCTGAGTTGGATTGGAGGGCTGAACAGCTGAGGACATTATGTAACTCCTTGTAAGTTCTTGTACAGTACTGTCTGGCTTGTTTCTTCACACATATGTTCTTTTCCTAACGAGAAAATCTAATAGATCAAAGTTTACTATGCCTATAAATAAGTGTTTCACAGACATATTGTTTCCTTCAATCCCCATTTCATAGCAGGATGTAGACTTTTTGCTGAGAATAGAGCTGTCCGCCTAACAGCCGTGTTTTCAGCTACCCTTGCAGATAAGTGTGGCCATGTGACCAGGTTCTGGCCAATGAGATGAGTGGCAGTGTTTTGGAGAACTTCTGAGAAGACCATTAGAACGGGCACATTCTTAAGCCACCCTCCACCTTGCTGCCTGGATATCCGTGAAGTTGGAGTTTTAGTGGCTGCCTTTGGACCGTGAGGAGGCCCCATGGGGGTGGTGACTCGGGAGCTGACAGGAGCCTGATGGAAAACTTCATGGAGTCACCTGCTAACATGGGACTACCCATCTTCAAGTTTCTTTTCCATGATTGAGGAAAGGAAACTTCTGTCCTGTTTCCTCTGTTACTTGTAGCTAAACTCAATTCTAAGGAACATAGAAACAACAAGGCATCCTGAGTCCTACCAGCTTACGGGTTATGTCCAGTTCACAGGTTTTGTTTGATCTACAGTTTCTGCAAAAAGAAAGAAACATGAATTTCTTTACATTGTTAAAAATTAAGAGTCATAATATAAAACTTCTCTGTATCTGGCTTGTTTTGAAAAATCAGATATGGCACTCTTGATGTCTTCCTCATTGATCTGTTGGTGGAAGCTGAGAAGTAACTCATTCTTCCTTAGTGGACACAGACTTTCACTGTTTATTCATTCAGACACTATGTAGCAAGCTTTTTTTAAAAAAATATTTTATTTATATATTTGAGAGAGAGAGAAGCCGAGTGGACAGAGGAGCAGAGGGAGAGGGACAAGCAGACTCCCCACAGAGTATGGAGCCCAATGGGGGCTGGATGTGGGACTGAATGCAGGGCTTGATCTCAGGACCCCAAGATCATGACCTCAGCTGAAGGCAGACGCTTAGCCAACTGAACCACCCAGGCATCCCTACTGGGTTAATTTTGATAGGACTTGCTATTTAGTTCAGGCTTGCACTAATTACCACCTTTCATATGGAAATAGGCTATTTCCAGGTAGCTTTGTTCTCATTTTGCTACCAAAACATATAGCGCTTGAAAGGGTAAATGTACTAATAATTTCCTTTCAGATTTCATACACTATTTTAATAATGCTATTATATTTTTTGCTTAACAAATAATTGGTTTCAATAAAGAAAAGACATGCACGACATGAAAATATTGGGTGCTTTATTAACTTCAGTACAATTTCCACCTTCCTGTTCTGTTCTCAGTTGTGTAAAGAGAAAAAGGGAACTTGATTATTTATATCAGTCAGGGTAGATAAACAATGCGTATTGATTAGGTACAAGTCTAGATTAGACTTTCATGTAAACCAAACTGGAGGGATTACATCTGAAAGAAGATAAACTGCCAAAACATCACAATTAGATTTATCAAAACTTACTAATTTCAAAGGATGCTATAATTATAAAAATTGCAGACCCTGATCGTATAATTCTTTGGGGATTTTAAACGTCTTGTGATCCTCAATCCTTTAAAAAAATTCATTGTTGTTTTTGAACTTTCTTACGGTTTTCTATTTTAAACCAATTCATTGCTCTAGTCAGTGTAAGGTGACATCTACCCGCTGAGAAATACTCACGGGACCCCTTGTGGAATTGTTCTGCCATCACAGGAACAAATCCATTTATAGATCATCCTCTGAGGATTCAGTGCACACCTGACAGGTGTGCCAGACAAGGTTTTTTCCCCCCTCTGTAAACTGCAAGGTGCTATGATTTTTATATTTGGGAAAGTACTATGAAATATAGGCATACAAAGAAGTCAAAAATGTGCTTTTAAAGTCTGATATAGGAAGCATTTCCTATCTCGGGAAACAGGTACACTGATTTCAATCACGAAATTTTGCTCACAGGGATGCAATGGAAAACTGGAAGTAAAATTTGTAACCAATTCTAAATTGAGGATTTCATACAATGTGAGCCTCTACTCTCTCAGCTATGTAAATACTATTACCTGTTTGCTGAAATACTTTTTGGGTGATTATCCTGTACGGGACATTGGGCTGGGTCAAAATAGGATTATCTCATATCAGTCTTTTTCCAAGTGAACAAGCTGCTTTGTGTGAGTGTGTTTGCTGTGGGCGATTTATAGTCCCATGAACTTCAGGACACAGAAGTGTAACTTCTCCCTTGTGGTCAATGGTTTTAAATGCCTTCTCTGAGCAAGGCTTTGTTATGAGCTGGGAAACAACAATAGGAGATATGGGTGCTATTTCCAAAGAAGGGTCTTTCATTTTTTCCATGTAAAAGGTTGGCTTAAGAAAAAAAAAAAAAACGAAATATTCCTTGAGTAATTACTATCTAATTTCTATACAAATATGTATCATATCGTATGTGTTTTGATGACAGATAATAAAATAATCTCTGGGTGCATGCACTGAGTAAAGAACAACTGCGGAGCTGACTTAAATTCCCCTTCCTAC
Source organism: Procyon lotor (assembly GCA_028646535.1). Taxonomy (NCBI): domain Eukaryota; kingdom Metazoa; phylum Chordata; class Mammalia; order Carnivora; family Procyonidae; genus Procyon; species Procyon lotor. Next base: position 63,170,807 of record CM053605.1, read on the forward strand.
ATTTTATTAATCTCATCTCTGCTGATGTTGAAGTTCTACAGACCCCATGCCAAAGATGATATTCTTCAGCCTCACATTCCTAATTCCTTAACATATAAGAACATTATTATTCTAAATTCAGGCAAAAGTGGACAAGAGAAGATTTGAAGAGACCCAGTGTTCCTCACATACTCCCCGAAGCCCAGCAACACAAGGAGAACTTCCAGGAAATACTTTTATGTGTGGTGTGACCTTCATGCCGTAAAATCATGAAATCATTCCGGGAGAAGACAGTGGATGGAAACAGCCATACGTAGACTGAGCACTGAACAATGGAGTGGCCCCATCAATAGCCCATTGGATTCAGTTAAGAGGCAGAAATACTTCTCATGTTATTTCTGGAGCAACCTACATTGCTCCATTGAATCTCTAGATTAGACGATATTCTTCTCTTGTTCAGTCCTTGAGGTTCATGTTGATCAGAAACAACCCGTTTAACATGATTATTCTTGCTCCATGGAGAAGGGTGACCATTTGCTGTTCCTAATATTGAAGTATGTTGGAGGGATCTAAACAAATTCACTTCTCATTGGATTATTCCTGATGACATTCATAAGGGTCATTGTAAAGAAGCAGGAAGCTATGAAAAGCTCCAGAGAGTGAGGGGCTGCCTGCAGTTCGTGAGTGTGGAATAATGTGAGAGTGTTAGACAAATAAAACCGGTATCTTTGACTTAGCAACTGAGACCCGTTCACTTCCCACATGTAAGTGCAGTTCCATTTGGTGTTATATTGGACGGATCATGAATGGAATTCTTCATCATGATCTTTCTCTTATCTCCCACTTGCCTTGCTCTTATGTAAAGTTGTCTTCATATTTTTACTGTAGAAATTGCTTTGGAATTTTTCCCTAAGTGGATCATATATTCCTTAGTAGAATTTAAATTCCATAAGGATATGGACTGTGCCTCATTTTCAGGCATCTGCCCTAGAGAGTCTTTCTCAGTGCAGCATTACACAAAGCAATCCACTTGGATCCAGTCTTTTAGCAGAGCAGTAAGAAACCAATTCAAAATGTCTTTTCATTACCATCAAGCAGATGTTTGAAATGATGGTATCCACATTTAAGGATGATTTGAAATGGCAGGTTAAAAGAGGTTCATCATGAAGACTTGGGAGACTTCTCAGTGCTTAGCACGTCTTTCTCTTTTTGGCAAAAGGTATTATTCCTGTTGAGCTAATTAACAAGGTAGCTTTGAATGTCTTAGAGGCAATGTATTCTCTTGTTTCAGCTGCAGATATTAATTCCACGATTTCCCCTGGAACCCTGTGAACTAAACTAAATAAAGACCCTTTCACTAATGTCACAGCCTGTGTCATAGCAGGCTTATAGGGTAGGTGGCCAGACCACAGCATTCATGTGGCCCTGGTGGCATTTCTTCCACATGCAGGACAGAAGCAGACCCTTCGGAAGGCATCTCAAGCAGCATTATCTGTTTTGGCTGGCTTGCTACCTGAGAACATACTCCAAGCTGGAAAAAGAAATTCTTCCTCTTGTGGGGGGAAGGGGAGGGGAGGCAGTTGGAGACTCGATACTTACACTGTTCATGGTTACAATCTCGTAAGATGGCATCTTTTCACTTGGGGCAAAACTTTTAATAAAAGGAGTAAGAGTGGTTTTAGTCTTAAATTAGTCTATGGTTTCTTTAGGGGTATTTTGGATCCTTTCCAATTTCTATAGGTTATTCCTATAACAGCTTCTGGGAAGACGCACTAACCCTGTAAAGCTTTGTAAAAATTCATTTTGGATGGAGACCTCTGTTTTCTTTGAATTTGTTTTTCACCAGCTGTCCAGCCAGTATATATGTCTTCAGTCACTCTCTGCTCAAAGAGTTTCTTTTCCTTTTTTTTAAGAGAGAGAGGAGGAGGAGGGGCAGCGGGAGAGGGAGAGAGAGAATCTTAAGCAGGCTCCACACCCATCACAGAGCCCAGCATGGGGCTCCATCTCACAATTCTGAGACCATGTCCTGAGCTGAAATCAAGAATTGGATGTTTAGGGGCACCTGGGTGGCTCAGTTGTTTAAGCGACTGCCTTCAGCTCGGGTCATGATCTCAGGGTCCTGGAATCGAGCCCCGCATCGGGCTATCTGCTCAGCAGGGAGCCTGCTTCCCCCCCCCTCTCTCTGCCTGCCTCTCTGCCTCCTTGTGATCTCTCTGTCAAATAAATAAATAAAATCTTAAAAAAAAAAAAAAAAAGAATTGGATGTTTAACCAACTGAGCCACCCAGATGTCCCTTCTCAAAGAGTTTCTATTCCTCACTCCATTGTAATGTCTTAGTTTCTAATCAGTTGGAGGTTGCTTAAATATAATGAAGAAATGTGTCTTTACATGGAATGTAGACATTTTCAGGATTTCCATACCAATAATCAATATGGGCTATTTGAAGCTATTGATCTAGTCCATAGCTCCACTTAGTTCTAAGTCATCTCCTACTAATAGCATATACTAAGGAAATATAAATTAATTTAATTTATAAATTAAATATAACTTAATTTATATAAATATAAATTTTATAAACATCAGTAATTATAAAAATGATTTTTAATAAAGAAAGAGAAGAGCTTAGCAGGGGAGGAAACATGGGGATCATGCCCTTTAGATTTTTATTTGTTTATTTGGCAGAGAGAGAGAGAGATCACAAGTAGGCAGAGAGGCAGGCAGAGAGAGAGGGGGAAGCAGGCTCCCTGCGGAGCAGAGAGCCTGATGCAGGGCTCGATCCCAGGATCCTGAGATCATGACCTGAGTCGAAGGCAGAGACTTAACCCACTGAGCCACCCAGGCACCCTGGGATCATGCCCATATTATCTTTTTCTTTTCATCTTGAGGATTGCTTCCCTAAAGCTAGAAGTAGGGAGTGACAAGGAGGCACTGTCTTCAAAGTTGAGGCATCGAAACTAGTTCTGAAATTTATTCGAGCAGTGGCAATGATCATTGAGTTTATTTGTTTGTTTGTTTCTTTAAAACAACACGGATTTATTATCTTGTAGTTCTGAAGGTCAGAAGTCTAAAATGAATCTCCCGGGTTTACCTCAAGGTGTCAGCAGGACTGCATTCTTTTTTTGGAGGCTCTCAGAAGAAGTCTATTTTCTTGCCTTTTCCAGATTCTAGAGGTTGTCCACATTCTTTATTTACATTCTTCTTCCAACTTCAAAGCCAGCGGTGGCCATTCAAGTCTTTCTCATATCACATCAAGGGCTCTTGCTTCACTCTTCCGCATTTAATTACCCTGGAATTACATCTGATTGGGTGATCATTGACTTTTGCCATCAACAGTTCTACTCAGGTCTCTAGGGAAAGTCACGAAGTTCACACACACACAAAACGTTTTTTAAAAAAATTTCCTCTTTTCTCCTTCCCTCCCTCCCTTCCTTTCTTCCTTCCTCCCTTTTTCCTTTTCGGTTGTTGTTGTTCTGTCTTATCTTACTTTCTTACATTCATCTGCCTTTCACAGGGCTCTCTCCAGCTGTCCAGAATCTTCCACCCCATTTGGGTCAATCTGTCCTTCTCCCTGCCTTGTTAATACTTCCTTTCCCTGTGTTGTTTTGGTTAAATGGATTATAGAGCTTATATAGGGGATATATTTGTGACCTAGACTCTCAACCTAGGGCTTTTCTCTGCCCCCTCCACCCATTCCATTCTATTTAATTGCTGGGGAGTGAAATAATATGAATGAACAATGCAGCATTCCCCAGACTTCACTTTTGGGATTAACACATTCCCTCATGGAGCTGATTATAATATGGAACATGCTTTTCATTTGGCCCAGGCAATCTCAGATCGGAAGCTATTGAATAATGAGAGTTCTTCTGTGATTGAGAATATAAAATCTGCTAGAAAAAATAATGCACTCATCAAAGGTAACTTATTAAAATGTATTCTTAACTGCACTGCTCTCTCCTTTGCCATGACTCATTGGGTGGAGACTACAGTTTTTCTTCATTTATCTCCTGTAAAGATTACAATCAACATTTGGTTTAGAAGATAGTTTCACAAATGTTTGCTTTAAAAATTGCTCAGTGTTTAAGGAGCTCTTTCTGGATGTTGTTGCTAGCCTCTTTCTAGCTGAGTAATCTTTTTTTATTACTAACTCCTATCAGTAAATTTGTTCACAAAAGTAGAAACATTGCTCATCTGTAATAAACATCTCTGAGAGCAGTAACCTTCACTAGAGCAGCACAATTTTATAGAGAATATTCTATTTTCAGGGTTGCTGACCTTTCGCCTCTTTATTGGTTGCCATAGTGATGATCTGAGCTCTGCTTAATAGAGCTTTACTAAAATGAAGACAATCAATAAGCTTTTTAACACTAATGTTTATATTGATAGCTCCTGATAACATATATTGAAATAAGATACAGCCATATAAATGTATCTAATAATGGAATGTATACATATAAATGTATCTAATAATGGAATTTTATTTTTCAAATTTTATTTTTTGTTTTAAAAACATATTTAAGTAGATGTTTATATAGGTTGCATAAGATTAAATGCTTTCTGTGGCTTTCATAGAATTCCTAGAATACCATCCTGAGGACCTAGAGATATAGATACAACTTGAAATGTAGATTTGAAAGATCATTGTGAAATGGATAATAAAACCCTTTTATAACAGCAAATGCTAGAAGTTGCAAGTACCATGGTTAATGATTTCTGAAGCAAAGTCAAAGTCAAAGAACTCTTTTAGCACCTTGTCATGAGAACATTCAAGGCCAAGTTCTCCTCATATGCACCTGTGTAACTCCCGATGACTTCAGAGGAATCCTGCAACATTTTGGAGAAGGAAAGTTGGTGATCTGCCAGAATTCCCTGGGCAAAGGATTATGTCTGTGTCCACACACTTAACAGTTTTAACTCTTTGACTTACCAATTGTAAAAAACAAACAAACTATTTTTAGGATCATGATACTCGTATGAACACGTTTTGAGGAATTCGATTTCTTTTCCTTGAGAGTTAAATATTTGTTTTGCATTTAAATTTATATATTTTGGTTGACATATTGTAAGTAAAATGTAAATGCGTTTAATGTAAGAAGCTCTCTAGGATTGTCATTGCAAAGAAGGAAGTCTGAGGAATGGCTTAATTCACAAGGTCTATTATCACTGTCATTTGTTTAGATTCTAAGAGGCAGGTGTTGTGCTGTTGCTTTCCATTTGTGTCATCGTCAGCTCAGAAAGGGTGTAGTTTGCTCAAGGCGTTATATTCACAAATGGAGAAAGTGTCTGCTCACTTTGGCTTCTCTTTTTCCAAAGCCTCCATTCTCCTACTTCTTTGTAATGTCTAAGAAGCTAAGATTCCAGAATTCTGTTCCCATATCCTATCAAATACTTCCTAGGATTTATTAAAAACAAAAATCACCATCTCTAATGATAGGACATGGGGATAAAATTAAATTGATCCCGAGGGTGTCTTTAGTGAATGAAGAAAGAGTGAACTGTGTGCTCATTTCAAGTGTGAAAATAATTTCTTTGAAAAATACAGAATATAACTGCCATCATAGATTTTTCATGGATCACTATTTTCCCAAAATTAAAAAGATTTCTTAAGGGCAAGAAGAGCTTTGGAAAAATTGTCTGTGTTTTAATATTAGAGTTACAAATTATATCCTTATGTTACTTGGTTTCAATTATCGTGTTTGTTTTTCTAAAACTAAAAATCTTATCCCTTACTTATTAAGGACAAAATTAGTAGAACTTTTAGTGGTTCCGCCATTCAATAAGTATTAATTATCTATAGTTATAAACACTGGGAATATAGTTGAGAAAAAATGCAGGCAAAATTCTTTCTCTCACCAAGCATACCTTCTTTGGAGAGAATCTGATAATAGATTAATAAATACATGAATATATGAAGTGCCAGGTGGTGATACAACCCAGGAATTAAAACAAAACAGTAAAGGGAGGTGGAGAATGAATGAGAACTGAGAAGGAAGTGCTACTGTTTCAGATAGGGTTCAGCCAAGACCATTCTGTCCCCTCCTGCCTGGATGATCTCATGGGTCTCTTCACTTTTACTCCTGCGCCCCTCGTGGCCCAGCAGAATGAAAGTGAAATCACATAGTTAGTTTGCCTGCTCCAAGTCCTGAGACAGTGTCGACTTGGAATAAAATACACAGTCCTTCACTCAGCCTACAGTACCCCATATAATTTTTCCCTTGGTTGCCTCGTACTGTCTTCTGCCTTTCTCCTTGCTTACAGCACTCTAGGCATGGATTATTCCTGAGCAGCCTGAGTTAGCCTCATCTTGAGGCATACAGTTGCTTTCATGTAACCCCGAGCGCACCTCCTTGGGCTCTTCCTGCTGTTGCTCCCTGCCCCCTCCCAGAGCAGCCTTTGGGAGTGCTCCGTCTCAAAAGGCATCCCGGCATCACGCTCTTTCCCCTCTGGTTCATCATAACGCTGAGGGCCTCTTGCCTGGGTATTGCATATCCATGTGTTTAGTGGGTGTGTGAGAACATAAGCACCACGAGAGCAAGGATTTGGCTCTCATCACCACTGTATCTCCAGCACCTGGAATAGTGGCAACATATTGCTAGAGCTCAGTAATTATTTGTGGCATGAATGAATGAATGTGCTCTAAGGATGGACTGCTGAAAAATGAGAAGATAGTAGAAAAATGTCAAGTGCCTTGGAGGATTTAAAAAGGATCCTATGCACTGGTGCTTCCACGATCCTCATTCTGACTGCCATCATCACCTGGCTTAATTATTCTGGGTGCATCCTGACCTCAGCTCCCTTTCCCCATCTTTGCTTATCACCCCGAGAATCATTACCAACTCATAAGTGTGTAGGGTATAGTTCCACATCAAAGATGTGAGATTTGGGTGATCACATTTCCAATTTCCAGAGTACCTTAAATGGGTTGATTTATGGTCATATTCTTTCTTTTTTTAACCGAAGCATCTCCAAATGCCCCCAAACTTGGACCCATGGAGCTGACCGTTGTCATTACTGTGCCAGTCTGCCTCCTGTCCATGGCCGCGGTGCTGACCATCTGGGCATGCCAAGGTCGACCATGCACAAACAGGAAGAAAAAGAGACAGAACGTGGAGGAACCCCTCTCCGAGTGCAATCTGGTAAATGCCGGAAAAACTCTCAAAGATCTGATTTACGATGTGACTGCCTCTGGATCTGGCTCTGGTAGGTGCCTATTGACCATTTTGCAGTAAGAAAACTCTTATTTAAAAATAAATAAAAACAATTCCTAACAAAAGGGGCCCCAGTGTAATGAATTGCATCATTTAGAATGCTTGATGTGGTACGTAGTAAGTTCTGATATTAAAATTTTTGGATTTGATGAAGAGAACCAGCTGCCCTGGACAAAAGAATTAAGTCCCCTCAGTCGTCCTCTCTGCCTTTAGGTATTCGGATTCTCATTTTTACCTTCTTTCAGAATGTACTTCTGAATCGATAAAGAGTTAAACTAAACAATGAAATTAAACAATTAAATTAATTAAATTTAATTTTTAATTAATTTGATTAAATGTTAATAAAAAATTAACATTGAAATATTTTGGTGTTTTTGTGCATCTTTAAACGTAAATCCAGGCTTATTGACTGCTGGACTCTCATCTTTAGATTATTCCAAGATCTTTCTTAAAAAGAAAGCGCACATGTACCCATGCACAGATGATTTTTTTTTTCTAATGACCATTTTGAGAGTTTTAGGCACTTTTTCCTAGAGTCAGCTACATCCGTTTGGCAGTGAGTACTGGCTAGGAGTACCTGATGACAGCAGTGGCTTTGATAATCAGAGAGAATGGGTCTAGCTGCAGCAAGCTGTCCATCATGAAAGCTCATTCACTGGGAGGATGTCAGGAGTTTCTGTTTCCCCTTTGCTTCTCTTAATTGGCTAGCAAAATTTAGGCAAAGGCAATTTTGTTGTATGTCGAAACACAAAAATTGTGAAGCTTATCCCTGACCGGGTCATTTCAAAGAGATAGAATGCCTGCAAGAAAGGAAAGTGAACTGATGTGTCGCGGGGCTATTTCTGAGAATGGATTGCGTCCAGGTGGCTTCTGAGAGACTGGCTGGATGGCTGCTTCCCTGTCCCAATCTAACACTTCTGATCGGTGGTGACATTACTGAAAGATGCCTTCCCATCAGACAGGCATCCGCTTCTACAACCCCTGGTTAAAAAAAGTAAGATGAACCTATAGGGAGAAGCGAAGTCTATGATGTATCTTCAAATGAAATCTCTTAAGTATATAAACAAGAACTAGATTATTTGGAGTGGTTGCCTTGAAAGATACCAAAGCAACGTTCCCTGAGTTTTAGTATCTCAGCTTAATTCCTATGCTGAGTACCTTTGACGATGATGTCTTCCTTTGTCCATGGTCTGTGGCATTGGTCATGCGCTTGATCAATTCGCAGTTTGAAAACAGAGGCTGATCGAGTTCTCTAGTCAGTTACTGTTGGTAGCGGTTGTTGATGGTGGTGTTTTGGTGAGTGTGTGTGTGCAAGATCGGGGAGGGAGGAGAGAGACTGAGATTTATTTCAATTTGTCCTGATAATTGTTAGTACAACTTTTATTGTGTGGTCAAGTAGTAAACTTGGCCATAGCCTACAGGCAACAGCCCTTAGAGTTTGCTGCTGGAAGTCTTCCCAACAGGGGAGGACTGTGGGCAAATCCACTGAATGGTGAGAACAGGAGTTTGGACTGAACACCACCATTTCAGTTGTAGGTTGGCCTCCCACTATAGCCTATTTCTGGGCAAGTCTTCGATTACTGCAGGGCTCCGATTTTCTCACCCTAAAATGATAAAGTTGAACTAGACGATCTCAGAACTTCCTGTCCGTGGGGCTCTATGACGAATTGTTGAGATCCATAATAGCAACCTTATAGTCTGTGCTTATTTAGCCACAGTGGGTGGTTCTCATGAAGATGAGAACATCTGAATAAACCATGGTTCATTTCAGGAGCAGAGGCCGGGCCCCGCAGAGCTTAGGGGGCTGTAGCAATGAGAGTTTCCGAGCCGTCTGAGTACAAGGATAATAACTAAACACAACTTTCCAGAGTAAACTTAGGCTGTAACCTCTTTACCCATTTCCCTCTAATTATAAGAGTGGTAAGTACCCATTGTAGAAATTAAGAAAATGTATATTAGAAAGAAGAATATCACAATTCACCCTGATTACACTAAATAGCAAGAACCGTCATAGTATTTGGCAAATTTCCTTTTCAGTCTTTTTCTTGTGCATATTTTGGATAGCTAGGTACACTTATTTAGTTGAGTAGAATTTACTGTGCTATTTTCATTTAACATTATAGCAAAAGCATGTTTCCACATCATTCAGAAATACCTCCTCCTAAGCAGCATTATTACCATTTGCTGTTAAGTAATCTGTTCTAAGATAGAATATTAAGGGCTAACCATTATTGAGCATGTAATATACAAGATACTGTGCCAGGTGCTTAACATGCTTATTCATTCTTGTATTACCCTTATGAAATAGGTACTGTTAATATCCCCTATTTTTTAGATGAGGAAGCTGAAGCTCAGAGAAGTTCCATTACTTGCCTGGGGTTACCATGTGGCACAGCTGAAATTTGAACTGAGGTTTTTCTTATCTGTTCTCTTAATCGCTGCACTATGTTCAATAATTTTTCTATTATCTGATACTTTTCCTTCTATTTCCTGTAGATAATAATGTATTAAATATTTTGACATAATGTTTCTGCATTTTGCATTAAATCTTTAGGATAGAATTCTAGAGGTGGGGTTATTGGTTCAAAGAACCTAAACTTTTAACATATACTCAGAAAATATTTTCTTTGAATTTTTTTTATTTCACAAAGAATATCCATTTGATATTTTCTGTGATGATGCCTTGCTTTTTTTAGTTTAATGTGATTACCTCACTTGATGATTGAATCTGATTCTTCACTTTGCAATTTTAATTTGGTTTTTGAAAAAATTCACAAGGAATTCTTCTGCTTCCCCAGTTGTACTAGAAACAATGCATTTTGTTTTAGAGGCTGATGGCAATTTTTTTTTTTTAACCTCTTTGTATTTAGTAACCTGGCTTTCATGGGCAAATCAGGGAGATTTGCAGCAATTCTGGAAAATCAGATATCTGTAGCAGCAGGCTATGTTCAAGAAATCTTTATTTGTGAATGTGAGAAGAGAAATTCATATGAAGAATTTGGGGTGTTTCTTTGAGCAGGGTTTGACCTGAAAGTTTAGGTGCTTATTGCTTCAAAAGAATGGTGCTTATTCAAAATCGGTAAAATAATGAAAGCGCTTCAATATTTGCCTTTTTGTGTGAAAATAATAGTCATTATGACAGTTCTTTCCTGACACTTCCTTGTTTGTAATCAATTCCATCTTTTCTTTGGTTAGGTCTACCTCTGTTGGTTCAAAGAACAATTGCAAGGACAATCGTACTTCAGGAGATAGTGGGAAAAGGTAGATTTGGTGAGGTCTGGCATGGAAGATGGTGTGGGGAAGATGTGGCTGTAAAAATCTTCTCCTCCAGAGATGAAAGATCTTGGTTTCGGGAGGCAGAAATTTATCAGACGGTTATGCTGAGACATGAAAACATACTTGGTTTCATTGCTGCTGACAACAAAGGTATTTTCTATCTAATTGGGTTCAGCAAGTAAACATGTCATGTCCCTCATCAGATCACCATAAATAATTTCTTTGTTTTAATAAAATGCACGAAAGTCTAATTTCTTTATTGAGGATAGAAGATGCTTTTCCCCTTCTCCACAGATAAATGTACAGAACCATATAGTAATGACAGGGCAAACGAGTGACCTAAAATCATGATGATGCCATAGCCAGGTTGATATTTAAAATATTTGGTGAGTGGTGTGGCACAGGAATCAACCAATCAGAACAGAAGCTTCAACTGGAACAGAGTCCTGGGAGAACCCTGTCCTGCTAGCTTTTATCCCTTACTTGCTGGTTCATGAAGAGATGGGGAGGCATCTTGTCGGGGGGTGGGGCGGGAGGTGGGGAAGGTTGCTTTGGGTGTCTAGGGCAAAGGGATGGCATTGGAATGTTGCATAGCAGCTGTTAACCAGTGAATACAGAAATATTTCAATATTTTAACTGGTACAGGCATACTAGTGAATGCTAGTTGAATATTCACCTTTACTAGGACTTTAATTCTCATCTGTGTAAATAGGCTTCAACTCCAGGACTCAAATTCTCTATGAACATTATCTGAATGGCAGCAAGCAAATCAATTTTAGTGAAATTTTCTATTAATGTACTTTGACTATAAATTATATTGAGGTTTAACATCAACAACCTCAAATGATATGACTTTTGAGATTTGTGGAACAAGACAGAGCATCAATGTTTTGGTACTGAAATCAATTTTCATAAAACATTGTATAAATTCCTGAGTAATCAGGGACTGGGTATAATTTGTGGATTACTTACGCTTTCTTTCTTCTTTTTGCATGGCTTTTACTTACTTAATTGTGCATTAGTTGAAAGGGAAACAGGGCACAAAGATGAGCAAAACATGACCCAGTCAATTTTTTAAAAATTTGAATCAGTAATACTCATGAAGAACTTTGGTGAGGTAGAGATTTAGATAGAACATCTATCTAAAAAACAAATTACTTGTGGTTATCAGGGACCTACCATTGCCTATGGAAATTAAAATCTGTGATTATTTTTATCTATTATAAGCTTGATTATTACTAACTAGGTGACAAAAGAGAGGTTTAGAATTATTGTACATTTTGGCCATAATTATGTTTGCAGGTGGTATGTGTTTTCTGATTTGCCAGGTATAAACTGGATAAAGACAAGATGAGTTATAAACAGAAAAGGTTCTTACCAAATTCTTAACTCTATGTACTTTGACAATATATCCAGACTACTGAAAATGAGACGTTTCTTAGTAAGCTAAGAACTTTTTCTTTTCCTTCCTAAGATTGACCTGAACTGCACCTACTGATTAGATTAATTAGCATTATTGTCAAAGCAGTAATGACTTTAGTTATATGGATCATTTTGATGAGGCTAATTTAATCATTATGTTTATTTGATTATAAAACAATAGCCCAAGGGAGATCATCCTTGATTGTCTCTTCTTCAGTTTAACTGGTCTACCTCTGTCACTGGCTTATCAGTGGCTTTGTGCATGATTTCAAACGACCTCCAACATCGCTTTCATCCTCATTTCTAAATCTTTTGTTGTATTTATAGTTCCACTGGTTAGTCAGTGGTCTGACAGAAACATTGATATGAGAGGGCAAGATAGCCACTGGTGTTGAGCAGGGAGAGAGTTAGAATAAGGATTAGTTTTATGCATGGTTAGTTTATTACTGACTTTATCATGTTATATTGATTTTTGTATTCCTAGGAAATTTTATCACTACCCGGATTTGGAAAGTAAATATTTGGATTAAGAGTAGCTCTTGTACATAAAGCATTTAATAGAAAAAGTCCTTAACAAATGTTCATTATAGCTTTCTTTCTCTGAGTGTGAGAACTAGTCAGGTCTGCTCAGAGCTGTTGTAGACACTATTGCAAAAGCTAAAGCTAACTCCAGGGACTCTAATACCTGGAGAAGTTGTAGGCTAATTTCTGTTCTGCTAAAAATATTTTATAAGCTGGATTATCTTTTGGTTGAATGAAGTAAATTACTTGAAAATGTCTAGTAAGTGTATTTGGCTCTTAACATAAACTTTTGGGGAAAATCATCAACTTCGTATTTTGAAAGGTGAACAACGTGAACATTCTTGGAATTTTAGAGCCTTTATTACAGTAATAACACTTTGTGTAAATTTGTTGCATTTCTGGTTTGTACTGGAACAATTTTTCTTGAAAGCTCAGAGTAATTTATAGCACAACACTGAGCCTAAGTGCATCTGTCAGTAGTTTCTCCTATAATGTGGTACTATCAGTATATAAAGAGAATAAGAAAGGCGTTGTTCACTTAATCAGAATCACTCTCACATACATACTCTCACATACAACAGGTTGTAGTATGTCAGTATCTTCAGAGATACAGTGAGAAATTTTACTTTGCTAATTTGGACTGTCAGCATCCTCACTAAAGGAATTAGCTTTGCTTTGTGAACAATACAGCTTTACTTTAAAAACAGACATTTGCTAAAAGCTTTTGGTTTCTTTCTCAGCATATATTTATAGCAATAAAATTACTTTTTCACATTTAGATAATGGAACTTGGACTCAACTGTGGCTTGTCTCTGAATATCATGAACTGGGTTCCTTATATGACTATTTGAATAGAAACATAGTGACCATAACTGGCATGATCAAACTGGCCCTTTCAATAGCTAGTGGTCTGGCCCACCTACATATGGAGATTGTTGGTACACAAGGTACGTGTTTTTTTTCTGTTTTTTTTCTGCTTGAATATGAGGATGGAAACATCAAATTGTGTTTTAGTGCTTAATTATATTTTAGTTTATTACAAACAATTATCAAATGTAAAGAAACACTAAGATACTTTATAAAGCTGAGGATATTATAATACAGCCAACTCTCATCTACATACTCATCATTTTGCATAGTAGCCATAATAATTTGTTTACACCTGGTGGCTTCAACTTTGCCATTTAGCATAGACACCTGGGAGATCATGCTTTGGTGGCAAATGCTCTATATTCAGGGAATATAAATAATTTAAAATGTATACTTTTGATAGCTAAAATAATTGGAGATGGTAATGTGATCTTGAAAAAAATAATTACATATAAAATTAAAGGTCAAATGGTACCCACTGTCTTTTATATTTATTGAGTTAATAGTAAATTTTCTCTAGAAAGCCATTAGTTCATTCAGGGCAGTGGTTCCCAAATTCAGATTTATGATCCTTTAAACTCTTAAAAATTATCAAGGACCCAAAGGTTTTTGTGTATTTTCATTCTATCTATTAACATTTACTCTTTTAAAAACTAAAATTGAAAAAATTTAAAAGTATTTATTAATTTTCTTAATAATAATTATTAAACAAGTTTCAAAAATTTGCATCTTTTTTAATAATACAAAACCAATCTAGTGAAAATATGGTTTTGTTTTTATATTTTTGCAAAGCTCTTTAATGTCTGACTTAATGGCTGGATTTCCATGCATGCTCTTCATTCAGTTGTTCCTTTATGTTTTGGTTGAAGTATGTGCAGAAAAGTTAATATCCCACAGATATGTATTTGGAAAAGAGTCTCAAAGATTCCCCGGGATTTTTTGATCCCCAGGACTTTTGAGAACTGCTAGTCTAGGGTAGTAGAAGTTTGAAACTTGTCCTGTAAGACAATATTTGCTATGTTCTTATGTGGATGTACCAATGCTAATTATTTCCCTGTTCATTCAAAAAAATGTAAGTACACCTAGTGTACTAAGCATCAAGGGCATGCTGATGGCTGATGAGGAGCACACAGGCACTGCCCTTAGGGAGCTCTACAGTCTTGGGAGAGACAGGTAGTCAAATGCACATGTGAATAAACAATATAGTTTAGGTAGTAATAAGGGTTATGAAGAGGGCAAAATGGTGTACTCTATGGAGACTGAGGGGATGTGGAATGTGTGGTCAGGGAAGACCCGTCTTTGGAGGTGACTTTTGAGCCACATCTTCAAAGTGATTCCTTTTACTGAGAGTCTTGGTAACAACAACAACAACAATGAGAAAAACAATGAGTATCCTTATCCTTTTCTTATGCTTCATAGGTAAACCTGCTATTGCTCATCGAGATATAAAATCAAAGAATATCTTAGTGAAAAAATGTGAAACATGTGCCATAGCAGACTTAGGGCTGGCTGTGAAGCATGATTCAGTACTGAACACAATTGACATACCTCAGAATCCTAAAGTGGGAACCAAAAGGTAAGATCACTAACCTTGGTGGCACCTTCAGACATATGACCGCCCCATAAACATGAAATCTTGGGGTGAGTGTGTGGGTTTTTTGAGGTGGGGGTGGGAGTCCAAATGGATATTATTAGGCCAAAGAAAGCAAGGAGTCTTCTCTGGGTCATTGAGAAGTCAGTGACTGAATGGTTATAAAAACAAGGACAGTTGGCATTTTAGTCATATAGACAGTAGCTATTTGGGTGGGAAATCCAGTAGAGATGGATGGTAGAAGAGATGGTGATGCATTATTTTGAGTGGGCCAGTTTCTGGGAATACATGTTCCTATGGATAGAAGGGGAAAAACATATCATCAGTATATAGCTCCTCCAAAGCCTCTGTACTCAAATGAACTGAAACTCAGGGGTAGTTCTGTTTGTTCAGTATTCTAAACAACAGACACAGAGTCAATATGTTGAGCAAGATAAGCAAGGGACTCTAAATAAATACATACATCTGCTACTGTGCTCTCTTAATATTTAAGAATATGTAACAGTTTTTGTATTTACTATAATTATACTTATTCTTAAGTCTCCCAAATTGATGTATATTGAGGTAGTAGGAGTTTGGACACAAGTCCCACATTCAAGGAACAGAATTTTTGAATGCTCAGAATAAGTATGAGAGAAACAGAACATGCTACATATATATTACCATAGGCCCATTAGTAATGGGATTTCTGGTGGTTTCTTGTTCTGGCCAGTCTGTGCTCATATGGCCAGCATACTTCCATTTCCTTTTATTTGAATATCAAGCTCATGCTACTTTGACATAATTCCTGGGTTCTTGACCTTGAAGTCAGAAAATAACGAAAACATTTCCCTGGGGTTGTCAGAAGGTATTTGGAATAGGGGATTTCTGGTATAGTTGACCTCCAAACCATGTTTGAGATTCCAAGCCCAAACCTCTGAGTCTTTCCCTTGGTTCCCTAGGAGAATTTAATGAGACCCCAGGAACACTTCAGGGCAACTTATTCAAGCTGGGCAGCCCTGTGGGACTTCTCATTTCCCCCATAAAAAAGTAAGCTTCAACTTGCCCATCGGACTGTCTCCACATCAGAGACCTCCCCGCCCCCCCCCCCCGGAAAGTCTTGGATGCTGGACTCCTTCAGAGCATCTAAAATTTTTAAGAGTTTGGAGGGTTTTGCATTCTCATCTTAATACTCTGGGAAATCATCAAAATTCCCCTAGGACAATTAGATTTCATCGAGTCCCAAGGGCTGTAGATTTCTTTAGTTTAGTCTTATTCAAACAAGGCTGTCATTTTCTTGTAGCCACTATATAATGTGTATATATTTCTGGAAGCCAATGTATAATAAAATTGTTCATTCAGAGAAGGTATTTATGGAATGCTGCTAAGCAGTGTATTAGAGTCCTGGGCCCACCATGATGAATAATAGATGCCCTTTGCCCTCAAGGAGCTTTCCATGGCAACGTTTGTTGGTGGAGGTTGAGTTCCATCTCTCCTATTGAATGCTTTGCTTACTGCATTTCCCTCTAGCTTGTCCTTTGCAAGTATTTGGCTCCTGACACCTGTGCTTTGACACACTGAATAGAATGACTTCTAGTTTAATTTAAAATGTTTTTAAAATTATAGTTCAGTCAATAGCTGTATTACTTTAATTTATTACAGTGGCTTAGATCTACTTTTAAAATTGATGTAAGCTATTAATTTATATTCTGTGTGAGGATTTATTAAGATTATATTTTACTGGATTGCTGTAAAGTCATACAGAGGATCTGGAATGTGCATGTTTTTGAAGGTATATGGCTCCTGAAATGCTTGATGATACAATGAATGTGAATATCTTTGAGTCCTTCAAACGAGCTGACATCTATTCTCTTGGTCTGGTTTATTGGGAAATAGCCCGAAGATGTTCAGTTGGAGGTAAGATGTTGGAGATATTCTTTGTATCTTTTCTCAATGCTCTGAATACAAGATATTTTTTCTTTTTTTTTTAATAATTTTTTTTAAGATTTTACTTATTTATTTGATACAGAGAATGAGATCACAAGCAGGCAGAGAGGCAGGCGGAGAGAGATGGGGAAGCAGGCTAACCGCTGAGCAGAGAGCCCAATGTGGGGCTCGATCCCAGGACCCTGAGATCATGACCTGAGCTGAAGGCAGAGAGAGGCTTTAACCCACTGAGCCACCAAGGCACCCCAAGACATTTTTTCGATGTATTTTTTTTCTAAGCACTATATTGAATCATTTTTTTTTTTTTAATATTTAAGAGAATACCTTTTTGGTGATATTTTTCCAGTGGCAAGAGTGGAGCATCCTACATATAATGATAATTTTGTATTATGATTACTGCTCGGGTTGGGGTGACAGTTCTCCTGATAATTCTGATTTTCTTAATGATACTTTGCGAAGCACTTGAAAATTTTCTTGAGTTTGTATGCACTTAGCTGTGTCCCTACTTTCTACCAGAAATTGAACCCAAAGATGTTAAATGATTTACCAAAAGCCACAGGACTTGATGTCTTCTAGTTTCCAGGTTTTTCCTATTTTTGTTTGTTTGCTTTTTATTGCTGTTGTTGCTTTTTTCTTATGATAATGAATGTGGAAGGGAGAAAGTAGAGGGCAGAGGTGAGCAGACACTAACTTCCTGACTCTCCTACTCCTGGTTGTTTAGAGATTAATAATGAGACAGATCAGGCGCGTTCAGGGTGGTATGGCCGTAGACTAGAGATTAATAATGAAAGGAGGAAGAGTTTGAAAGGATAAAACCCTACAAGTGCAGGCTGTGAAGTTGTGGCATCTGTGGAGAAAAGTTAACTCCTGGTAGAAAACTGATTAGGGTTTTCACTTTCCAGAGAGATTGACATAACACTAAGCCTTGGTTTAGCAAATTCCTGAATGTCTGACTTTAGGCAAGTTACTTGGTCTCACTTTCCTTATCCGTAAAATGAGTATTAAAACTGGTCTCTCGGGCTTTAAGGATTTAACGGATTCATTTGGGTAATTAATTAATACAGAGCATAGTACAGAGTAAATATTCACTAAAAGAGCTGTCATTATCAGACCACTGTCAATTTTTGTATTTTGCATTGACATAATTTTGCCTTACACCAATTTCATTTTTAAAAAAATGGGTAAAAAAGTTTTTAAACTTACAAGGGTAAAATTCTTTTGAATGAGAAAACATACTTTTCCCCTTTTTATTCACAAATAAGTTAGTAAACCATTCAGGAAAATGAAGCTATTTATAGCAGCAGTAAAGTTATAGTGGAATTCTTTTTTTTAATTTAATTTTATTTTTTATTTTATTTTATTTTTTTATATAGTGGAATTCTTAAGCCTGGGATGGAGTTCCAGATCTGCCACTTACTAGCTCTTTGACCTTGAGCAAATTGATGACTCTTTGTGCCTCAGTTTCCTCATTCTGTAAAGTAGGGATAATATGGTACCTCTTTTAGTCAGTGGTTTTGAGGAATAATTAAAACATGTAAAGGGTGCACGATACAGTGCACGATAAATAGCAAGATTGAAACATGTTTGTAATTTTTAAAATTTCATATTAATATTTTTCTAGATCTGCTTTTAGGTCATTGTCCTTAAATTTTCTTCAACTGTTGAAATAGTTAATGTAATATTAGGGCATGTCTTAAATATTTTAAAATGAAAGGACTGTTAATTAAAACAATTTTATGAGGACATTCTCAAGTTCAGCTAACATTCTGATAATTAAGTTCAGATCTTTGTATTTGAGACTCTTTAAATATGAACCTTCATGTTAAACTGTCCATCTTACCTTTGCTGCTTCTTTGGCACATTTTCAGGTACAGTACTTCTAAAACCCAAATGTAGGAAACTCAACTTTTAAAAGATTACTTATCAGTTTTCAAAGAGAGAAAGCTATTCTGTTTTGAAAAGGTTGAATCTTGGAACACTGAAAAAAAATTAAATTAATTGAAAAAAAAGAAAAAGAAAAGGTTATATAATGGAAAAACATATTTCTTTCTCAAATGGGGTCATGCTATAAATTTTGCAATTAGGCATTACTTTTGAATTGTACAATGGTATTTTATATAATACAGAATTCACATAATTTTTATAATATAAAATTATATTTTACATAATTGTTAAAATTATGTAAGTGCAATTAATTTATAGTTATATGTAATATGTAATTGCATAAATTATATATTTTGTAAAATGGATATAATTTTTTGTTTTATATAAAATTTATATAATTTTCAAAATTATGTAAATTTTCCTAATATTTATTTTTAAAACTTATGCAATAATTATTCATCTGAGTGCTTTATATTTATATACTTAGTTTTATAGTGATATAGAATTTTCATAAGCCTGACTTTTCAGTTTCTCAGGATGCCACTTGTGCCTAGAGGACTGAATTGGTATTCTTTTGAAAGAAGCATCTTTGTTTATTATTCACAATGGGAAATTTATTATGCAAATTTCTTATAGGAATTGTTGAGGAGTACCAGCTGCCTTATTATGACATGGTGCCTTCAGATCCTTCAGTAGAGGAAATGAGGAAGGTTGTTTGTGACCAGAAGTTTCGACCAAGTATCCCAAACCAGTGGCAAAGCTGTGAAGTAGGTCTATTTTCCTTTTTGGCAGGGGCTGGGGTGGGGCAGGGGTTGGAGAAAGGGGCAGCAGGAGAGGGACAGAGAGGATCTCAAGCAGGCTCCATGCCCAGTGTGGAGCCCAATGCAGGGATTGATCTCTTGACCCTGAGATCATGACTTAAGTCAAAATCAAGAGTTGGACACTTAACTGACTGAGCTACCCAGGCACCACAGGCACTCCAGGCTATGTTCTTACATTTATTTTATCTGTTATAATTTTGAGGTAAGTATCAGAGAAGATTTTCAGAGAACATATTGTTCTTTTCTTTTCATCTAGGCATCCAGTTCATTCCACATGTGTAAGTATATGTCCTTGTACCAGTCTTCAGAAAGATTGTATTCCCGTCAGCCATTTGTATATGGAACGCCAAGATAAGTGGCTGTAACAAGTATCCCAGTGACTTTACACAACAAGACTTTATTTCTTCCTATGGAAAGTCCCTTATGAGTCAGGCAACTGTGTTCTCTGTGGTGATTCAGTGATCCAGGTAACTTTGATCTCAGAATGCTGCTGTCTCAACACACAGTTTCCAAGTGTCTAGGTCAGGAAAAGAGAGGACCTAGAGGGTTACCCATGGCTCTTGAACGCTTTGGCTTCAGGTGACTCACATCACTTCTACTCATGATTCATAGACCAGAGTCAGTCCCAAGGCCCGATCTGCCTGCAGGAGGGCTGGTAACTGTTGGAGCACAGTCTTGTTCGGTGGTCAATGTCTATGCAAGGCAGAGTATTACAGTTTTGATCATCTTTAGAGTCAGTAAGTTTGCCAAAGTTGGAGCTTATGTTCTTATATCAGAATATGGCAGAGACCGCTGTTCTCTCCTCATCCCCAGCCACGCGTATGGTAAGCATCATGGTGTAGGCATAGAGTGTGGTTATCCCAGTGCTTGTTCTGCCTTACGTGAAGCTGGAGACTTTTCTAGTTCCCACAGGGAGAAGGAAGGGGAGAGGGGAGAAAGACTACAAACCATCTAACTAATTACACAACTATTTTATGGCTTTACTCTCCCCCCGCCCCATTATTACTGTTGTATTCT
This sequence comes from Procyon lotor, assembly GCA_028646535.1. NCBI lineage: Eukaryota > Metazoa > Chordata > Mammalia > Carnivora > Procyonidae > Procyon > Procyon lotor. The sequence goes on from CM053605.1 coordinate 63,191,323, forward strand.
ACCATATGTAATTGGTTTACTTGAGGTCTTTTTAAAGTTACATTTTTAGTTGGATTTTGTCATAAGGGCTATTTCATACAGTAGTTTTTCCCCTCATTCCCCCCCCCCATGTTTCATTCAATTCTTTTTCTATTTACGGGAGGAATTATGTCTTGATGTTTCTCTTTTGTATAGATATCTTACCTACATACTTTTTAGAAGCAGAATTTGAGATATTTATAACCAAATTGAAATTAAATTAAATTCTTTCTAATGTTAATAATTTCATCTATATGAAAGAATATGTAACATATATATAAAATTTAAGTATAACAATAAAATGAAAATCAGTGAATTCACTACTAAGTTTAAAAAATAGAACAAAGATTCCTTACTCCTCTGGGAGATTACTATGGTGATTATTTATTACTGACTTGTTTTTCTTTAGGAGAAAAAATATATTTTTATGTAGAAATATGTATATATGTAAATATATATATATACTCACACTAAAAGTATAGTTTACTTTTGTGTAATTGTGAAACATTATTGGAACTTGCTGTAGGTATTTTTCTTAATTTCTATTCACTTTCATTTATATATGTAGCTATAATCTGTTCATGCTTGTATTGGTGCAGTAGTTCATTATATGGCTAGAGTATAGTTTTTCTTCTGTTGTTGATTGTCTTATGTGTGATTTTAATATTTTTTAAACAATGCTGCTATATATAAGCATGCATGTGTGTGGGGAGAAATATCTTAGAGTATAACACTGTAGATTCTTTTGGAGTGTCCACATAGATGATCATATCTCCAAATAATGGGAATTCTGGGACCAATCCTTTAGCTTTTTCTTTACTTCTTGCTTTAGTTTCTAGGACGTCCAGTATAGTGTTGCTTAAAAGTTGATAGTGGATATCCATGTTTTACTCCTTAAAATGTTGTATATTTCTCCTTTGAGTATGCTGTTTGTTGTAAGTTTTGTTTGTCAAAACTTTAATCAGGTTAAATAAAAACTGACTTTGTTTGATAAAAGCTTTCTTCCTACCTATGAGGTGATGATACAGCTTTTCTACTTTCATCTCTTACTGTGATAAATTGCATTTATAAATTTTCCACTGTTAAACCAATCATAAATTCCTCGAAAGGAACCAACATAGTCATTTTTTTATGTGATCAATTTTGTACATTGCTGATATAAGCAATTTTTGTCCATTTTCATCCAGTATTTTAGTTCTATTTTATTTTGTATTAATCTCATGTATTAGATACTAGTGTGATCTTATACCATTATTATTTGTTTAAACTTAAGAAGATATTCATCATTTTCTTTGTTCAACATTCCTTTTTGCGTCTCAGAACTTCCTTCTAAGATCATTTTCTGATTTCCTGATGTGTGTTTTTTAAATATATTTTATTAAGATTGATTTTTTAGGGGCACCTGGGTGGCTCAGTGGGTTGGGCCTCTGCCTTCCGCTCAGGTCATGATCTCAGGGTCCTGGGATCGAGCCCCGCATTGGGCTTTCTGCTCAGCACGGAGCATGCTTTCCCCTCTCTCTCTGCCTGCTTCTCTGCCTACCTGTGATCTCTCTCTCTCTGTCAAATAAATAAATAAAATCTTTTAAAAAAATATTGATTTTTTAGAAGGACCTAGAAGTGATGAGTAGTGATGTTGCATCTTTTCATGTGTCATTCTGGGTCATTAATTCTTCTAGGCCATTAATTCTAGCATCTAATGTTTTGATGGGTTTGATTTTACTGTTTGTCGTTTCAACGGATTCTTGCTTATGATACCTTATTTTCTCCTATCTTATGAATTTTTGTTTTGAGCTTAAGCTTACTATAACATTTTAGGGCCTGGGCTTGATTTTTTTTCTTACCAAGAGTCAAGATTTAGATAATTCTCCTTACAAAATTCCTTATAGGACTGATTCATCCGGGGACACGTGGGTGGCTCAGTGAGTTAAAGCTTTTGCTTTCAGCTCAGGTCATGATCTCAGGGTCCTGGGATTGAGCCCCACAGTGGGCTCTCTGCTCAGCAGGGAACCTGCTTCCTCCTCTCTCTCTGCCTGCCTCTCTGTCTACTTGTGATGTCTCTATCTGTGTGTCAGGTAAATAAATAAAATCTTAAAAAAAAAAAGACTGATTCATCCATATATTCAGGACTTTGGAAACATCTTGACATGATACTTTCTGTATGCTTTGGCTCCATTTCCTATCTTTCACATGTGGTTCATCAATTCTGAAATTCTAGACTGTGAGATCAACAGATGTCACCAGAGTGGACGCCTGCTTGTCTCCAATTGCTGCGTTCTCTCGTTGTTTTCCTCTGAGTATTTATCTTATTTATTTAGCAGTTCACTTAAATTGTTTTTTTGATTCAGAATTTTTGATATTTATACCCAGATCTTTATTTCATTATGGCATAGTTTAAATGTTAATATGCACAAATCTGAATATACAGCTCAATGAATAACAAAAAAAAGTAGGTACGTTTGTACTTATCATCCAGATCAAGGAATTTGCAACTCATCCTATAATTCTTTTAGTCTTTCTTGTCCCTTCTCAAAAGATTTTGAAAGATAGCTACTCTCCCATATTCCCAGAAATCAGTGGATTGAATTTTCAATGAAAAGTTAGTCTCCCTAAGGTTAATGTGTGTGTGTTGACTGGATTTTTAAAGAGGTTTGGTCTTGATCTTCTGATACTGTTTTAAATTTACTGTTTCTTCACCAGAGCTGAGCATCAGTTCCTTGGTTTGTGGTTATGCTTCTCTTGGACTGTGTTTGTGTGACTAGCTAAAGTGTTTAATATTTTTCTCTCTTGAAGGCACTCCGAGTTATGGGGAGAATAATGCGGGAATGTTGGTATGCCAATGGGGCAGCCCGCCTGACGGCCCTTCGTATTAAGAAGACTATCTCTCAACTTTGTGTCAAAGAAGACTGCAAAGCCTAATGATGATAATTCTGTTAAAAAGAAATCTCTCACAGCTTTTTTTTTCTCGTTTCCCTCTTTATGTGAATGTTTTTGCCTATTTTTGGTTGTTGTTCTACCTCAAAGATAATACAGTACAGTATTTAAGAGCCCAAAGACAGCATGGAAAAAATAACTCTGAAGTCAAACAGCAGCAGGAATTGACTTCCTCCCATCTCCGTGTTGTCTTTAATTTTATTTTGAAAAGCACCACATCAATTTATCTTCTCCTTTAATAAGAAAGATATTGCAAAAATGTAAAATAAGCTATATAAAACTAATACACGTCATTAAGGTTTTATCTTACTTGAATCAAGAGCACATGAATGAAGAAAAAGAAATGTAAAAGTATTTTTTTTCGGAGATGAAAACATCTTAAAAGTGTGAACTAGAGCATGTTATATCTCAACAGAACTTTAGATTATATAATCTATGGTTTCCTTTCCTTTTCTTTTTTTTTTTTTATTTAAGAAGGGTCTTTGAAAAAAAATGACATATTGCCCTGAACTTTAGTGTCTAAAGCACTGGAAGGTGGAACTGAGGTCTGAGCAGCCACTTGCTTGGCCTCCCCTCTTCCTGCTGTCCTGTTCTTCATAATATGGCCCCCCAGCAGCCCCCAAAGTAGTATGAAAGCCACTACGATTGCTACTTCCTCCCATTTACAAATGAGACATCCGACAGCTAGAGACATTGAGACATCCCGAAAGTCACATAACCAGTGGTGGAGCTGGCACTAGGTTCAAATCTTGTGATAGCTCACACTGTAGACTTAGCTAACTTCCTACTTTCCCATTAATTCCCATATAGTACTTTTCTCCCTATGCAGAAAACAATAGGTTTCATGATGTGGTTTAGTCAAACAGAAGACCAACTGGGTGGTTCTGCACAATCATAATGGACCTGCATGAGCCCTAAGGACAATATCCCTTGACATTTTCCTTGTAGAAATTCCATAGTCTGCCTATTTGTGAGATAGATAGTAACATTTTCTGAATACTTCAGAGGTTAATCAGGCATAAAGATCCATTGTTAGAAGGGGTCTTTAGGATTTATTTCAGAGGTTCCCACTGCTTTTGTACATACACACTTAGAACAGAGGGAGGGGGGAGTAGAAGAAATTTTGAGAAAAAATAAGAGTACTCTTCAGTAACTGTAAATAGCTATTCTGCTACCCTTTCAAAATGAGCAAGTAGATGCAAAAGAAGGCTCATGATACTTTTGCCTTTATTCTACTTCCTGTGGAGACAGAAATGATGAATTCTGAATACTACTTGGAACATTGAATCTTTCTTTAAATCTGTAATTCTGCTTGGGTAAAGGAGACTTAACATGGTATCTTTTGTGGTTCTACAATACTGTTTCCTAAGCTCTGTTCCTTAGAACATCCTTCTGTTGAGACGTTCTAAGATCAAAAGCATTCTTTGATAGATTCTTAAAAAGTGATAGTACACATTAGCATATCACGTGCTTTAAGGAATCTAGCAATAAAGAAATATTACTTGAGTTTCTTTGAGTTAGATTTCCCAAATTATTTGACCATGGAACCCTTTTATTAAGAGGAGGGAAAACCTTTTTACTATCCCACATTTTAGTGTTCTACGAAACATAACTTGGGTAAAAGTGTTCGAGAAGATATAGCTATGTATTTTCATGCAGAGCACAATCTAGTGATTATAGTTCATTTCACTATGGCAATATGTTACTGAACCCATCTTCATTTGACTGGGATGAGATAATTGAGGACAAATATCTGACAGCTGTGGTACTCTCATTCATGCAGTCATCCATTCATTAAATAAGATAGGGGACCCCATATCTTCATTGCCATAATATTGGGGCCAATAGACAACAGATGGAGAGGTTCTGCCCTCAGGGATTTTAAAGACTAATTTGGAAATGGGAACAAGGATGTAGGTGTCGGTTTGTGGGAAGGAAATAAATTGACAAAATAGGAAGTCTTGAGTTCCATATGAGAGTGGGTTCTGGAAGTTACTTTCAATTTGCAAGACATTTAGAAGGTATATTTATTTGGCTTTTTCAGACAATCTGAATTATATAATCAGTTTTTTAAAATGCATATGTGAAGGGATTTTAAAAAGAGCTTACATGAAGGGATGATCTGATTCCTCATAGATTGTTTTTGAATATATGAGAATGAAATTATTTATTTACTATAGTTGTACTATAGTTAAATGGCTGTTCAAATAAATAATAATATTTCCTGTTTTATTCACTTATGTTGGGTGAATATACTTATTTCAGTTTCGAGAGAATGTTTTAAGATCTCCATTTTCCTTGACACTATGTTTTATAATTTATTTGGGTGTGTCCAAATACAACTCCATATTTTTAATGGTTCAAATTTTACTCTAGAGAAATCTGTACATTTTGAGATGTTTTACTTGTTTTCGTGTTAGTTTACTATAACTTCTAACTAACTAGTCTTACATCTTAATTACCAAACACACTTCTTAAGAAAAGAGTTATGTTAACAAAAATGATAAAAAAGATAAAAGTTCTAATTTTCCTTAACTCTCAACATGATTATAAATAGAAAATGCTAACAAGAACAGGATAAAGTGCATAAATTTATTGTATATACCTATACTGTTAAACTTCATATTATTTGTTTTTGATGGAGTGTCATTGTGTAATATTTATTTCTTTTGAATTGTGTTATAAGCAAAAGATATTCTTAGGCTCAATGTGTCAGTGTTCCTTGCTCCTTTCAAATATTTTGACTTTGGGTATAATATAAAGCTTGGGAAATTGCTATTTATGAAATGTCTGTACTGTATAAAGTGGTGATGGGGTTTCTATGCTGCATCACTTTTTAAAATAAGGGAAACATTATTTGTTGTCAATAGTACAGCATGAACTTGTTGCCTTTAAGCTACACGTTTAAGTGTGTAATTGGTATGAGTTCTGTTGTGTGCTTTCTTCTCTGTCTAAAATATTTGGCATGTCACATCTAGAATTCTTAATTTATGTTCTGACTTGAAAGTTAAGTGAAACATGACTGTGTCGTGCACTATTTTAGGCATAGCACTTGCTTTTCATCTTTATACTTTCAATTAACTTTGCATTTTAAATTTCCACGATTGTATGAAAATAGTAACCTGGTTGCAGTGTCTGAAGACTTCAAAATCAGCTTTTATTTTAAAATGAATATCTACAATAGATTCATTGGGTTACAAGTTCCATAAGAATTTATTATTCTTAATACTTCTACTTTAGTAGAATTATTAAACAAAACTACTACTGTGCTGGAATTTTGCCACCATGTGACTTACTGGGGCAGAGAAAACTCAGGGCTGTCTTAGAGTTTACGCAAAAATACCAGGGAACTTACTGAGAAATCATCTGAAAGCAGGGAGCCCACGTTTGCCATTATATGAAGTTCAACTTAAAATTTCTTAGCAGGAATTCTTTTTGATTATTTAGTTAAAATATATAGAGTTTTTTTTAAAGATTTTATTTATTCATTAGAGAGAGAGCCCTAGCTGAGGGGAGAGGCGGAGGGAAAATCAGACTCCCTGCTGAGCAGGGAGCTCAATGTGGGGCTTGATCCCAGGACCTTGAGATCATGACCTGGGCAAAGGGAAGATGCTTTACCATCCGAGCCACCCAGGCGCCCTGGAGATGTTTTTTGTTTCAGTCAATTTATTTAAAACATGTAAAATTAATTTGACATACATTAAAGTATGTAAAAACAAATACATTAAATTTATTTAAAGTATAGACAGTTTATTTCCCATCAGGAAATTGAGAATAAAACAGTAAAAAGTGAGTCAAGCTGATGGCGGTTGATGTCTTCAATAAACATCACTTTAAGTAAATCTACAAATACACCATTTTAGGTCACTTGAAAATATTTAAGAATTTGTATCTTGAAATGGAGTCATTATGGTTTTTGAAGATATTCTAAATATCTTCTTTTGTGAAACATGCTTCTGCTGTGCTTGACACTGCTCTGTATTAGCTCCCTCCATAAGGTAATACCTACAGGGACTTTATGCACTATTTAGTGGTGACAGTTATCCTTTTGCTTCTGATGGCTTCTTCTAAATAGAAGAAAAACTGTTGGTTGGAATACAAAAGTTTCGTTAAAAATGTTATTATTAAATAGAATTTCCATAATAGGCAGTTTTTCAAAGTGTGTCAATGCAAATTTTCCAGTATTTGACACTTTTTTCTCTCTAGCTTTGCTTTTATGTTTCATTATTTTTCTTCTATCCTTTTCAAATATTCCCTACTGCCTCCCAATATTATATTTACTCCCTAATTTTAAAAAGCAACTAGATATCATTTAGCTTAATCATTCTAATAGTTAGCCTTCTAATGAGAGAGAATCCTTTGGTAGTCGAAGTTATTTCAGATGTGTCATAGATGAAAACAAAAACGAGAATTTGGAAATTGTTAAGAATGTGAAAGGTTTTATAATTCAATTTCCATATTTTATAGGTAGAGAAACCAAGGATCAAAGATTAAGTGACTGATTGTTATTAGCAGAACTGATAGGGAAACCCAATGGTGACTCCCACCACAGGGCCCTACCATGGTCAACATTTGCTAATTAAAAAATGATTAGCATGCCTCTAAACCTGCCTTGAATGTACACTGATCGAATGCCTCATTTAATGCTGTTGATCAAATCTCACTCTCTCTCTCCTTTTTTTTTTTCTGCTAAAATAATTTGCTCACTCATGGTGAGGTCAATGAGAAGAACTAAAACAGGTCAGGGAAAAGTTATAAAATAATTGTCAAGCTAGGTAGGCAACCACTGAAGTGCTGAATAAAATTTAGGAATTGTGAGAATGTAGAATTTCCTTTTGCAAGTAGCAAGTAACAACGAGACAATTCATGCCTCTGTTTCTCCCTTTTTGGTAAGGATTGTTCTTTTTATGCCTGGGAATCAGAGCAAGAGACGATTGGTCTTTGAATCTCAGACCATGGCTAGTAGCATATTGTCTTTTCTCGGTTTCTCATTAGTTTATCTTCTGCATTCATTTTCTTTTGTACATTAAAAAAATTTATCTTTGCCAGATATCATCAGTTCCAATCACTCTGTAATTTCTGTTCTTCTAGTCTTCTAGCCCATGTTCACAGTGCTCCACACTGAACTTCCTGGCAAGATTGTAATTTGCCATACCCACATGTGAGAGGTTTCGTCTTGGGCCTTTTCCAGTGACTTTCCATTTGGCACAATGAAGAGAGGATTTGTTAATGGCAGGGAAAAATTTCTTTTACATTTTAAAAAGACTACAGCCTAGTTACGTTCTAGCATTTAGCTAACATACAAGGAATGTCTACTTTTGCCTTAATGCCAAATCCCACTTCGAAGATGATGACTTTGGACAGAGACTGTGAAATTTTTGTCTCCTAATGTGATTGCTCAATTTATTTCTGCTGTTTCATACAACCGCTTTGTTTTGCTTTGGCCATCTTTTAAAGTTAAGCTGTTATGGCATATGGTTTATAACATAAGATTGTATTGAAATTAATCATCCCCATTTTAAACTCCCTCGATTAAGAGCTTCCAGGGTACTTCTTAATTCAGATGTAGATTAACACAACATTTGGGAGGATAGGGACATTGTCTTGTCCTAGATTTTAATATATTCTGATATGACTATTTTCTTACTGCTGGTCCCCGTTATTATGCGAGAAAGTCTTCTCTGCTGATCTAACAGTTTTAACTGCAAGATTTGTTCTGTGGGCTACGTGAACCCAAGTGTTAACAGAGCCACTAAGAATCTGAATGTATTAGGAAATTGGCCTTTAACTGAGTGTCACCAGATCGAGCTGGCTACGTGGTGTCCTGCACTAGTCCTCTCCCTGGAGGGGCAGATTGGAGCTGAAATCCAACCTGCAGTCGGCTCCTCAACTCAAATATTTTTATATGTTTCAGAAAAGCATCTTACATGCTGTGTATCTTCAGAAAAAGGGTCCTGCTTCTACAACCTCAGAAAATGAGCATTAAATTTTCCAAAATGCCTCTTGACATCTGCAAATTGGCTAGAAAACCTAGGGGAAGACATTCTGTAGATTTTCATCCTAGCATTTCTAAGAGAGCGAAAGAGACTGTGTGTTTATTCTGTCGGTTTAATTTTTCAAGCCAGATAATCTGCAGCAAGACACGTGGGCCCTCATTTAATATCTCTGTTGAGTTTTCTTTCCATGTGTGAACCTGTTCATTGACTTTGCCTGTAAAGAGGTAACTACATGCCTAAATTCTGTCTAACTAATGCAGGTATAAAATGAGATTTACCAGTATCTCCATTTCCACCAATAGGCTAAAGACAAGTGATTAAATATTTCCCCAAAATCCAACTCTTTTTTCCTTTATATAAGGTGTGTTTGAACTAAAATATTAAACTCTAGTTTGTTTCTGCAATGACTAGTGTCAAGCTCTTATACTCTTTTGAACCTAGGCTGGAGAAAATTATTGAAAATTAATCTCTATTTGAGGTTTTAAAATGACCTAAATACAGAAAATTAGATTCATATCTCAAAAAAAAAAAAAAAAGGAATTTTGGATTGACTTTCAAAGTACTAATACTAATTATACTTTTCTTTTGGTAGTGTGACTTTTCTTATACCTAAGAACATATTACAAATGTCAAAACCATTGCATTTTGACATTGCAAAACATGCCTTGAACTCTTGAACTACTGTGAAAAGAATCATTGTTGTAAAGACTTATTGTAAGCTGGCTGATATTCATAGGTATGTAAAAAGATATTACCCTTCAACAGACAGGCCCAGATGAATGTATATAAGGAATATGAAGAAATAAATTAGGTTTTAAAATGAGAATTGGGCAATAAATTGTATAAAAAAATTCAGATGGCAGTTTTAATGGTTATAATTTTAATTGTTGAAGCTGAAGAGTATTCCAAAATCCAAAGAGAAATGAGTGATATTCAGATGTTTCATTAACTCCTAGTCTATGGAAATAAGCCTTTTGTAGTAATATGTATACTTTTTTTCTTTAGAAATAATAGTATTTTAGAATTTAGTAAGAACTCAGTGATAGCCTTCATACCAAAATGTTTAACTTTAGTAACAGCAAGTCATAAAAGTATTTATTTTAAAGCTCTTTAAATATTATTGCATAACTTTCAGCTGCCTCCAATGTAAATACTTACCTGCCTAAATGTTATATTTTTATGTATGCATTTCTGAAAATGTATTGTTTTGTAAAGTGGCAAAGTTAATAAATCAATCACTCCTTGCACTTGTTTCTGTGAAGCATATAGAGCTCTATTTTAAATAAAAAGAAAATGTGTCATATTTTGGTTTCTATGTTCTATTAAAATTATCTTTATATTTGCCTGCAGTAAATGGAGGGGTTTGGAAAATCAAATATTTTTTGAAAATGGGTTTTCCTTCCTCCCTCCCTCCTTCCCTTCTTCCCTTCCTTCCTCCTTCCTTCTTTCCTTCCTTCTTGGAAGAGAGACTTGCTTCTTCAATAACCATTTCTCTATGTGAAACTTAGCACAATAGTTTTTTGTTTTATTTTTCCTATAGAGTAACCATCCCCTGTACTTATTTAAGCATTTATTGAAAGACTTTTGGGTAGGCCTGCTCTCAAGCCCAATGTAGCTTCCTTCACATTTAGATAAAATCCTGAACACTCATGTGGTCTATAAGCAACTTCAGGTTATAAGACATGACAACTTCTCTGCCTTCATTTCTGGCATCCCCCTACCTCCAGACTGCTCTCCAGTCTTCTGCTCCTTAATGTTCCTTGAACTTGCAATACCCCTGCCTGTCCCAGGGGGTTTGTTCTATTCCCTCTGCCTGGACTATCCTTCCTGCAGATGGTCGTATGGTGTAGGTCTCTGTCAGGGTACCGTCACACCAAATGGGCCTTTTTGGCCATGCTTTCTAGAGTAGCACCCTTTGTCATTCACTGTCCATTTAATTTTATTTTTCTTTAGAGTACTTTAACTGGCATTATATTATATCATATACCTTGATCCTTAATATTAGGGATCTTTGCACTTAAGTTTGAGGAAGTAGTTTGAAAACATGAAGAATTATATATTGTGCATAGTGAGAAGTACCCTGTGGCACTCGTTACCTGCCCATTTCCTCCTGCATGTCTGTAATAAACCTTAAAGGGTAGTTATAAACCCAATCAGGGATAGTTTATTTTTATAGTAATTTCTTATTTATTTCTTATATTTACATATATTATATATATTATATTATTATATTTCTTATAATATTCTTACAGTAAATTCTTATAATTTAGTCACAAATTCATAGTGGCTGTTGCAGAATGACATGAAGAAAAGTTAGGTTGTGTGGTTTATACATTCAACCCTACAAAGTTGGATGTTCTCTGATCCTTAGTGTAGAGCAGCAAAATACCGCATTGGATTTACTTTTGGTATGGGTTCTTCTGTTCTTCTACTTCATTTTTTTTCATGTTGAGGGCAATTTTATTCATGTATCTTCACTGCATTAAGTAGGTACTAACCAGATTCACACTGAGATATTCTTCCCCAACAATCATTAAGTCAGCTTCTCATTTGGCTTGATGATTAGCTTTTTCTTGGAGTTGTAGAGAAAAGCAAAAATATTATCTTCTGTCAATCTGGATTGTGAAACCCATGCCTGAAGTTAGACAAATACTTTTGTTTCAGCAGGCCTGGTAGTAACGGTTTTTTCAGTTGTAACTTTGTAATAACCTCTCGGCATTTTTATTTTTTGACACTAATGTGGGCAAAAGTTGAATATTCACAATGATGAAATAATTTACCTAATGAGTGAACTTAAAAGTGGATAGTCAACTTTTAGTCCCCGAGGATAGATTCTTTGAGTTTGGGGGAATAACTAAATCCAGGCAGTTTTATGGGGTGTTCTGCAGGTGCGATTTTAAAGAAATACTCTATGATTTTGAGCATACGTTGTGGTTAAATAGAGTATTTGAACTTTGCATAGTTTCTTTAAAATCTATTTAATGAGAAAAACTTTTCTATAGAGAAGGTTTTTTGTTTGTTTTTGTTAATGCTATATGTGACAAAATTGTAATTACCATCAATCATTCCTACAGTTAAAATAGGTTCAAATTCTTTCCCTCTCAAATGTCAGTCAACAAATCTTTATCAAACGTTGCTGCAAAGTACGTAGTATCATTGCGGTTATTGTAGGTGCTACTAAAGAGACAATACACTCCTGATTTCAGAAGATAATCAGTTTAAGGAACACAAGGCAGGCACACAAATAGCCCATCTAACCTCAGATGCTAGTAACAAAAGATGTCATAAAGAAGAAAGTTATTAAGGCTGAGTGTGAGTACAGGCATTAAATGATAACAAAGACATAGAAACAAGGTATGAGTTAAATTGGAATATTCAAGAAAATTAAGGAGTTGATGCTATAGGATAGGAAAGATTTTTGTAAGTGGAGCAGAGAACTCCCTGGTAGGAAGAATGTCTGAAACAAACGCAGGAATGCTCAAGGCCATGAGTAACTTAGAGGAGTAGAACAGAGGGTTTTTTGTAAGGTTTAGATTACAGCATTTAAACTTGATCCTGCCTTTGAGGGAGACTGAGATTTTAAAGCTGCAATGGTAATGGGAACCTTGGACAGGCAGACTGCGGGTTCAATTTCATACCACTGCAATAAAGCAAATATCATAATAAAATGAGCCAAAGGAATTTTTTGGTTTCCTAGTACATATGAAAGTTCTGTTTACGCTATACTGGAGTCTTTTGAGTGTGCAATAATATTGTGTCTTAAAAAAACAATGTAAATACCTTAATTGAAAAACACTTTATTGCTAAAAAATGCTAACCATCATCTGAGCTTCCAGCAAGTCCTAGTTTATGACCGCAGATCCCCATAACATATAATAATAATGAAGAACTCTCAAATATTGAAAAGATTATCAAAATACAGCACAGAGGCACAAAGTGAGCAAAGGTTGTCAGGAAATCGGCACCAATAGACTCAATTAACACAGGGTTGCCACAAACCTTCAATTTGTAAAAGGCACAATATCTGAGAAGTAAAATAAAGTGAAGGACAATAAAACAAATGTGTGCTTATATTTAATAAAGGAATTTAAAAAGTTACCTTCTTAGGAGACATAGCAAAGAGACCTGAAGATTCCTCCATTACCTTTCCTCCCTAATTGGTGGATATTTAGAGATAGCAGACAGGTGAAGAATTTTAAGATGATCTGTACAGTTGGTGTGATGTAAGCGTCTTTATATGGTGCTTTTTCCTACTCTTTCATGTGTCTTAAAAGCAGACTATATTTACAAGGAAGATAAAAAAGAAATGACAGATTATGAAAGAGTTCATCCTTACAAACTTAGTCTTATTGCAATATGAATTTTATAACACACACACACAAAACAAATCATTTAAAAAGGTCTTCCTCATAATTCCATCTCCGCATGAAAAATTTCCAGGTGCCACTGAACTGTGTGCAGTACATTTCAAATATAATCAAATTGGGTTTAGAAACACTAATGGTGATTTCATAAAAGAACCCTTGCTTCAGCAACTTAGGAAATTACACTTGATTTTCTTTTGAGTGTTACTCAATTGTGCTTGAAATTGTTCGTTTGAACTCTTCTAAACAAGAAGCAGGTGGTTAAATGTGGGCACTGTTTAACATTTACACAAAACATTCCAAACACAATACACTTTTGCCCTTTGAATGTCAGCCAGCTTTCTTCTCTCTCAAATCCTGTCCTTCCTTGGCCATTTGATTTCGCCTCACTACATCCCTGAAAGGAGAATTGGTTCAAAAGTAGTTACCTGCTAGGAAGCATTAGGCTATTTTTATAATCTTCCAGCTACAGCTTTTAATGTGGCAACTGCTGGTTACTGAAGCAGTTTAAGAAACAGGAACTGCTGAGTTGGAATTTTTTTTTTTTTTTTAATAGTAAAACACAAGGTGACACAGAGATACAAGTGAACCAGAACAGGGAAATAGAGCTGAGTTTTCTGCACAGAGCAAAAGCGAGACTGCAAAACACATTTCAATTCTATACCGCAATCAGGATCTTTGCTTTTATATAATACATGAACTAGTTCATGCAATGTACTTTTCTCTAAGTCAGCTTTTCCTTTCCCAGAAATACATGGGTGATATCATGAACTTCTTACTGAGAATCTATTGGCTACAAAGTACTTAGTAAATATCCCCAATTTACAGTCCGGTAGGAAGATGACATTCAGAAACATAGACTTGGCTATTTCTTTGTTTCTTCTTTCTTTCCTGAAACAAACTTTTGTAGAAGTAGGGAATCATTTTCTGTCCCCATCTCCTTTCTGCCCATTCACTTCCTCCATCTGCTGCAGTGAAACTTTTGCTCTCATTACGCTTCTATCTGCCTTTTCTATGCTCACAAATGACATTATATAGCTTAGGGCATCATTAATTTATCATAATCTACCTTCAATACTGTTATGGCATGTTATATATAACGTAAAAAATTTTACAGAGCACATTTTCCTTTTCTTCCTCTTGTCCTTTGGGCTTTTCTTGTTGTACAACTTAGTTTTTTTATATGTTATAATTTCCCAATATACTGAATTATTTTTTTCTTTTAACTGTGAATTATATTTTAAATAAATTAAATTTAAAATTTTAACTTTGGTTTTTTAAGATTTTATTTAATCCTTTGGGGGGGGTGAGGGGCCTAGAGGGAGGGAAAGGGACAAGCGGACTCCCCACTGGACTCTCCGTGGAGCTGAACACGGGGCTTGATCTCACAACTCTGAGGTCATGACTTGAGTGGAAACCAAGAGTCAGCTGCTTAATCGACTGAGCCACCCAGGTGCCCCTAGATCTGAGTTTTAATTTGATATTATGTTCTTCAATCAGAAGATTTTCCTTTAACATTCCTTGTATGGAACCAAATTTCCTCAGCTTTCCTTAATCTGAAAATACATTTTATTGTTGAAGAAAATTTTCACTGGACAGAGAATTCTAAAATAACGGAGTTTCTTTTATTATTTGTGAGTCTTTTTTTGTCAGTGCTTTAAAGTCATCGTTTTGTTATCTCCCTGTTTGCATGGTTTCTGATAAGAAGGTCAGCACTAATTCTTGTTCTCTTCTGTGTTGTGGCCTTTTTCAGCCGTCCTAAGATTTTCTCTTTTCACAGGTCTTTGGCAATCAGATTATGATGGGCCTTGATGTAGTTCTTTATTTTTATTCTACCTTTGTTTCAGTGAATTTATTGGATCTACATGTGTACAATTTTCATCGAATCTGGAAAATTTCTGATTCCCATAATTTCTCCAGAAGTTTCCTACCCCACAAATTGTCTTCTTTTTTATAGAGAGCTTCAAATACACGCATATTAGCTATGTTGGCATTACTCTGTTGGTAACTGAGTTTCTTTTTTTTTTTTTTCCTGCTGCTTTTTATCTCTCTGTGCTTCTACTTGATTTATTTTGATTGCTTGTGACCTCAAGGTGATTACTCCTTTCCTTTGCATTTTTCAATCTCTTGATATACCCCCCTGGTGAAATTTTCATTTCAAATATTGTATTTTTCACCTCTAGAAGTATTATTTAGATATTTTTTACATCATATCTCTTCTCACTATTTTCATGTGCACTTTAGGTCCTTAAGTCCTATAATACTGCTATAAAGTCTTTGTCTTCTTCTAGGCCTGTTTTTTTTTTTTTTTAATTGCCTTTTTTTTTGTTTATGGATCATATTTTCCTTATTTGTATGTCTAGTATTTTTTTTAGTAGATGCTGGACATTGTATAGGTTGCATTATTGAGTGTCTGGATTTCATTGTCATTTTTTCCCCTGGAGATTGGAAGTTTGATTTAAAAGTCATTTAGAACAGTTTTATTCTTTCTAGTCTTGTTGTTTTAACCTTTGTTAGGGTTAGGTCTAGAGAAGCCTAATCCTAGGGCTAGTAAGGATTGTTGGTTCTAGTTCTGTGAAAAATGCTGGTATTATTTTGATCAGGATTACATTGGATGTGTAGATTGCTCTGGGTAGTATAGACATTTTAACAATGTTTGTTCTTCCAACCCATGAGCATGGAATGATTTTCCATTTCTTTATGTCTTTTTCAATTTCATTAATTAGTGTTTTATAGTTTTAAGCATATAGATCTTTTACCTTGTTGGTTAGGTTTATTCCTAGGTATCTTATGGCTTTTGGAGCAATTGTAAATGGGATCAAGTCCTTGATTTTTTATTTGCTGCTTCATTATTGGTGGATAGAAATGCAATAGATTTCTGTACCTTGATTTCATATCCTGTAAATTTGTTGAATTCCTGTATTAGTTCTAGCAATTATTTGGTGGTCTTTCATGATTGCTACATAGAGTATCATGTCATCTACAAATAATGAAAGTTTGACTTCTTCCTTTATGATTTGGATGCCTTTTATTTCTTTTTGTTGTCTGATCGTTGAGGCTAGGATTTCCAGTACTATGTGGAACAGCAGTGGTGAGAGTGGACATCCCTGTTGTGTTCCTGACCTTAGGGGAAAAGCTCTCAGTTTTTCTCCGTAAGGATGATGTTAGCTCTGGGTCTTTCAAATATGGCTTTTATGATGTTGAGGTATATTCCTTCTCTCCCTACTTTCTGTGGGTTTTTATCAAGAAAGGATTTTGTATTTTGTCAAATGCTTTTTCTGCATCTATTGAGAAGACCATAGGGTTCTTATTCTTTCTTTTATTTATGTAGTGTATCACATTGATTCATTTGTGGATATCGAACCATCCTGGAAGCCCAGGAAAAAATCCCACTTGATCATGGTGAATAATCCTTTCGATGTCCTGTTTAATTTGTTTAGCTACTATCTTATTCAGAATTTTTGCATCCATGTGCATCACGGATATTGATCTGTAATCCTCCTTTTTAGTGGGGTCTTTATCTGGTTTTGGGTTTAAGGTAATGCTGCCTTCAGAATGAGTTGGGAAGTTTTCCTTCCATTTCTACTTTTTGGAGCAGTTTCAGCAAAATAGGTATTAATTCTTCTTTAACTGTTTGGTAGAATTCCAACTTTTCTTTGTTGGGAGATTTTTGAATATTGATCCAATTTGCTAGTTATGGGTCTTTCAGGTTTTCTATTTCTTCTTGTTTCAGTTTTTGTAGTTTATATGTTTCTAGGAACTTATCCTTTTCTTCCAGGTTGCCCAGGCTGTTGGCATATAATTGCTCATAATAGTCTTTTATACTTGTATTTCTGTGGTGTTGTTTTTGATTTCTCCTCTTTCACTCATGATTTTATTTATTTGAGAACTTTCTCTTTTCTTTATAAGTCTAGCTAGGAGTTTATCACTTTTATTCTTTCAAAGAACTAGCTCCCAGTTTTGTTGCTCTGTTCTGCTGATTTTTTTTTAATTTCTATGTCATTAATTTCTGCTTTAATCTTTATTATTTCTCTTCTGTTGGTCTTAAGCTTTATTTGCTGTTCTTTTTCCAGTCCTTTAGGTTGTATATTGACACTTTTCTTTCTTCTTGAGGAAGGCCTGTATTGCTATGTACTTCTCTATTAGGACTTCTTTTGCCGCATCCCAAAGGTTATGGACTGTTGTGTTTTCATTTTCATTTTCTTCTACGTGTTTTTTAATTTCTTCTTTAATTTCCTGGTTAACCCATTCACTTTTTAGTAAGATGTTCTTTAACCTCCATGTATCTGTGGTCTTTCCAAGTTTTTTCTTGTGCTTGACTTCAAGTTTCATAGCATTGTGGTCTGAAAATATGAATGGTATGATCTCCATCTTTTTGTACTGGTTGCGGTCTGATTTATGACTCAATATGTGATCTATTCTGGAGAATGTTCCATATGCAATTGAAAAGAATGTGTATTCTGCTGCTTTAGGATGGAATGCTCTGAATATATATATCTGTTAAGTCCATCTGGTCCACTGTGTCATTCAAAGCCACTGTTTCCTTGTTGATCTCCTGCTTAGATGATCTGTTCATTGCTGTGCATGGGGTGTTAAAGTCTCTTACTATTATTGTAATATTATCAATGAATTTCTTTAAGTTTGTTATTAAATGATTTATGTATCTGGATAGTCCCAAATTGGGGGCATAAATATTTACAATTGTTACATCTTCTTGTTGGACAGACCCTATTACTATGATATAGTGCTTTTCTTCATCTCTTATTACAATTTTTGGCTTAAAATCTAGTTTGTCTGATGTAAGTATGGTTATTCCAGCTTTCTTTTGATGTCTATTAGTATGATAGATGGTTTTCCACCTCCTCACTTTCAATCTATAGATGTCTTGGGTCTAAGATGAGTCTCTTGTAAGCAGCATATTGAGTCTTGTCTTTTTTCTTTCTTTTTTTTTTTTATTCATTCTGATACCTATGTCTTTTGATTGGAGTATAGAGTCCATTTATATTCAGAGTAATTATTGATAGATAGGAATCGAATGCCGGTATATTACCTGGAAAGTCACTATTCTTTTTTTTAATGAACATTTAATGTATTATTTGCTTCAGGGGTACAGGTCTGTGAGTCATCAGTCTTATACAATTCACAGCACTCACCATATCACATACTGTACCCAATGTCGATAACCCAGCCACCCTATCTCTCCTTCCCCATCCCCCAGCAACCCTTTTTGTTTCCTGAGATTAAGAGTCTCTTATAGGTTGTTCCCCTCCCTGGTCCCATTTCATTTTATTTTTTCCCTCCCTACCCTCCATGACCTGCTGCCCTGTCTCTCAAATTCTTCATATCAGAGAGATCATATGATAATTGTCTTTCTCTGATTGACTTATTTTGCTTAGCTTAATACCCTCTAGTTCCACCCACATCATTGCAAATGGCAAGATTTTGTGGTTTTTTGATGGCTGCATAGTATTCCATTGATTGTGTGTGTGTGTGTGTGTGTGTGTGTGTGTGTGTGTGACACATCTTCTTTATCCACTCATCTGTTGATGGACATCTAGGCTCTTTCCATAGTTTGACTATTGTGGACATTGTTGCTATAAACATTTTGGTGCACGTGCCCCTTCGGATTACTACATTTGTATTTTTAGGGTAAATACCCAGTAGTGCGATTGCTGGGTCATAGGGCAGCTCTATTTTCAACTTTCTGAGGAACTTCCATACTATTTCCAAAGTGGTTGCACTGGCTTGTATTCCCACCAACACTGTAGGAGGGTTCCCCTTTCACTACATCCTCACCAACACCTATTGTTTCCCGACTTATTAATTTTAGCCATTCTGACTGGTGTGAGGTGATTTCTTACTGTGGTTTTGATTTGTATTTTCCTGATGCCAAGTGATGTTGAGCACTTTGCCATATGTCTGTTGGCCATTTGGATGTCTTTGCAGAAATGTTTGTTTATGTCTTCTGCCCATTTCTTGATTGGATTATTTTTTCTTTGGGTGTTGAGTTTGATAAATTCTTTATAGATTTTTGGATACCAGCCCTTTTCTGATATGTCATTTGCAAATATCTTCTCCCATTCTGTCGACTGTCTTTTGGTTTTGTTGATTGTTTCCTTTACTGTTTTCGAAAGCTTTCGATCTTGATGAAGTCCCAATAGGTTATTTTTGTCCTTGCTTCCCTTGCCTTTGGGGATGTTTCTAGGAAGAAGTTGCTGTGGCTGAGGTCAAAGAGGTTGCTGCCTGTGTTCTCCTTAAGAATTTTGATGGATTCCTGTCTCACATTGATGTCTTTCATCCATTTTGAGTCTATTTTTGTGTGCAGTGTAAGGTAATGGTCCAGTTTCATTCTTCTGCATGTGGCTGTCCACTTTTCCCAACACCATTCGTTGAAGAGACTGTCTTTTTTCCACTGGATTTTCTTTCCTGCCTTGTCAAAGATTAGTTGACCATAGAGTTGAGGTACATTTCTGTTCCATTGATCTATGTTTCTGTTTTTGTGCTAGCACCATACTGTCCTGATAACTACAGTATTGTAATAGAGCTTGAAGTCTGGAATTGTGGTGCCACCAACTTTGATTTTCTTTTTCAACATTCCTCTGGCTATTCAGGGTCTTTTCTGTTTCCATATAAATTTTAGGATTATTTGTTCCATTTCTTTGAAAAAAATGATGGTATTTTGATAGGGATTGCATTATATATGTATATTGGTTTAGTAGCATAGACATTTTCACAATATTTGTTCTTCCAATCCATGAGCATGGGATATTTTTCCATTTCTTTGTGTCTGCTTCGATTTCTTTCATGAGTACTTTATAGTTTTCTGAGTACAGATTCTTCACCTCTTTGGTTAGGTTTATTCTTAGGTATCTTATGGTTTTGGGTGCAATTGTAAATGGAATTGACTCCCTAATTTCTCTTTCTTCTGTCTTGCTGTTGGTATATAGAAATGTAACTGATTTCTGTGCATTAATTTTAAATCCTGACACTTTACTGAATTCCTCTATGAGTTCTAGCAGTTTTCGAGTGAAGTCTTTTGGGTTTTCCACATAAAGTATCATATCATCTGCAAAGAGTGAGAGTTTGACTTCTTCTTTGCTGATTCGGATGCCTTTTATTTGTTTTTGTTGTCTGATTGCTAAGGCTAGGACTTATAGTACTACATTTAATAGCAGTGGTGATAGTGGACATCCCTGCCATGTTCCTGACCTTAGGAGAAAAGCTCTTAGTTTTTCCCTATTCAGAATGATATTCACTGTGGGTTTTCCATAGATGGCTCTGATAATATTGAGGTATGTACCCTCTATTCCTACACTGTGAAGAATTTGGGTCAAGAAAGGATGCTGTACTTTGTCAAATGATTTTTCTGCATCTATTGAGAGTGTCATATGGTTCTTGTCTTTCTTTTATTAATATATTGTATCACATTGATTGATTTGCAGATGTTGAACCAAACTTGCAGCACAGGAATAAATCCCATTTGGTCGTGGTGAATAATCCTTTTTAATGTACTCTTGGATTCTATTGGCTAGTATTTCAGTGAGAATTTTTGCATCCATGTTCATTAGGGTTTTGGTCTGTAATTCTCTTTTTTATGGGGTCTTTGTCTGGTTTTGGAATCAAGGTAATGCTGGCCTCATAAAATGACTTTGGAAGTTTCCTTTCCATTTCTATTTTTTGGAATGGTTTCAGGAGAATAAGTATTAATTCTTCTTTAAATGTTTGGTAAAATTCTCCTGGGAAAACATCTGGCCCTGAGCTCCTGTTTGTTGGGAGGTTTTTGATGACTACTTCAATCTCTTTACTGGTTATGGGTCTGTTCAGGTTTTCTATTTCTTCCTGGTTCAGTTTGGGTAGTTTATATGTCTCTAGGAATGCATCCATTTCTTTACAGTTTGTCAAATTTGCTGGTGTATAGTTTCTCATGGTATGTTTTTATGATTATTTGTATTTCTTTGGCATTGGTTGTGATATCTCCTTTTTCATTCATGATTTTATTAATTTGGATCCTTTCTCTTTTCTTTTTGATAACTCTGGCCAGGGGCTTATCAATCTTATTAATTCTTTCAAAGAACCAGCTCCTAGTTTCATTGATTTGTTCTACTATTCTTTTAGTTTCTATTTCATTGATTTCTGCTCTGATCTTTATTACTTCTCTTCTCTTCCTGGGTTTAGGCTTTCTTCACTATTCTTTCTCCAGCTCCTTTAAGTGTAAGATTAGATTGTGTACTTGAGACCTTTCTTGTTTATGAGAAAGGCTTGTATATACTATATACTTTCCTCTCAGGATCACCTTTGCTGTGTCTCAAAGATTTTGAACAGTTGTGTTTTCATTTTCATTTGTTTCTATGAATTTTTTAAATTCCTCTTTAATTTCCTCATTGACCCATTCATTCTTTGGTAGGATGCTCTTTAGCCTCCATGTATTTGAGTTCCTTCCGACTTTCCTCCTGTGGTTGAGTTCTAGTTTCAAAGAATTGTGGTCTGAAAATATGCAGGGAATGATCCCATCTTTTGGTACCAGTTAAGACCCAATTTGTGACCCAGGATGTGATCTTTTCTGGAGAATATTCCATGTGCTGTATTCTGTTGTTTTGGGATGGAATGTTCTGAATATATCTATGATGTCCATCTGGTCCAGTGTGTCATTTAAAGCCTTTATCTCCAAGTTGATTCTTTGCTTAGATGATCTGTCCATTTCAGTGATGGGGATGTTATTGTCCCCTACTATTATAGTCTTATTGTTGATGAGTTTCTTTGATTTTGTTATGAATTCATTTATATAATTGGCTGCTCCCATGTTAGGGGCATAGATATTTAAAATTGTTAGATTATCTTGTTGGACAGACCCTTTAAGTATGATATAGTGTCCTTCCTCATCTCTTATGATAGTCCTTGGTTTAAAATCTAATTTATCTGATATAAGAATTGCCACCTCAGCTTTATTTTGATGTCCATTAGCATGGTAAATTATTTCCACCCCCTCATCTTAAATCTGGAGGTGTCTTTGGGTCTAAAATGTGTTTCTTGCAGACAGCATATCAATAGGTCTTGTTTTTTTTTTATCCATTCTGATACCCTGTGTCTTTTGATTGGGGCATTTAGCTCATTTACATTCAGGGTAACTATTGAAAGATATGAAGTTAGTGCCATTATATTGCCTCTAAGCCTCTAAGGTGACTATTACTGTACATTGTCTCTGTTCCATTCTGATCTGTTACTTTTAGGCTCTCTCTTTGCTTAGAGGACCCCTTTCAATATTTCCTGTAGGACTGGTTTGGTGTTTGCAAATTCTTTAAGTTTTTGTTTGTCCTGGAATCTTTTTTTTTTTTTTTTAAGACTTTATTTATTTATTTGAGAGAGAGAGAGAGAGAGAGAGAGATTGAGATCACAAATAGGGAGAGAGTCAGGCAGAGAGAAAGGGGGAAGCAGGCTCTTCACTGAGCAGAAAGCCCGATGCGGGGCTCAATCCAAGGACCCTGATCGTGACATGAGCCGAAGGCAGAGGCTTTAACCTACTGAGCCACCCAAGTGCCTCAGTCCTGGAAGCTTTTTATTTCTCCTTTTATTTTAATGACAGCCTCGCTGGATATAGTGTTCTTGGCTGCATAGTTTTATCATTTAGTACTCTGAATATATCATACCAGTCCTCTATAAAGTCCTTATAGGAGGACTATATCCTCCTATATCCTCCTCCTATATCCCCTAAATCCTCCAGAGACCTATATCCAGGTCTCTGTGGATAGGTCTGCTGCCAAGCTAATATTTCTACCATTGTATGTTACAGACCTCTTGTCCCAAGCTGCTTTCAGGATTTTCTCTTTGTCACTGAGACTTGGAAGTTTTTCTCTTAGATGACGGAGTGTGGACTTATTTTTATTGATTTTGAGGGGGAGTTCTCTGTGTGTCTGGATTTTGATGCTTGTTCCCTTTGCCAAATTAGGGCAATTGTTTGCTATAACTCAATATACCTTCTGCCTCTCTCTCTCTTTCTTCTTCTTCTGGGATCCCAATTATTCTAATACTGTTTTTTCTTATGGTATCATTTAGCTCTCTAATTCTCCCCTTGTCATCCAGCAGTTGTTTATCTCTCTTTTTCTCAGCTTCTTTATTCTCCATCATTTGGTCTTTATCATGAATTCTCCCTTCCGTCTCATTTATCCTAGGAATAAGAGCCTCCATTTTTTATTGCACCTCTTTAATAGCTTTTTTTAATTTCAACTTGTTTAGATTTTAGTTCTTTTATTCCTCCAGAAGGGGATTTTTATTTCTCCAGAAAGGGATTCTTTAATCTTCCATGTTTTTTTCGAGTCCAGCTAGCACCTTGATAATCATCATTCTAAACTCTAGTTCTGACATCTTAATAATGTCCGTATTGATTAGGTCCCTAGCCATTGGTATTGCCTCTTGTTCTTTTTTTTTTTTTTTTTGAGGTGACTTTTTATGCCTTGTCATTTTATCTAGATAAGAATAGATGAATGAGAGAATGAAATACTAAAAGGGTAGCAATGACCCCAGAAAAATATACACTAACCAAATTGGAAAAGACCTGAAACTGGGGGGAGAATAGAACAGACTCACACACTTGATTTTGGGTCTATTTTGGTCTTTTAGAAGAAACAGCCTCCCAAAATTTTAAAGAAAGAAAAACTTATGTATATACAAAAATAAGGGTAAACATGATGAAAGGATGGAATATGACTGTAAAGATGAAAATTAAAAAAGGTTTTTAAAAAGGAATTGACAAGATAAGTTAGTTGAGAAAAGAGAAAAAAAAGGAAAGGATGTGATCAGGATGGAGACTAGAACAAAGCCATGTGCTAGATTTAAGGTATATTTTGATCTGTTAGAAGAAACTGTATCCCAAATTTTAAAGAAAGAAAAACCTATATGTATACAAAAAATAAAGTTAAATACAATGAAGGGACAGAATACGACTATAAAAGTGAAAAATTTAAAAGATTTTTAAAAAGGTATTGATAGGTTAAAATAGTTGAAAAACGTTAAAATAGGAAAGAGAAAAAATTTTAAAAATAGAATAAGAAAAAGTAAAATTAAAAAAATTTAACATTGAAAGACTAAAGAATCATGAGAAAAAAGCCATGAATTATATGTGCTGTATTCCCATAGCTCTGAAGTTTTGCAGTTCTCATTGATCGGTGAACTTGATCTTGGCTAGATGTTCTTGCTAATCCTCTGGGGGAGGGGCCTATTGCCATGATTCTCAAATGTCTTTGCCTGAGGCGGAATTGCACCACCCTTGCCAGGGTCCAGGCTAAGTTATTTGCTCAGATTTGCTTCCAGGAGCTTTTGTTCCCTGAACACTTTCTGTACAGATTTGGAGGAAGGGAATGAAGATGACAGCCTCCCAATCCCTGGCCAGAGGAGCTGAGAGCTTGGGGGACCCACTCTTCAGTGTGCCCTTAGAGAAAAGCAGTCATTCCCTCCTGTTTCCCTGGTCTCCAGCCACAATCCAACCTCACCCAGCCTTTGACTGAGCATTTCTATCTCTGGTGCACAGCCGCATTTGGAGTCTCCAAACCCAGCTGATTCCTGCAGTAGGCTCCCATGCTGCTCCTGCTGGAGGAGGAAGTAGGGGGTCTTCCTGGATCTGCTGCTTGTGGGGTTTCTGATCAAAGAGCAGTGGCCTGACTGCCTCAGATCACAGTTTAAGGTAACCCCAAGCTGAGATCTCCCTCCTTGGCTCTGTCTCTGCAGATGGCTTCCCGCTCTGATACCTGGGAGCTCTGTCACACTCAGACACTTCTGGTCTTTTTGTGACCCCACGGGTCCTGAGACCACACTGTCCCCACGAGGGCTCTATCCCTCCACTTAGCCTCTGGAGCAATATCCCTCAGTGGAGCAGACTTCTAAAAGTTCTAACTTTGTGCTCTGCTGCTCTACCACTTGCCAGGAGCCGGCCCCTTCCCAGGCAGTCTGTCTTCCCATATATCACCTCAGATTCACTTCTTCACACATCCTACCTTTCCGGAAAGTGGTCAATTTTCTGTTCCTAGAATTGCTGCTCTTCTCTTCCATCTCCTGTTGAGTTTGAGGTGTTCATAATGGTTTGATAACTAGCTGAACTCCTGGGACCCAGTGATACTTAGGTCTATTCCTCCACCATCTTGTTCCTCCCACAAAGTCACTATTCTTGTTGATTGTCTATGTTCCTTTCTGGTCTTTGTTGCTTTTGGTCTCTCTTTCCTACTCAGAGTGTCCCCTTTAGTATTTCTTGCAGAGCTGGTTTGGTGTTCATGAACTCCTTTAGTTTTTACTTGTCTTGGAAACTCTTCATCTCTCCTTCTATTCTGAATGACAGCTTGCTGGATAAAAGTATTCTTGGCTGCATATTTTTCCGTTTAGCATGTTGAGTATGTCATGTCACTCTTTTCTGGCCTGCCAAGTTTTTGTGGACAGGTCTACTTCCAATCTTATGTGTCTACCCTTGTAGGTTAAGGACTTTTTGTCCCTAGCTGCTGTCAGAATTCTCTATCTTTGTATTTTTCAAGTTCCACTATAATATGTATTGGTGTTGATCTGTTTTGTTGATTGTGATGGGAGTTCTCTGGGCCTATTGGGCTTAAATGCCTGTTTCCTTCCCCAGATCCGGTAAATTTTCACTATAATTTATTCAAATAAAAATTCTGCCCCCTTTTCCCACTCTTCTTCTGGGATTCCTGTGATACAGATATTACTGCAGTTTGTAGAATCACTGAGTTCTCTAATTCTATATTTCTGTTCTAATAGCTTTTTCTCCTCTTCTTTTCAGCTTATTTTTCATAATTTTATCTCTATATCACCTATTCAATCCTCTGCTTCTTCCATCCTTGTCATGATTATATCCAGTCAGTTTTGCATCTCAGTTATAGCATTTTTTTATTTTGTCTGATGAATTTTTAGGTTGTTTTTTATTTGCTTTTGTTTTGTTTTGTTTTTTTAATCTCGGCAGCCATGGTTTCTCTGGTGTCTTCTATGGTTCTTTCAAGTCCAGCTAGTATTCTTATGTCTGTTATTTCCAATTCTTGTTCAGATATATTGCTTATATCTGTTTTGAGCAAATTCCTGGCTGTGATTTCTTCTTGACTTTTCTTTTGGGGAGAATTACTCCATCTTGTCATTTTCCCTAGGTTTTGTCTTTTGCATATTATGAAAACATGTTATGTTTCCTGCTCCTGAGAGTAATACTATATTAACAAGGTGTCCTACACTGTCCAGGGCCTGGTGCTTCAGGAAGTGTTTCTGCTGTATGCTGTGCACCCTCTGCTGCTGTGTTTTGGATGCTCTTTCCTAAAGGTCAGCCCTCTGCAGAGTTCCTCCTTGCTTCCAGGGGGAAGTGTTTGGACGTTAACTAGGTATGCTTTTATTTGTTTGGTAAGCCAGATTTAAAAAAAAATCCTGATCTAAGAAAAGAGAAAAGGAAAAGGAAAAAAAGCAAACAAGCAGACAAACAAAAATCTAAGCCCGATTCCAAAGAATAAAAAGAAAGAAGGAAAAAAAGAAAGAAAAAAAAGAAGTCTGATCCAAAAGGGGAGAAAAGGAGACAAACAAACAAAAAAACAAACAAAAAAAACCCTATAAAACTACAAATCTGATACCAAGGGAAAAAAAGGAAAAAAAAAGAAGAAGAAATGAAAAGAAAAGAAAAATTAAAGAGCAAGCAAGCAGGCCTGTTCCTATTTCCACCAGAACCGAAGCTGATGCTTTGCAGCTCTGTATCATCAGCAGACCTGGTAGAGGGGGGGTCGGGTGTTGGTCTTCTGAAGGAGAGGCTGGCTGGACTGGCCTAGTAAGGATTCTCCTGCAGAGCAGAGGGGTGTGGGGTTTGGTGTATGTGACCCCAGCCTCCACTGGAGGCTCTCTGAATTCTAACCATGTTGCTGGAGGGGAGGGTGGAAGATGGCTTCTCCCTGCTTTCTCATCCCTGGGGAGAACTCACAGCTGCTGCTGCTGCTGCTGCTGCTCAGGAAGCCTTCACAGAAAAGTGAACAATCTTCCCTCCTGTGTCCCAGGCTTTTGTCAGATTCCTGCCCTCAACCTGTCTGTGTGCAAGCAGTCAGCACACCAGCACCATAGCTCTTCTGTGTTTTATCTCTGGCAGGTGGCTAAGATTCAAAACTCCAAATCTTCAAGGGCCCCATAAGGCACAGACCCACTCTCCTCCCTGAGAGGAGAGACTCCTGGTGTGGCACCATTTGGTCCCAGAAGAGGATTCTATTGTGACTCACAGCAAAAAGCTGCAACCAGGTTGCCTTCTCTCTGTGGGCACCTCTGTTCCCTGCTGTTGAACAGCTCTCAATGGCTCCTGGTGAGCTCTTTGTCTTTGGAGAGGCAAAATACCCTCTTCCAAATGTACCCCAAGAGAGGGAGAGAGCTCTCCCACTTTGACCTAGGGGATCTCCTCACCACAGTGTATTGTGTAAAACCTATGCTTCCATCTCTATCCTGCTTTTTCCCTTTCTCTCTGGCTTCTGTCTGTGAAACAAGCTCCCCCTCCCCACTTTACGGCTTTGTGGTTTCTCTCTCCCCCAGTTCACAGCTCTGAACCTTCCATCTGCCACGTTCTCTCCCTCTAATTGTGCAAATTGTTTTCTTAATCCTCTGATCGACTTCCTAGTTGCTCATAACGATTTGGTGTTGATGGAGCTGTGTTTGAGGGATGAGGCAAGTCCAGGGTCCCCCTCCTACTCTGCCATCTTAACTCCTCCCTCTGTTTGAGATTTTTAACTGTTTATGGCAGGAGGACAATTAAAGTACCAGACAGTCTGTTACTACTGTCTGGATGGAAGCAGATATCTCTTTATTTTTAGAGTTTTTAATGTATTATATTTGTTTTTCCAATTATTTATCCAAAAACTTCTTTATTCTATGGACTCAGTTTTTTAAAACTAAATTAAGTCAAGTTCAATGGGATAAATACTTAATGTAATTTTGGACATGTTCGATTCATTAAAATATATTTGTAATATGAAGAGTGACTGGGGGGACAAGGAATGGGAGAAAGATCACAAGAGCTTCATGATCATTTGTTTATACTGAGGGGTTGGTGTAAATAGATAAGGGGAGATAGTGAATGATACTAACTTTTGAGGAATGGGATACTTGTATGCAGTGCAAATATGTCCAGAATTGTACCTGTGATGTTCAATTTCATCATAGACATAGCTTGAACATAATATTTTACATGGTATCTATATTACTTGGGTCTTTAGTGTTCATTTTCTAAAAATTTGCAATTTTTACAGAATTCTAGGACAAAGCCATTGATTATTATTCTAAATGAATGTAGGTAACTATATATACTTTTGACACCTCTACTTTATTTCTGACAGTTATCATTTTTTTTCTCCTTTGTAATGGTGGGGGTTGGAGTGGCAGGTGCCTGACACGGTTCTGAATGTGACACTTATGGTTCTCTCTATGACTTCCACTTTTTCTTCTTCTCCTTCCTGATTGTGTGTATTCTTCCTTTTTCTACCGTTTGTTACTCAAGCAGAAGTAGATATTGGGAATTACAGTGGTGAGAATTGGTATAGAAGAGGAAAAGAGTTTTAATTCATTAGTTCTTCCTTCACATGGTTTGGTCACTTCTGAATCATGATCCACATAAATTTAGCTTAAAGTCTTTTGAGGCTAGATTCCTGAAACCAGAGCTTGTTTATTGAAATTTGAGAAAAAAACAACTCTAGGAGCAGGTTGACCCAGTCTCCAGTGGCTTTTGGAACTATCATAATATACCTTCTTTCACGGCCACTCTAATGAAACAGGAACACTGAAGTACTGCAGATTGATTTTGTTTTCAGTTACAAGGGCCTATTTGGGGGCAAGATGGAACAAAGAGACAATATGTGTTTGCTTAAGAATATACAATGCAAATTGATTGGATTATAAAATGGTATAAAATTTAACTTTCATTTTACCAGAGCTCCTTTCTCCTTCTGCTAATTTCTCCATGGGAAACATCTGTAAAATTGGCCTTCAGCACTACAGGAGATAGGTTCCTTTTCCAAAAATATTTCTTTTTTAAATATCGTACTCCATGATGCAGACCATAGCAATAGTTTTTATTCATGTTTTTCCTGGTCATTGATATTTTAAGACTCTAATGGGTTCTCTCCATATTAAAAGATATATGTACACAGATGCATACTAAACAGATTTTACATTAAATACAAGTTATCTTAAAAATCATGAATATATCTCAAGTTAAGGCCATATTTTGAGTGAAGATAGAAGAGAAATATGTATTTTGCTTGAGACAGGAACTGACATGTGTTGAACATTTATTTTTTTGTGTAAATTATTTTAACTCTTTTGAGGCAGACTGTATTTTCCAAAACTAGAGGGGTATTTTTTGGTTTCCATACCCTTCCAGAAACTTGTCATTGCCCCATTTATGGAATTTATTTCCCTGTCACTTGAACTTAGGGCCTATATAACTATCCCAATGAAAAAACAGCAGTAGAAGTGACATACATGACATTTGAGTCTAAGTCATGAAAGGCAATACATATTCTTTTTGGCTCACTATTTTTCTCAAAATTTTCACTCTTGGAATTCAGCCACATGGTGGAAGCCTAGGACATATGGAAAGATCATGCGTAGGTGTTCTGGCCAACAGCCCCAGTAAAACAGCTAGCAGCCAGTATCAACCACCAGACATGTGAATTAAGAAGCCCTCAGGGATGCCTGGGTGGCTCAGTCAACCATCTGTCTAAGGCTCAGGTTATGATCTTAGCATCCTGGGATCGAGTCCTGCATTGGGCTTCTTGCTCAGTGGGGAGTCTGCTTCTCCCTCTGCCTGCTGCTCCCCCTGCTTCTGCATGCTTTCTCTCTCTGGAAAAAAGAAGAAGAAGAAGAAGAAGAAGAAGAAGAAGAAGAAGAAGAAGGAGGAGGAGGAGGAGGAGGAGGAGGAGGAGAAGAGAAGAAGCACTCAGATGATTCTTGGATCCAGTCTGAGAGACATCCACAGGCTTTAGGTCTATCAGCTGAGGTACCAAACCCATCATGGCAGAGTGAGAAGTTAATTTAGTCCTTAGTCTCTGAGATACTCCTACTAAGGCTGAGTTGAGCAGAGACGAGCAAGCCACAGAGTTTTCCTCAAGTTGCAGTTTTTTGAGCAAAATAAATTATCAGTCTTTTAGGCCATTAAGTTTTACCATCCTTTTTAGGCAGCAGTAGATAGCTGGAACATATTTTAATTTCGGGCAGTAAAGTGCAGCCAAAATTAAACTTAATATATGTGGTAGCAGCTTTAAGACCAGGAGGCAGGCAGAAATGGGAAGCATCTTTAAAAGTGTTAGTAAAATCCTAAAGAGGTCAAAGAGACCATTAGAGGGAGTCTTATGGACCTGGAAAGGCTGTTGGTAAGGACTGAAAAGAAAGAGAGGAAAATGGCATTGGAAGCTGGAGAGAAGGGGACTCTTGTTACATAGTGATAGAAAGTTTAGCAACAATGTCTCCTGCAGTAAGGTGGAAAATAAGAAACATACCTATTTTCTAGCTAAGAAGATTTGCAGAAAGAGGGTTGAGAATGCTTTGCCACCTGTCTGTTTCTAACTGCCTGTAGTAGAATGTAAGGAAAAGAGATGAGCTAAAGAAAGAACTGTTATATATAAAGTCTCCAGGACTTGCTGGGTTGGAAAAGAAAACTGTTTCTCATTCCCAGCCTCTCCAGATGGCAAATGATACTAAAATTAAGATGTGGCTTCTGAGCAGAGATCAAATCCAGGGTGCTGTCAGGAAAACATGGTCTAAATATAAAATCATTTGTTAAAGCATAAAATTTTCAGATAGTGCCTTATAGACCACTTCAAATAGACAAAAGTAACTCTAAGGCTTTTAAAGGGTGCTTTATAGACTCCTTCCAAGAAACAATAGGACTTCTAAGAATCTTAAGGTAGATGTCTTTAAAGGGAGCCCAAGTTAGAAAAAAAGGCTTATCTCAATGAGATTTGGACATATTACTTTTGTATAATGGGGTAGGTTATAAAGTGATTCATAAGAAACCCACAAATTGTTTAAAGGAATTTTGTTTTCTCCCACTAAAAAGGATAGAGACAGCACAAAATTAAGAGGTATTTGTATCCCCAAAAATCTGTAGGCAGGAAGCAGGGTAAGAAAATAACCCAACTGCAAAGATGATCTGCATTTTATGGAATAGAAAAGATAAGGTTGTGGGTTGAAAGAGCCCAAAGACAGAGCAAAGAGCTCTGGAGACCTCTTAGGTGGGTAAGACTGAGGCCTGGTCAAGGAACTGGTAACCGTTTCTGGTTGTATTTTAGAATGAACCAGTGACCGCTGTGTTCCATCTGTTTTCCTCATTTAAATGTGCATACGTTTAATGGTTTTCTTCCATATATCACATCACTGTTGGATGTCAAGTGTGTGCGGAATAGAGGAATCATCTCTTTAGTTCACACATCCATAGATCAAGAGGAATGGCATTCAAGGCTAAACCCAAGGAACCACACCCAAAGGACTTCATCTGATTTAGATGTCAAGATACTGGATCTTAAGCCCAAGCCTGACGAACGTGAGAGAGGGATCATGGCAAAGAAAGTGAGTTTATTTTGCATATAGAAGAGATGTGAATCAGTATGGCTAAAAGTGGATTGTGGCAGATTTTAGTTTCTAAAAATAGTCTTCACAATATTTCTGGTCCCAAATGCTCTTCCAGGATGTTGCCATTCACCCATTAATGGAATGCATGTCCCATCGCCTGAAACTTGAGTAGACCTCAGTGACTACATCAGAGAATAAAATGCTGCAAAAGTGATGCTGTGTGGCTCCCAAAGCCAGAGAATGAAAAGAACTGGAGCTTCCACCTAACTTTTTTCTCTTGGAATGCTGACCTTTGGAATCCCATGCTGTGAGGAAGGCCAGGTCACAGGGAGAGGTCACGTGTAGATGTTCTTGCTGATGGCATCAGCTAAAGTATCAGACAGCACCCAGAATCAATTGTCAGGTTGTGAGTGACTGAGCCCTTACATGATTCTGCTCCCAGCCTTCAAGCTGCCCTAGCTGACACTGTGTGAAGCAGAGATGAGTAATCCCTACCAGACTTTGATCAGCTTAAATAATTACAGGCCAAATAAATATCAAAAATTTAAGCCACTGGATTACGAGGTGATCGTTATACAACAATGGGTAACTCAAATGAACACAAAAAGGACTGTGGTATGATCAACTACTTTACAGATGAAGAAATATGCTAAGTGGCATAGCTGAGTTGTGGATTCCAGGGTGCCTGAATCCACAGTTTTACTTCTTTCTCTTCTTCGACCTACTCCTTTGGGAAAGTAGAGGTTGACCAGAATGACATTGAGCTGAACTAAAAAGTCTGTTAAGCTCTAGCCTGAGAAGATTGAACCCAGCTGAGAGAAGGCGAGATTTGGAACCTGCCAAGTGTTCAGGCCTTCCTTGAAATAAGGCACACTTTGCACTCAAGAAAATTTATGGTCAAATTCTGCCCTTATATTTACGAGCTTTGGTGTGGCCTCGAGAAAGCTATATAATTTCTCTGTGTGCAAGTTTCCTGAGTTGAGAAGTGATGATATAATATCTGCCTTGCAAAATTGTCATCAGGTTTACAATTTTTGTATGGAAATAAGAGAAACTATTATTAGGAGTCTAGACGTGTGAGTGGAGTCATCTGAAAATCCTGCTGGAATACGGGTGGCACATATTCATTGCTCTCTGACTTCTGATCAAAATGTCCACATTGAACTTGGCTATTACCTCTTTTTCTTCTGGAATCCTGCTGCCACTTGCCCTCTCTTCCCCTAGTTTCCGATACTCACCACCCTCAGAGCCTCTAATTATCAGGAATCTGTCACTTGCCCTACTACATGAAAAGGTTCCTCACATCTCCTTCCCTTATCACAAAATTTCTGCCTTGGATTTTAGCTAAAATCGATTATTTGTTTAATGACATTCAGGTGCAAATGAGGCTTAACCCCATGAGACCTTTGCTTTTTAAAAGAACAACTCATTAACTACTATGAATCTTTAATTGATAGAAGTAGTGGGAGAGACAATTTTGTTCCCAGAGTTCTTTGCCTGCTCTCTCTTTCCACCCACAATAAGCAAAAAATACCCCTGAAAGCTACTTTGTAACCTCTCTGCGCCCCTTTTGGAAAACACTTCATATCCCAACAGGGCCCAATAGAAATCAGTTGTTGCCTGGGGAGATAACTGAGATTGGCAGCAAAACACAAATGAACTTTATTTTTAAATTGCGACAATTTTTTCCTATTTCTTATCCACCACAAATAGTGGATGGAGTTGGGTAGGGGAGGAGGCTGCTATTTATTGATCGCCTTGACATAGCAAGTGCTTTATTATGTAGCTCTCATTTAATGTCATTGTCTGCTTGTGTATTTAGTTTCTGTATTAGATAAACTTTCTTCTCTTAGAAATACATTCACTATTAGTAATTACTTGAGCCCTATGAGACACTCAAAGAAAAGAAAGAAAGAGAGAGAAAGAAAAAGGTGATTGTGTTTTTCTTTTGACTATGGCAGGGTGACTTTACTCCATTTTGTTTGACAAACGCATTTCTCTATGCTGAGCTATAGAGGCTCATGAGGTAGAAATTACAGAGAATGAAGCGTATAACTGGAAGGTCTTTTGAACAGCCATTTGATTCACTCCTTGGGAAACATGCGAGAGAGGTTTAAACAGCTCAGAATAATGAGGGAGATGAAGAAAGGGAGTAGGAATAGCTAGATAGGGCTTGTATCATATCACACATATTTTTATTCACTGTAGTGTCCCCAAAATTAAAAAAGAAAACCGTAAAAGACATTATGATTTAATCAAACTATGGAAATATTTTGGCCTAAACAATATCAAACAATCCCATCCAAATCTCTGGCTCCATTTCCTGTCAATATAAAGTTGTTAATTTCTTTGCATTTCCTTTGGATTTATTACTTTCAATTTTTATTTTGAGTGCTTTTTAAATAATTAAAATAATTAAGCCCACAGTTTCATTATGGTAACTTTCCATTTTCTTTAGCCTCAATTTGATTCCCTTTGACCACAAATTTCCCCATCCAGAGCTCATATCTCAATAATGTCACTTTACAGTGCCAATATGTATTCTAGTCTCAAAGTTCCCATGGATGGCTGTGTTTCAGAATTTTCTGGAGAGATTTGAAAATTATGGATCTCTAAGGCCCATCCAAAGCTAGGGACCATAATTCTTTTCACATCTGTCCCTTGCTTTCTATTCTCATTACTACCTAATCCACATTTTCGCTTGTTGGGTTGGCAATTATTCATTAAGCTATGTCTTCATGTAGTCTCCTATATTCCCAAGAATGCTTTTGCTGGACTAATATTCCTAAAAGAATACATCACACATGTTGTTCCTATGTTCAATAATGTTAATTTATTCTACTTGCTTTCAGGAATACAATTATCTTTAGTCTGACATTTAAGGCTTCTACCACTTGTCTTCTACACACCTTTCCAACAAAAGTCAGTTTTTAACTGACTTGAGTCCTCACTAGCACAGAAATTTGATGAATCTTTCTGTTTTAGTTTGGGCTGCTATGACAAAATACCATAAAGTGAGTAACTTAAAATAAAAACCTTATTTTTCACAGTTCTGGATGCCGGGAAGTCCAACATTAAGGTGCTAGTAGATTCAGTGTCTGAGGAGGACCCCTTTCTTGGTTTGCAGATAGCTGCTTTGTAGTTGGAAGCTCTGGTTTCCTTTTCTCTTTAGAAGGACACTAATCCCACCATGGGCCTCCACCCTCATGACTTAATTTAAACTGAATTACCTCCCAAAGTCCTTGCCTTCTCATATCACCACATTGAGATTAGAGCTTCAATGTATGCATGTGGGAAAGACACAAACATTCAGGCATAACACTATCTTTCCTATTAAAAGACTTTTTTCCCCATGAGTTTTTTTTTACAACATGAATTTTTTTTTTTTCAAACTTTATGCTGAAAAAATTTCAGGCTTACAGAAAAGTGCTTATATGAAGAATTCCTGATTACCCTTTATTCAGATTCCTCATGTTAACATTTTACCACATTTGTTATATCATTCTCTCTCTCTTTCATGTATGCAGACATGATGCTTTTTTACTTCTACCTACTCAATTCTACCTACTCAATTATGTATCTCTTAAATACAAGGGCATTCTTCTAGATAACTATGGTAAAGTGATCACAATAGGAAATTACCGTTGATACAATACTGTCTTCTAATCGACAGAAAATGAAAAAGCCAGACATTAAAGAAGAAAATATTGGCAAAATATACATGTGTGAAGCCCTTGTATTGAGACTATAAAAAGAACTTTTATAATTCAACTATAAGAAGATAACTGCTCCCTTCCCCACTGGGCCAACGACTAGAACACCTCACAAAAGAATATTGGTAAATGGTTAATAAATGCATGAGGAAGTACTCAGTATTATAAATGCGAGTTAAAACCACAGTGAGACTATGATACACTCAGTAAAATGTCTAAAAATGTGAAGATAATATAACGACCCCAAATGTTGCAAAACTATGAAGTGATTGGAGCTATCATGCATTGGTTGTGGAATATAAAATCATTCAGTCACTTTGAAAAACTGCTCGGCAATTTCTTAAAAAGATAAACAATAGATTTTCCATGTGAATCATCAATTTCACTCCTCTTTAACTGAAAAATGAAAACATATATTCACAAAAAGATTGTGCAAGTATACTGATAGCATCTTTAGGTATAAAAGCAAATAACTAGAAACCACTCAAATGTCCATGTTTAGGAGAGGAGATCAATTATAGTCTACTCATACAATGGAATAAGACAGTGGACACAAAAGAATAAAGACTTTATGATTCAACTTATACAAGTTCAAAATAGGTAAACATAACCTATAGTGATAGAAATCAGGATATTTCTTGCCTTGGCAGACAGTACACTGACTGGTCAGGTTTACAAGCAAACTTTCTGGTGAGATGGAAATGTTCTATATCTTCATTGGAATGTGGGTTTTCCAGGTGTCTATCTTTGTCAAATTTGATTGGCTCATGTGCATTTCACTGGGTCAATTATATCATAATAATAAATGTAATACAAAAGATGTAGGCAGGGTGCACTTGAACTACAGAGATATGCAGGAAGTCAGGTTTACTGGAAGTAGACCTACTAACAGAGATATGCAGGAAGTCAGGTTTACTGGAAGTAGACCTACTAACAGAGATATGCAGGAAGTCAGGTTTACTGGAAGTAGACTTACTATATACGGGATGGGAAGGCCTGGGTGGGAGCAGAGATTTCCAAAATTCAGGAGAGTGAGTTCCCTACAAGAAAGCCAGTGAACTGAGTTCACTTAGAGACACAGACAACCTTTGGTGAATTTGCAGAGATGGAAACAGATAGAACTCAATTATCCTCTATCCTTTCCATTTCCTGCCAGGCCTTTCCATTGCTTGAACATTTGAAAGCCAAGAGGGCATGATTGCTGTGTAGCATGTAGTTCCTTTTGGTCAGCTATAGAGTAGAGAAGAGAAGGAAGGAGATTGGATCTTAAGAAGAAAACAGAAGATATCTGCATTCACCTTGTTTTTACTCAACTTCAAAAGGCATCATTTAATTGTCATGATGGTGGCTTGGCCAAGAGAGTCTACAGATTAGGTGGTGGGGGATGGTAAGTGAGTTGAGTATATAAGAAAGAATGATTGGAATGATTGGTTCTAGAATTTAAGTTGTTTAATAATGGATACGAACACATGATGGGATGAGGGATAGTGTGATCCTGGTAGCACTGATGGAATATAAGTCTAGTAGGGTCAAAGGATTTTTGGAGTTGGAGTACTAGAAGAGGTTTTTGCAAATAAAACTATGGAGGGATTTCAATTAATAGTAGCAAAAGTCAAGTATATGTCCATGGGAATCAGTGGGAAAGGTAGCATAGAATACAAAATGATTGTAGAAGAGGAAACCAAGGAACCAAACAATCAGGGTAATGGAAGAATTGTTTGCATATATCTTGAAATCATTAAGAATTATCACAGGATGTTGAGAGCGGCAGAGAGTGAAGAGCTAAAAGTTTCAAAAGAATGATGAGGAGTAATGAGAGGAGAACCAGAGATGACTGCAATCAGAAGTGGGTGGTATAGTCTGTTAACTTGAGTCATCCTTGATACCTACTCTTTCTCAGCCCCCGAGTTAACCAATCATTAAGTCCTGTCAATCTATTGCTTTTCTCAATATTGCACTACTCTAGTCACCAGCCAGATTTTTAAAAAAAAAATCATTTCTCCCTGTTTCAGAACATTTGTTTTCTAATTGGTCTTCCAGTATCTACTCTTGTCAGTTTGTTTTCTTTGCTGCTGTCACAGTGAACTTTTTTCCAGTAAATATGATCATGCAATTCCCCCTTATCTTCCTGGGATCCAGCGCTTAAATTTTTTCAGTAGATCTCTGCTGATTTTAGGATTAGGGGCAGAATCCTCCAGGTCTAAAAGGATCTGAATGATCTGACTGCAGGTCTACCCATCTAGTCTTATCCAGTGACATATTTCCCTATCATTTCTCTGTGCACCAGTCACAGCAATTTTCCTGTTCTGTCCTCCAACTGGCTCTTTGCAGATGCCGCTTGCTTTGTGTGGGATGTGCACTCTTTTACCTCCCTGGGTTCCACCACATTGATTAGGAGTCACTAGCTGAAGTTTTGTTCAAATATCACCCACCCAAGAAAACCATTCTCTACATCTCCCAGACTGGGTCAATGCTGGCGAGGTTGTCTGTATGTGGAACTGTGTGAGCGCTTCTTAAGGATGACATCTAAAGGGTTCTCTTATATGGGAAATGTTTAAAATTATGTTGGCTTCTCCTTTGTTTAGGGCTATGCTCAACTGGTTGCTGGGACAGTAAAGACCAACAGACACAAATAAGAGAACACCTTTAACGAAGTCACAAATGAAGTCTGGTTTAATGAATGGTTTCACAGCACAGGAGTCCAGTGGAGGAGAACTGGACAAGTGTGTAACTTTTACTGGAAGCTCACTCCAATGCCATTTTTATAGCCCAGTGATTCTTATTCCACACTGAAGAATAAGGACTGATTTTGAGCTGCATGCTTTGGTTCAAAGTGAAACAGGTTCCGCTAATCTAACCAGTCAGGGCACTGCAGTAAAGGAAAAGCCCAGTGTCTCCAAGTAGCAGAACGGGCCTTTATTAGTGACACTGTGTGGTACCATGTGATGCCAACAATAGTGTACCAATTAGTGGTCTGAAAATTGATTTTCATTAGATTTGAAAGCATACCAATACTGGTCATGTTTGCACAACTCTATAAATGTACTTTAAAAATTATTGAGTTGTACACATACAGTGTGAATTTAAGGTATAATTTATGCCTTGATAAAGTGATAAAAAGTATTAAATAATGATACCAACCCTTGGTCCCATTCTTCAGTCAATTATATCAGAACCTCTGGAGGTAGGGTTTGGGTATCGTTAGGTTAAAATCTCCCCAAGAAAGTTTAGCAATATCTAACAGAGGCCCATATGCATTCACTTTTTGATTCAATCCTGTTTCTAGAAAGTTGTTCTGGAGACAGCAATACAAATAACATACACAGTGTTATTCACTGGAGCACTGTTTGAAAATTTAAAGTATGGAAAACCATCTAAATACCCATACATAAGAGAATAGTCAAATAAACTATGCTGCATCCACACAATAGAGAGTATTATACAGCTATAAAAAAGAGTGAGAAAGACCTTTCTAAACCAATATACAGTGGTATCCAGGGTATACATTTATAAGAAAGATAGAAAAGTACCAAAATATATCAATAGTAGGGTAGGGTACCCTTTAACTACAAATGAAAGAGATATAAGAATGAATACACACACACACACACACACGCACGCACGCGCGCGCATCTGCTCATTTGGGCAGAAAGGAATATGGAAAGACTAAATTAGACACTAAAGTGATTATCGAAGAGGTCAGTGGTAATGGAGTGGAAAGAATGTGGGAGTGGGAATAGGTGGAAGGCATGAGTGGGGGCATATCTCTAAGTGCACCTTCTTGTAGAGTTAGTTCTGTTAGGACCAAGCAGTGTTGCGCGCATTAAAAAAATAGGTAATTAGTATTAACTAAGACGTGTGGGGAATCCCAACAGAATACACATGGTACCCTATGAATCCAACTGCGAAAAAGGAATACTACTGCCATAACAAATGGGATAAAAGAGAAAAAAGTAAGCGTAATATTGGAACTACTTGGCCTATGAAGCCAAAGACACACGAATATGGTACTCTTTTCGGTAAATTTGTTTTTCACAGAGGTTTGCATGAGTCATTCTCAAACTACATATATTCTAAAACTGAAAAAATAAGTAAATAAATTGTGGATAGCGAGAGCCAATTTATTACCGTCAGAGAAAGGAGTAACAAATGAAGAAAGAGGGAAGGCTAGAATGAACCCTGTGGATTAAGGTCATAGGGATAAGTTGTAACTAGTGGAGGGGGAGATACAGAGATAGATACAGATGTTTCTGTATTTGTGTATTCCTGTATATGTTTCCTTGCTTTGTTCACTTAAAGGCCCTAGAAACAATGACATCCCAACAGCAATGAGTATACTATACCTAATGCCCAAACTTGGTTTCTAAGTACTATTTTTCAATAAAACAGCTGAGTCCAGGGCTAAGCGCAAGGTAAGCCTGGTTTGTGATTTCAGAAAGTAAATGTTCAAAACATGATGGAAGCATATTGAAAAGATCAGACACCAACCTGAAGTTGTTCCCAATTGCCAAAGCTGGGAATATTGGATTACAATTCATAGGATAACATAAATATCCAAGTCTGTGCTGTAAAACCAGATAATTGAACAAATAACTAACTACATAAAAAGGAAAGGACTGTTTTCCTTGCAGTAGAATTCCAATGAGTAAATGTAAAAGGAACCGTGGAAATACAAAATCGCCATTTGGCAAATGCCGCTGTAATAATTGTTTTAGGGAAGCCTCAATGGATGCTAAAATTAGTGGGCAAACATATAATTAGAAACAAGATATTGGCATAATCTCGGAATATCTCACCACAAGACACAAATTACAAAGAAAAAAGTAGTATCCTTACAGTGGAGGAACTTGGCAGACCCCAACTTCACCAAGCAATCAAAATTAACGTCGCCAGTAGCGTGACACATCGACATCCTGGATCTGCTGATAGGATGGCCTGGGAAGGGCATGGCAGCATTTCTGCGGTTTCTCGTCAAAAATACATAACTTTCAGATGAACCATGAGAGACTGTGGACTCTGAGCAACAAACTGAGGGTTTTGGAGGGGAGGGGGTGGGGGCTGGGCGAGCCTGGTGGTGGGTACTGAGGAGGGCACGTACTGCATGGAGCACTGGGTGTAGCGCAAAACAATAAATCTTGTAACACTGAAAAAAATGAATAAATAAAATTAAAAAAAAATTCATAACTTTCATTTAATCATGAAGAGACATCAGACAAACCCAAACTGAAGAACAGTATTCTTCAAAAGTGTGAAGGTCATGAAAGACGAAGGAAAAGAAACTGAGGGCCAGTCCCAGACTGGAGGAGACTGAGAAGACATAACGGCCAAATGCAATGTGGGATCCTCGATTAGGTCTTGTTTGGGGGTTGGGGGAGGCTCTCTGGAGAGTGAGGCAGGACTCGGTGCTTTTAGAATAGGTGATTGCTTGAGTAATTGAAGAGGTCAGGCCAAATGCACAATCCAGGATGTGGTATGAGCCATAGAGTCTTGAGGCACCCTGTACTTTTCCAGTGTAGTCTCTGTCAAATTATAATCACATACCTGTTTCTGCTATAAGAATATAAGCTCCGTGAACACAGATAGGTGCCCATCTATCTCATTCACCGCTCTGTCCCAGGGCTGAATCCATTATTCAATAAATGTGCAGAAAAACATAGCCTCAGTCTTCCTTTGCTGGTCAGGCCCCTGCAAGCACATTCCTCTCTCACCTTTGCTCTGAGGACCTCCATTGGTTGGAATGCTCTGTTCACAGGTAACGAGGGGGAGAGGGGAGGGAGGGGACTCTATCCTCTATTTAATGCCTCTCTTTCGTTTGGATTCAAGGCAAGCCCCATTTTTATTGGGAAGCATCCCAAGCTTTGGAAACTAGATATACATATTCAGGTGCCTGTGCTTCCGTACTCCGGCCTACACACCACCTCAAGTCTTTCTTCCTTACCAGGCTCAGCTACTTCAACAGTAGAGAAAAGGCTTTATATTTTTGAGCAGTGATTTTCAAACTGTTTTTTAAATTTGTTGTTTTGTAATTATTGATGAGTAGATTGTTTGCTTATGTTTACAAGCTCCTTTTCTTTAAAAAATTCATTGTATAATGCCCAGAGATGTACATAAATAATACAGGTAAACGGAACTACTCTCGTCTGGTTGGGGGAGAGGAGGGAGGGGAGCGGGCTGGGGAATAATGCAGAGCATTCCCAACTGACCACTCCGTTCCCAGCCACCACTCCTCTCCGGGAGCCTTTGAGGTACAGGTGACAAACGTTTTGTCCATAGTTTGAAAACTCTGGGATCGATGATTGCTACAATTTTCTGCCATCTTTAGAAGCACTGGTTGGTATCTCCTGTGAACAATGACATCCTGCTCCCTTCCATTTTGTATTTACCATGCTACAATCTCACCTAGAAAAAACAGAGTGTATCTTTTTTTTTTTTTTTTAAAGGTTATTTATTTGACAGAGAGGAGAGAGATCACAAGTAGGGAGAGAGGCAGGCAGAGAGAGAGGGTGGAAGCAGGCTCCCTGCTGAGCAGAGAGCCCGATGCGGGGCTCAATCCCAGGACCCTGAGATCATGACCCGAGCCGAAGGCAGAGGCTTTAACCCACTGAGCCACCCAGGCGCCCCGGGAGTGTATCTTTTTAGACTCAAGACGTGGTACAAAGCCTTCACCTCTTGATTCACTTGGTGAGTTTCTTGATGATTATCACAGGACCAGGATTTCCAGAAATTTTCCTGAGATGGTCCCCATATGGGGCCTGAGGACAGAGAGAGGGTTTGAATTAGTAGACAGAGGTCATTATCTCTTCTCAGTGAGGACTGTGCAATAGTAATGTCAGACAGGAGGCCATGGAACAAGGAGCCATTTGGAGTTTTGGAGGTCACAAGGAGATATCACAGGTGCAGGATGGACTGAGGACGGGGGGCTGACAAGGTCCATAAGTGTAAGAACCTACTGCAACCCAAGAT
This sequence comes from Procyon lotor, assembly GCA_028646535.1. Lineage (NCBI taxonomy): Eukaryota > Metazoa > Chordata > Mammalia > Carnivora > Procyonidae > Procyon > Procyon lotor. The sequence continues at coordinate 63,233,872 of CM053605.1, forward strand.
GACCTAAATCTAGATACAGAAATGACCATGCTCTGTCTTACATTAATTCCCCATGGTAACCTCCTCAGCAAGTTATTCGGATAACAAGTTATTTGGATTCCAAGATAATTGCAACTGGCTAGTTTCCAGTTACCTTAAAGATCTTTCCAGTACCTTAAAGATCAAATACCCACAGCACGTGGGCAGGCTCCAAGACAAAACTTTCCCCGACATTCCCCAGTCCTCATCTCTCAGCCCCCATTCTCGGCTCAAGCCTGAACTCTTTTTCAGATCCAGATGAGAAACCCAGATCAGATGAGAAAATGATGACTACTGGAAGGAATGCTGGAGCACTCTCCCTAGGAAGTTGTGCTGGCTGGAGGGGTGGCGCTTGCTGGCTGGCTGTTGGTGGGAGCATCCTGCCCTCTGCTGGATTTGGCAGGAAGAGTGCATTTGCGTTGCCTGCTAATTAGATGGAAAGTTTTTATTTTCTCCGAAAACAAATATTTGCTTGCATGTTGATGAGGTCTAATTACTCAGGGAGCACATCCTTTAAATGACATGGTTTCTTAGGGGATTTCCAGGTATCCAGGAAAAAATCCTTTTCATATGTCTACTTCCTGCTCAGAAAGCAGGGGTGTAAAATATGCAGTGCAGACATTTTTACAGAAAAGTAAAGAATCAAAGCCATGTTTCTAGTATTATTAAAAAAATTTTTTTTTAAGATTTTATTTATTTATCTGACAGAGAGAGAGAGAGATCACAAGTGGGCAGAGAGGCAGGTAGAGGGAGAGGGGGAAGCAGGCTCCCTGCTGAGCAGAAAGCCCGATGCGGGGCTCGATCCCAGGACCCTGAGATCATGACCTGAGCCGAAGGCAGAGGCTTAACCCACCGAACTACCCAGGCACCCCTTTAAAATTTTTTTAAAGATTTTATTTCTAGTAATTTTTAATGCATTCGTATGGTCTGATGTGATAGAACTTCGGGAGTGCCATCAGACTGCTTGGGTCTAATTCTGCGAGATACTAAATCTCCCTGAGACTGAGTCTTTTCATGTGTCAGGTGTCAAACCCACTTTGAAAGGTTGTCATGAGGATCGAGCAAGCTAATCACATATGTGAAAGGACTTTAGTGTGCCCACTAACACCGTGGCGTTTTTTTTTTTTTTTACCATGGCTTTTTATACGTAAGCACTATGTGCAGGTTCACACAAGAGTACACACACACACACACACACACACACACACACAAAAGTTTCACACAAAAGCACAAGGTAACATTGTTTGATTATTGACTTTTATTGACTTCCTGAAATTGATTCTGAGTAAAACTAGAAAACTGACACCAATATTTCAAATCTAGAGAATGAACGGAGCCTTCTTAAACATATTGAAAGCAAGCAGGATGCCCTTAATGTAATTTTCGTAAGACGGCCTGGACACAGAGTAACTTGTTGCTAAGTAGTATTTACCTTCAAGTGCCTGTCATTGTGTTCTGTATAATTCATAAGAACATCTATATTTCTCACTTTCATAAATAGAAAAATGGCCAATATGAACTTGCAGGAGAATATTGTACAGGTATCCAATCCCTCCCTTCCTTCCTTTCCTCTTTTGTTCTGGGTCTTTCTCTATTCCTCACTGTCCTGTATATTTCCTGTTTGATTTAATCAGAAATAAGTTGTTTCCACTAGCATTGTCATAGCTGACGAGGCTGAGCCATTTCTTGTCCCTTGTAGCAATTCTATAAGCAAACCTACCCTTTTCTCTTTGGTGCTATTATTACCATGGGAGTAGAATATGATCCCAGCTCTTAAATCATCGGTCATCCAAAGGGTAAAAAGTTGAATGACAAAGATGTTGATATTAATGTAGTAGCTCTTTAGTTTAAAAAAACAGATTTTAACTGAAAATTTGTTTAATTGATTTTATTCTCTTCATTAGCAGATCTGCTTAATAAAGGGTTTTTAAAAGCTCCCATTTGCGCTTGCCGCTGAAGAGTAAACCCAAGTGTAATTGATCTCCTTGCCAACCTCAATAAGTGCTATATTGATGTTTTATAGAAAATCTAACTTCAAGAAAAATTTAACACTAGTTGCTGAAGATACAAAGGAATAAGATATGATCCTGGTATGTGAGATAATCAGGCTTTAGATACCTATATAAAAAAATATGTGATAAAGTGGTGATGTGGAAATTGAGGAAGAAATAACCAGAAGAAGTCATCTAATCTTGAAAAATGAAAAATTTTCCAGGTGAGCAAAGTGTGTGTGTGTGTGTGTGTGTGTGTGTGTGTGTGTGTGTGGTTGGAATAGTAGGCAAGGGAGCAACCTTCAAGGCAGAGAGTACCAGAGAAGTATGATATAGTATTATGGAAATCTGTGCTGTCACTAGAATAACAGGGCGGGTGAGCTTGAGGCAAGAAAGGTATTTTGGAGCCAAATGAAAACCCTGTTTAAGTGCTACGATGTGGAGCTTGAATCTAACCGGGTATGTGTGTTAACCAATACACTTGAGTCATGGATCAATATGAGACCTCTATACTTTGTTAGGGAAGTGTTTACTAGGGAAGAAAGTTGGGTTGAGGGTGGTATTATAACTCCCTGGTCTTTAAAAATATGTGTAAGTTGCTGAGTGAGAACTGCACTAACCTCTATGTTCCATGCAAACTGGGCTGAATTGGTGGCTCTCAGAACAGACTAGAATCCTTAGCCTCTTTAAAACACAACAGCTTAAATCCCTTTTGATGCATCAGAGAGTCGTGCATTTTTTAAAAGTAGTTGTGTCTAGTTAGTCTTAGGTAACCATATACTCTAGAATATCTGCAATCCAGTGCCT
>CM053605.1:63237187-63335930 GCA_028646535.1 Procyon lotor
CCTCTCCCACTCCCCCTGCTTGTGTTCCTGCTCTCACTTGTCTCTCTTTGTCAAATAAATGAATAAAATCTAAAAAAAAAAAAAAGTAGAGATGATGGCAGAGCGGGAGGAAGTCTAGAGTGAATGAAAGTAAGGAAACCATTAATGCTCTTGGTCAGCCCCTTCAAAGCAATAGAGTCTATAGAAAAACTGCAAGGACAGTTGCTTCTTTCTCTACGTTTGGCCAATCCATCCCCTGGGATATGTTCATAGAAGCCAATGTTTCTGTAAAACAAACCAGTTCTCTGCCCAAACTCATGTTTTTACAGATGTCACGGGGATTTTCAGTGTTACCTCTAAAACGTCTGGCTAAGATGTTTTCAGAGAAATGAGTCTTGGAATTCAGTATGTAACATTTCTCTTTGTTTAAGTCTGTGAACTTTCTAATTCATGCTATATTATAAATTGGGGAGGGGGCAGCAACAAAGGTACATGTAATGGTCTATTCGCTGTTACCTTCATTTTTCTATAAATAAACACTGAATTGTCCATCTTTTCCCACTGTCATTTCAACTGGACTTTCTAAAATGTCTTAGAGAAATTTGAAGCCCTAATTATATTCTTCAAATGCTTGTCTCTCTCCAGGAAGTTGGATGTACTTATTTCCTGTAGTCTCTGCTCCATGTTCAGGAGAATATATTTCCCTGCACTTTTAGTTCTCATCTTGACCTCCTGGTTCTAATCAAACCCTTCCAGAATTGGACCCTAACATGCTTGTTTTCAGCATACTGGGTCCTTGGTCCACACTCAAGTTTATGCTCTCCATTTCTGCCTCCTCAAATTACTCTGGGATCTCTTCCCATGTTCCCTTGCACGAACCTGCCTACAGCACCTAATCCCAGGTGTCCGCAGTGAGTGGCCATATGTGTAGGCATGGTAGAAAAGAGTGCTGTTTTTCCATTCCATTTGGGGAGGTATCAATGCACTTGGTTCAAACATGACTGTAATCATTTCTGATAAACTTGACAGAAAAAAGGTGTATCTAAAGCTGTATTTTCCATCGAGTCACCACGGAGCTGTTTTTTATAGAGAAGAACATTTTCTTTCCCCTCCTTTAGTAACATCCCGTGGGCTTCTCCATCAGCCCAGGATAGGAGATTCTGGTGGTTGGATCTCAAAAGGTGATGTCGCCGATGCCAGAGCATGAATCATCGTGGTGTGTGCCTTGTCTCACTGCTTTGCTCTGTGGCACCTCGGAGATGATGCATGTGAATTCACACTCCACCATGCTCCCCTTCTTTCCTCTTCATCTCTATTTTCTCTCTAAGGGCAGTTTTGGCTGTCACCAAACCCTGTCTCCCAAGCGCCAAATTCTCAACTGCAAATGGTGTTGTGCTTATTTATAGGACCATCTTGTCATTTGGGCCAGTTCATCTTTCAGTGAACACATGCCTACTGGTAGTATAGCTATGATTTTAGCTGCTGTTTTGTGAATATAGAAGTCACGAACAGAATTGTGAAATGCTAATTTAAAACCAAAATGTCTATAGGTAGGCTCAAATGCCTGTTGAATCACTCAATCTCTTCAGAGGTGTGAAGCTAGGTTAGCCTGGAGCTGTACTCCATTATCACATAAACCCCTTTGTTTCCTGTTAGAAATCCTGGTGCTATGAACCTGTCAGGTAACCCCATCATGGCATCTATCTCTAGCATTCAGTAATTTGTTTAGCAAATCTAGAGAGAGCCAATTGCTAGGTATTCTGGTAGGTGCTAGAGAAACAAGTGTAAAAAAGTTGAGACCCTGCCCTGAGGGAGCTTACAACCTACTAGAAAATATGGAAAAGAAAGAGCTAGTTAATAATATGGTGTGGTAAGAAAAATGCCCCAGGCTAGAGGAACATGTGTTCAAAAGAGGGATGCTCAGGGGCGCCTGGGTGGCTCAGTCGTTGGGCGTCTGCCTTCAGCTCAGGTCATGATCCCAGGGTCCTGGGATCGAGCCCCACATCGGGCTCCCTGCTCGGCAGGGAGCCTGCTTCTCCTGCTCCCATTCCCTCTGCTTGTGTTCCCTCTCTCGCTGTGTTTCACTCTGTCAAATAAATAAAGTCTTTAAAAAAAAAAAAAAGAGGGATGTTCAGAATGGCTTTGGAAAGGGTTGGTCAGGGACAGTTTCCTGGAAAGGCAGTGTAGAACCAAGGAAAGATGCAAAAACTGTGGGGGTCTGACACTTTCAGGTCCCTCCTCCATGGGAGTCACCTACCTGCACGATGCAGGTGATCCGAGCACACATAGGGATTCCAGAAGCACCAGGGTGAGATACCAGCAAATCATGCAAACCAAACTTGGCCAGGCTCTGGGAAAACAACCACCATTAATCTCTGGTTTTGGGGGTGTTTGGGTTTGTTAAAATTTGGGGGCATTTTCTCAGTGTTACTAAATACATGTTAAACAAAAACTATATATCAACGTTGATTTCTTTTCTGTGAACAAAATTCCCGAATGTGTCTTGTGGATCCCGGGGTTCTGCTGGTGTCGGACTGCGGATCTAACTTTTCTGGAAGTTAGCATGGGGTCCAAACTGATCTATGAGAATGGACCTGCCTCGTGAATAACCTCATCTGAGAGGATGTGTGTGGGCAAGACTGAAGCGAGGCTGCCAGTTTCCCCAGGATGCCTTCTGTAAATTCTTTTTGGTGCTCCTCAGATTCTTGGAACCTTCCTCTCCTAACACTTGCCACGATGGCTCTTCAGCTTGATCTGCCTGTAATGTCCAGGGTCTCCACTTCACTCCTCCCTTCTCTTCATTCTTTCTGTAGCATCCCAGTATCCTCATTCGTGTTATGATTACCCCCCCACTGCTATTACTTGCACAACTACTACAACCACCACTACCGTTTCTACTACTACCTTGCTCTTTGTACTACTCCTCCCACTGCTGCTACTGCTAGTAAACTACTACTTGCGCTACTACCACTATTACTACAGCTCTCATATCAACAGTCACTACTTCCACTACTGCTCAGACTCCTACTACTTCTACTTCTACATCTCCTACTACAACTACTACCACCACTATTTCTACTACTACTATTTGTACATTTTAAAGATTTTTTAAATTTACTCATCTGAAACAGAGAGAGAGAGAGAACAAACACGAACAGGGGAGGAGCAAGGGGAGAGGGAGAAGCAGACTCCTCGCTGAGCAGGGAGCCCGAAGCGGGACTCGATCCTGGGACCCTGGGTTCATATCTGTGCCAACAAAGGCAGACGCCCAACCAGGCATCCCCTCTACTTCTATGACTACTTGGACTGCTGTTGCCACTACTACCACCACTTCTGCCCTTCCTCTTCTTACCACTACTACTAAAGCTTTTTGTTGTTGTTGAGTGACTATATTCCAGGCACAGTCCAAAGCATTTTTTCATATCTGCAGAACAATCCTACAAACACAAATAAATATATTTATCTTCATTTTTCAGGTGAGGTTACTGAGGCTCAGAGAGTTTTAAAAACTTTGGTTCATGGAATATTATACTCAGCTTACGGAACACATTAGAAGTTAATCTACAATATGTAGCAGTAAAGTGCTATTGGGCTCTGTTTATAATCCCTGTGATTTAGCAGGCCCACGGGTCCTCACAGAGCTTCCTCGTCTGTGATCTACCGGCAGCAACATGACTGGGACAGCCTGGTGTGTTGGGCAGTTCTCATAAATTTCAAGGTATCTTAGTCTTGGGCTGCTATAATACCACAGACTGGTGGACTTCACCAGCAAACATTTATTTCTCCCACTTTGCCCAGTTCACGGGACTGGGAAGTCCAAGAGCACAGGGCCAGCATGATTGGATTCTGCTGAAAGCCTGCTTCCCTCTTACCGTGTGTCATAGGATGAAAATATCAGAGAGAGAAAATAAAAATCTATATTTATAGCTTGTCTATTAAAAGACAAGGCTCACTTGTCTTTTCTTATAAAGGCACTAATTCCATCATTAGGGCTCCACCCTTATGATGTAAGTACCTCCCCAAGGCCTCATTGTCAAATACCACCACACTGGATGTTAGGGTTTCAATCTATAATCTCAGCAGGGGTGGGAATGTAAACATGCAGTTCATGATACAAGTCAAACGAAGGGTCTTGGGGGCAAGTGGGCCTCATTAGAGGAGAAACGCAGTCTGGAAGACTCCAGAATCAGCAGTCTGTGAGGAGCCCTGAACACTCCATCCTGGGGTGGAGTGTCACTCGTGTTCGTTTCGTTTTGGTTTCTTTTTGTTTTTGTTTGCACTGTCTGTTGAGTACTGGTTGTCATGGGCTTAGAGATGTTATTTCTTTGCCCAAAAGGTAATCTGAGGTACTGTCGTTGAAACTACCGCTCTTGGGGACAAGGAAAGAGGTGCCCGGATTATCAGACCAACATTGTTAATATCAACAATTCCCATGTAACCTTGTAAATATACGGACTCTTTGATTAACCCTAAACATTTTATTATTTTTTAAAAACCACTTTTTATGGAAAAAAATTTACTTATTTTAAGAATACATAAAATAAAGAACACAAAAACTAATTAAAAAGCTTCTGCCTATGCGAGGTGAGGGGCTGTGTGCATATGTGCACTTTGACAGATGGATTAGAAAGTGTAGAAGTTCCTCACCTAGAAGGGATGAAGATAGAGCAAGTGTTAAATTGGTCCTAATCAGATCATTGAAGAGGCACTTTTAGTGGTGGAGAAAGAGGTATGGACTGTGTGGCTAAGAATAGAATGTGCATTCAGCCTCAGGCCATGAGTTAGTGAATTAGTGGGGCTCTATCGCTTGTTGTTTTGAAGTAATGTCAACCTCAGTAGACATCTTCCCCCCTCCAATTTTATTGAGGTATAATTGACAAAATTGTAAGATATTTAAAGTGTATAACATGACGATTTGACGTACCTATACACTGTGAAAGGGTTTCCCTCCTTGAGCTAATTATCACATCCATCACCTCCCCGGTTTATCCCTTTTTTTGGTGTGGGAGAACATTTAAGTTCCACTCTTCTGGCAAATTTCAATTATATTATATAGTGTTAGCAACTACAATCCCGTGTTATACATGAGATCCTCCGACCTTATTTATTTTAGACTGACAGCCTTCTTGTTCATGCACCCTTCGTGCTAAAGATAAAAGGGTACTTAGGAGATATAAAAAAGAATCATTGATTCATTGTTATCTGAACACGAACCTTCCTTTCCCTTCCTTTTCCAGAATGTTGCCATAGACAGAAACAATGAAAAGCAGGGGAAAATGGTCTGGAGGAGGGCCAGAGATGACTGGAGTATCACATCAGTCCTGCGTACGATGATGATGATGATGATTTTTGCTGGTAGCTTGAACCAACTTTCAGAAGTCCCCGCTAAGTGTTGCCAACAAATCTTTGTAGGTAATGCTTTTCCCCTTCAAGAACTTCAGATAGAGCTAATTAGGGATGCTCTGTGTCCCTACCCAATCCCACCCTATGTGTCAGGGAGAACTCAGAGTATGCAGCTTGTACAGTTTGTATATTCATTACAATTCACACGGACATTTGTTCATATTCACTACCCAGTGATGGAATCAGCAAGATTTGTTTGTTACATAGTCATTCTCTTGGCTTATTTAATTTTATCCCTGTTTATACCAAAAGGGATGTAAAGTGGCTACATTTTAGTAAAATTGAATAAGTTGGCTCTTGACCACATTGAGCATGATTTCTTTCTTTTACTATTTTTGTTGTTGCTTAATTCATTGTGAGCGTAGAAAGTTCTCTTGCATTTGAGAAGCTGGTATCATCTCTAAGTAAGGAAAGGAAAATGGAGCTTTGAAACTGTGCCTGAAATGCCAGAAATTTGGAAGAGATGGAACACCTGATTCATAAGAAAAGACATCAAGCTCAGTCACCTTTAAGGAGCTGAAATAAGAGTTCATCTGTTTCTAAGATACTTGGGGAAGTTAAATCAAACAGGAAACAACAGAAGTTTCTGAGTCAGAGAGGAACTGCTTGTTACTCATTTGACTTTGCAAGCATAGTGATGATGCCATTGCCCCGAAACATACAGCCCTTAAGATAACTCATTGTGGATTATCAAAATACTATGGTAATACTCTCGCATCATGTTATCTCACGGGCACTTCACCTTCTCCATTTCTTTTAGAGTACTCCGACCCTTCATGCCTCTAGAACTAGATTGTGCTTTCACGAAAGTTTTAGAACATGGGGCACTCTGAGGAAGGAGAAGTTAACTTAACCCTCTCTATCTTTTGGGTGACCTACCCCATCCTATATAACTCAAGTGGGGAAACTACACATGAGAACAAACGGGAAGATCAGTGTTCCTCAAATGGGGAAACTACACATGAGAACAAATGGGAAGATCAGCTGCTCAGCATGACTGAGACAGTGCCCAGCCTCTCAAAATATAGGGAAAAACTGAACGTTAGATGCAAAAGTACTATGACCACTAACCTTGGCCTCCACAGACGCAGAAAACTTGTTACACCCAGTGAAAACCATGAAGGGGAAGCAGAATGGGGAAGTGGGATGGAAAGTTTTAAGTTAGTGGTCTCTTCACATTTTGGAAAAGGAGTAAGTCCATGTGGCATTGGCAGAAGTTGTCACATTGTAGTCACTGCTGTCATATGCTCTCTCTTGAACTGTACCTAAGAACTCTGGTTCTTTTTACTCTTTCCTCTTCAGAGGAGAGAGAATGCCTCTCTTCCTAAAGCAACCGTCGGATTCTGTAACGTGAGACCCTGTATCCACATGCCACAGCAACACTCAGCAGCTCAGGATTGCTTCAATTTTTGTATTCATGTTTATTGAGTCCTTCCTCGTGTCAGGTACTTGTGCAGTATTTGACTGTCCACAGAACCCTCCAAAGCTGGTCCTTTCCTACAGAGGAGAGCCCTGAGGCACAGAGAGAAGATGCAGCTCTTCCCAATAGCTTTCATTGCTTCATTGCATTCTGGCCCTGTAAGGTGCTTGTAGCACTAGTTTATCTCCCTGCCCCCCAACTTACTTTATCATTATCGTAGACATTTCAACTGTTCTTAAAGTTATAGAAGTAAGTGTGTGTATAAATAAAGCAAGGCTTAAAACATATGAGGACATAGACAAAAAGAAGTCTTCCCTCCCTTCTACCCAAGGGCTACTCCACAGAGGTAACTACAATTAATTTTAATGTATTCAGAAATTGCCTCTGCATAAACCAGGATATACACACATAGGCGGGCACATTCATTTTCATTTATGGATCTCCTAGGGTCCTCGTGTTATACCTGGACATATTATAATCATTTGGGAACAGGCTTATTTCTCTAAATTGACTGTGAGCCCTCTGAGGTCATGCTGGGCAGGCTGTTCTGGTTATCTGTTATTAAGTAACAAGTGATCCCAAGACTTAGAGGTTAGTTAAACTAATGGCAACTTTTTTTTCCCCTTAATTTCTCATGGATCTCCAATGTGAGCAAGGCTGGAGGGTAAAATCATCTTTGCTCCACTCACCATTGCTGGGGATGGCTCAGAGGCTGGGGCTGGAATCACATGAAGGCTCACTTGCTCATATGTGGGTGTTTGTGTTGGCTTCCAGCTGGGACCTCACGTGAGATGGTGGCTGGGACACCCGCACGTGGTCTTTCTGAGGAGCTGCTCGGCTTCCTCAGAATATAGTGGCTCGGTTGCAGGCATCCCAAGAAAACAGGGCAGAAACTATATATTTTTTAATAACATACCTTTGGAAGTCACAGAGCATCATTTCTGCAGTAGCTACAGCCTTATGCAGACTCAAGGGGATGGAATGTATATTCTGCCTCTCCAAAATCACATGGTAAGGAAAGCGTGTGGGATAGACTATATCGATGAGTCCATCTTTAAAAAATACAATTTGCCTCAAGTAGCTTTTCATATTAGGCTCATCCCTCTACTATCCTGATTTATCTCATAGCTTTGTATACAGCAGATGCTCAGTTAATGTCCACAAAATTGAATTGTTGAATCCCAGTTAGGAGGAGGAAGAGGAATAAGTTTTCTGCACTGAGTTGGGCTACCAAGGGTGGAGAGGTGGTAACTGGTGCTCGTTAAGATATTCCCCATTACTTCAAAAGGAGGATTGAGGTACAAAATATCACCAGAGACAATTGCTAGGGGTTGCTGAAAAGGTGCTTATAAAATGACTCCCCTGTGGTAACCAGCAGATGCCTCTGAGCTGTGTTCTTTCTCCAAAAGGTGTGTGAAAAGTGCCATTTGACTGTGCAGGAGAAACTGGGACTAGTGCTGTGCTGTTTCATGTGAGCAGGTGCACTGGCCCTGCATCCTCCAGGGACCACAGGCAGAGCAGAAAGCCCTGCCCCTTCCTGGTGAAGCTCACCTGAATTGTTCAAAAGCCCGAGCAGTGGTGTGGCAGTGGTTAAATGAGGATCAAAGTGAAAGCCTGGGTAGAAAAGATGAGGCCTAAGGTCCAGGCTGTGTCCTATAGGCTCTTGGATTCCGTGCAAGTAGCTATTATAGATGCCTATGAGAGAAAAGCCTGGATGCGACAGTGTCTCTGTCAGCCTTCTGATACCAACACAAGGTCGATAACACCCACTGAGGTCTGGCATTGGAGGACAAATCTCGTGATGAAGCAAAGCAGAGCAAGCTACACACAGGGAGTTGTGGACACAGAGGGAAGTCCTTGTTCACAGAATTTGTTTCAAAACCCATTCCTAGTATGTCTTATTTGATCTCTGTTTCTCTATCTTCTCCTCTGTTCTGCCCTTCATCCTCTCACACGTGGCTTCCTCACTCAGCTCTCTACCTCCTCTGCTCACTAGACATTGACATATTTGTCTTTTGGTGTCACTTCACTCAAACCGAAAACCCCAAATCAGACCAGCCTGACCCCTGGGAATAATCTTCCTCCCACCTCCCCCCACATTCACATGTACACCTGCAATACACATACTTGTAGTCTCCCTCATAGAGGTTTTAATTGGGGCGCTCAAGCTCCAAGGTGTTCTGCTCTTCTTCCTAGTTTAGCCTTAATAGAATAAGAACATAGAATCACTAAGGTTCTGTGATGATGGGCTTACAAGAGCTTAGATCCAGAGATATAACTTTAAAAGACTTTATGCTCATATTAAAGTGCATTTAGAAAAAATCTATCAGAGAGACAAAGGCAATATCTCTGGTCAAATGTTTCTGGCTACCCGTAGGAGCTTTCTGTCATATTGCCTATACTGACTTCTCCCCCCATATGGGCACCCATTGTATTGTTTGACTCCATTTCCCCTTTAGTTTATTATTATTTTTAACATTTAAACTACTTTAGTAATACATTACTTTTGAATAGGTCATTAAAGGCCAACTTTCAGTTGCTTACCAATCACCGTCCACATTCTTCCTCCACTGATAAGATTCACTGGTAGAGTATGACTTCTTGGTAACCATTGGGAGTTGTCTCATACAGAAAGAGGAAACAACTGAAACAAATTTGATCACAGTCTTTGGATGCTCAGGTCAGATTCTCTTGTTGGACATTAGTCTGAAGGGATGGTCAGACTGGAATTATCTAGTTAATCAAGACATATATGTAGTGTAGCTTTCAGAACGATTTTTTTTTTAAAGATTTTATTTATTTGACAGAGAGAAACACAGCGAGAGAGGGAACACAAGCAGAGGGAATGGTAGCGGGAGAAGCAGGCTTCCTGGCAAGCAAGGAGCCCAATGCGGGGCTCGATCCCAGGACCCTGGGATCATGACCTGAGCTGAAGGCAGACACTTAACAACTGAGCCACCCAGGTGCCCCAGAATGATGGTTTTTTTTAGAAAACTATAAAATCTTAATACTTGCTGACCTCCAAAAATGGCTTCTGTAGTGTGAGATAAAGAGAGAATTAGATTTCCCAATGTGATTTAATTTTTGGATCTCAGAGTTTGAGCTAGAATTTGCTGTTTACTGGAGTTTGGCTGCAGAGGTGGCAGTGAAATTGGAGTCAGATAGTGGCACAAAAATCATTAGGCTCCTTGCCATCACTGTCCGTAGTATCATCATCCTTCTTATCACCCAATATGTCTTGGAATTCAAGTCCCACACCCGTTGCACCTTACATCTAAGAGTCACTATGTAAGTCCTATTCGTATCCTTCTCCTGTGCTTCTGGCTTCTACTCTTTCTCCACGGACACGACTCTAGTTCAAGCTTTTATTGTCTATTTCTAAGATTATGGCATTAGTCAAACTGGACTTTAGGTTTCTCCCTTCTAATTATCTTATAATCAAGTCAATTTTCCTAAAATTTCCATTTAGTTGACTTATACCTCTGCTTGAAAAGCTAGTGATTCCCCTTTGATTACTGAATTGAGTCTGAAGTATTTAGCATAGTTGATAGAGCCCTCACCCATCTGGTCCGGGTAAGGCGTTTGGTAGCTCTCTCTTACCCAGCGGACTACACTCTGAAATACCAGCTTTGTTACCGGTTTCTGATCAATTCTCTGCGTTTTCTCCTCCTGACGACTCTCTCTGTATTCTTATCCATAAGCAGAATGTTGATTTTTCCATGATCATCATATATCTAACTGTCAAAATTATACTAATATCTCTAAACTTGTCTACCTCCTTCAAAGAAAACTCCTGCCCCATCCCAAGGAGAAATTAATCTCTTGGTTTTGTCTTCCTGAAATTCTTTGTACCATTCTCTGTCTTTTATTCTGTGGAAGTGGGTATATTGGTCTCTTACTAGATTATAGGCTCATTCTGGGCAGAGATGATGCTTTAAAGACTTCAGCATTGCTTTTCCTTAGCTTAGAGCTAGATATATAGCAGGCTTTTGCTAAAGGTTGTTGTTTTGAATTGAATTTTTACAGATTCTCTCTTGGGGTAAAAGTTAAATTTAATCCAGACTATCAACTCAAGTTTTTCTCTATACGAAGTGTGTAAAGCAAGTGTGGTGAAAATGTATGATTGGTTTGTTTTCTTACTACTATGATTATATGTTCCAAGTCAAACATTTTAAATATGATTGAATAAAGAATGCTTAAGGGACAACACAACTGTTTCCTCCAACACTACATGTACAGCAACTGTGCTTACGTGTTATAAACGTAAGATACAAACTCCTAATATATAGTAACAGCAATAGTTGCTCACTGGATATGCTGAGATGGGAAATCCTTGAATATTTTGGTGTATGTACATATCTAATGCCTTTATTTTCCTCATCTCTTTTTAGAGGTGATTCTGTTGTGTGGTGCTTTTGAGAAGTGAGACCACAATGTGTCTTTCCCTCTTCAACTCCACTATCAAGATCCAACCATTGTGTGAGCTAGCCTGAGAATTAGGGTCACAGAAAATTGCATAATAAAATTGCACAAAACTGCTATTTTCAAAGAAAAACTGTTTTTGTGATTTGTTGTTCTGAATCTTTCTTCCCTTGCATTAAAAATGATCACTTTCAGAACTGGTTCTCTTGGCACCTTGTAATAATATTTAGTTATCCTGTTTTCAGTTTTGAATAATGCATCATTTTTCCATCACTACCTTCAGGTAATGTATACTTTCTTGGGGGTAATGTTATTCATAATGGACTTGCTTTTTCAGTCCCCACCACACATTTAACTATTTCTCTTGGGCACAGATCTTTTTTTTGAAGCCAGTGGGAACTTTGTTCACAGATGAAATATGTGGCAGGAAGGGGGACAGTTCCCACCTTCCTCTCTCTCTCTGACTCTTTCATCATGTGTAACAACGTTTTCCACTCCTCTGTAGATAAGAATCTTTTTGTAAATTTTCTATATTTAACACCAACACCAAATGCTGTTAAGCAACATCAGCCATTCTCACCACATCCACCCAGATTAAAAGTGAGTCTAAGACAATTAGGTTACTCTAGCAGGGACTGTCATGCCACAAACTGATAATTTTTGACAGTATCCTCCAGTCCTTACAGATGCAAACAATGTGCTCTCTTCTGCAAATGCTAGGAGACAGATTAAGGCAATTTCCTTTTTACCACTTAAAAATTTCTTTCAAAGAGAATAGAATATATTTTCTTTATTTTGCATTCTTGATCTTTTGATTGACTTGTTAGGGTGAGAAGGGTACTTGATGATACTCAGTTCTTCTATGTAATCAGTGGGTTTCATCCAACTCCTTTCCCTAGATGTCTTGCCTAATTTTGTAAAACTTTAGGAAAAGAGACTTCACAAATTCCTTGACAGTACATGCTAATGTTGAGTGGTCTTTCCTTTCCAGAAAATGTCACCTCAAATCATCACTTAAAGAGTAATAATAACCAGATTGCTCTTGTCTAGACATCTGAGGATGTCACGTCTTGTCCTCTTTTAGTCCATCACAAGGCTAATATCAGGTCAGCTCTCGTCCTTTATCCAAACTGTGTAATTCAGGTCTTTGTTTCTTCCTGATTTCTTCTCTACTTCTAAATATCCACAACTTATGACAGGGTAAACTTGGGGCTTTCTTTACTCTAAAGTTAGTCTCCATATTTACGTGTCTTCTATATGAAAAAGGCCAAGTGGGGGGAAGTTTGCTTTTCACCAATCAGTTCAATTCTGGCTTTTCTGGTTAAGAAACAAGAATTACCTCTGTGATAATTTTTAATAAAGGACATCCTTAGTCCTATAACTTGAGTGTTTTCATATGCATGGGATTAAACACTTGAGGGCAGGCAATATATCTGTTTCTAAATATTCAGCAGTAAATTATTGTTAAACTGATCTAAAAGACCAGTGCCATCACCCCTTTACCCCAAGTAATTTTGTTTTGGAATTAATTTACTTCTTCTAATTTATTTAGAATAATTTTCTGTGTTCTTGGGCAAATCTAATACTGGATATGCTGACGTGGGAAGTCCTTAAATATTTATATATATATATATATATATATATATATATATATATATATATATATCTTAGGCCTTTATTTTCCTCATGTCTTTTACGGAGAAGTTTCCTTGTCTGTAAAATGTAGCAGAGGAAGGGGATGTCCTGAGGACTTTTTCGCTCTACTAACATTTTTAAAATATTGTGATTCTAGGTGAACTTTAGTGTAGATAGAAAGGTAATTGGAAAGGACAGCAGGGTAGACAGACATTAATCATAAAGCTAAAAAAGATTTGGGTGTTAAGTAGAACCATCTTCCTCCCTCTGCAAGAGTCTTCCCCTAACTCAGGAAGTCTATGACTTTTCCTCTTCCTGTTGCTTTCCTTTTATTCTTTGTTTCTTATTTTCCTTCTGTTTCCCATTGTGTTTCCTTTCTTTTCATCTTATTTTTCCAGAGGTAAAAAGGCATAATTTTCCAAGCAGCACACTTGGAACGTTTTGGGAATGACCATCCTGAGTCCTTATTCTTGTGTAGACTCATATTGAACAAAACGACTGTGGCAGTGTCCATGTGTATTTTTTACATTTTACTACTAGTCTATTAAATTGAGTTTGCATTTCCCTAGTTTTCCACCTGAGACAACAAGAGCTTAGGAGAGAGGGTATTTATTAGAGTGCACAACCCCTTCCATACGCAAAGCCTTTTTCCTTCTCATGATAAAAGGGCATGCTAATTCGGGGTGCACATTTAGTTCAATGGATTTTTATTGCTTTAATATATTAATTTTATTTTCTAATGAAATTCTAGTTACCATGGTTGAATCTATATTCTATCTCCTTTCCCACCCCACATCAAATAATAAAGTACAAAAAAGTACTTTAGTTTATTTAATTTGAAAGAACAGGAAAAAAGAAAATCAGCATTTCAGGTAGTGTTATCTCATACTTTTTTCAGGTACCAGAAGACTAAATTTTTTTTTTTTTTGCTTTCCTATAATTATGTTTTAGTATTGAGGGTTATTTTTTGTCAGAGTATATTTCTAGCAATTTGGTTAAATGTTGTAAATCAGTCAGAGTCTTTAAAAAATTTGTCCTGCCAAGACTGTGAAATACATTCCTACATATTCATTTTTGAATTGATGGACGGCTGACAGGGAGTAGGCAGCAGGATTGAGTACTGAACGACTCTTGTGTCAGGTTTCAGAAATCGTAGCAGTCTGATCTGTAGCACATGAGAAGTAGGAAAAGAGCAAAAACAGAAATACGTATGAGAATTTAGTTTTAAGTCAGAAAATAGCAGTGAAGAGCTATTTTTGTCAAGAGGAACAGAAAAATAGTAAGGTTAGAGAGCTGGCACATTAGATACCATTATAAGCAAGTGAACTGATTGTTCTATAGTTTATTGAAAAGTCACCTGCTATCTTATGCCATGTCGAAGTCTTAGAGGTTAGTTGAAAGACCATAATAATGGTGAAAGGTTTGGAAGGCTGGATTTATGTGGAAAGAAGAGAAAAAGGCAAAGTAGGTTCTAATGATGATGGGGTGGTGTGGCAGAAAGAGCACTGGTCTGAGGAGTGGAAGGCCTGTGGCTTACTCTGCAGTGACTCCCAGGGGTCCACGTGTCTCTAGGCAAGTGGCTTCACCTCTTTGGTCAAATTGTCCATAGCAGTAAAATGAGGGCATTGTATTGAGTTCCTTTTAAGATACCCCCAGTTCAAACTTTCTAAGGGCTTTTCATCTGTCAGGAATACAGAAGAAACGCTCAGAGGGTGTGAAGTTAGCCTCAGTAACAAAAAATGTACAACATTTTTAAAGCTAGGGTAGAAAGTATCATACTATCTGGGAAAATTTTATTCAGTCGATGATGTCGGCATTTGGGTGCAAAGCTTATCTTCTTTCCCTTCCTTTTGCAATGCCCATTGTGTCTTGCTTATTCTTAGCAGTTTTCAAATACCAGCTGTAAAAAAAAAAGAGAAAAGATAAAAAAAGAATGTAAATAGAAAAATTAATGCCAAGTACAATTTCTTCTGGGGAGTCCACTGGTTCCCTCTCAGCCTGCCCTACTTTTTTCTCAAATCTTGTTTGCGTGCCAATTTTGTGTTTCTTTGCAAACCTTGTTAGAATTTTGGCAAAAAAGTGGAGGCAAAAGGAAAAGACAATTACAAAATTAAATAAAACTCACAGACTACCAGTACTTGAAAGCAAAATAACACAGAATTACCTTCCTCTCTATACCTAAATCTGTCAAGTACCCATGGAATTAAGTAAATAATTAACTACTGCTTATTTGGGGAATGACAAAGAGGGCCTCAGAGTTTGGTAAGCAATGACTAGATGATCTTCAAAATCCCATTTAGTCCGTAGTTTCCATGACATGATTCTTGCCCACAGTGAAATCACATTTCAAAGGTGTGGAAAAGGGAAATTTACACTAAGCCAGCTGGTTCATTTGAAAATGACTAGAGCCATATTACTTCCCAGTGTGTCCCTAAACACTCCAAGCATTTTCAAGTACATTGCTTTTCCTGGGGAGTTCACTGATTTAGGTGGTTTGATTTTCCATTTGTTCCTTAGGAGAGTGAACCGTGTTCCAAAAGCTAAACCATTAAGCAAAGGAGAGCAAACAGCAAGCGATAAAGTGGAGAGTGACAAATCTATAATGGTGTGCACTTGTGAACCATTTACTCGTGAAGGGAATTTTTACCCTTAGAAAAATTCAGAGACGTAAGTTTAACAAAGTCATCAGTTAGCAATTACTGGAAAACAAATCAAAGTTAATTGGAGTGAATACCATTGCTCATGTGATCCCTGCATTTTGGAAAGAATATTTCAAAATCATTTATCCTGAAAAAATCTACTAGAGAAGCCAACTAGTAAGCCAACTCTCTAGGCCAGGGAAAGGTGGGAGTGAACAGCCCTGGCTGAAAAAACACCTTATAATCCCTTGTTCTGGGAGTAAAACCTTGAGTCTGTTTTCTACAGTGAAGAGGGAAGGAAATATTCCATTTTTGGCTACGTGTCTGTGTGTAATATGCACAGATTTTTTTTTTTTTGCCAGGTGTGTGAGTGAAACAAATATGTAACACAAACCAATTTTGCCCCTATGATTGCTATTATGTAGGGAGATGAAATGCAGCCGCATGAGGAAGACCTCAGGAATATTAACAATCTGCTTACAGGGAGGGAGAGTGTTGTCCTACACACTGACTATAGAGTTGAATATCATATCATAGATAGGAGTGACAGATCGATACAATCTGGCTTTTCCTTCATTCACTTTCTGAGCTTGTGGCTAGGAGCCAGTGATATATTTTGCTGTCTTTGTTCCTCACTCCACACGTGCTCTGGGAAGCAGTAGCGATGCTTTCCTTTCTTTGCGGAACCATGATCAGTGCTTCTCTGAGGTCCTAGTGAGAATTTTAATCAGTCCTGGCCAGTAATTACTGTCTCTCTCCAGATGCATCTCGTATACAGACTTCATTTTTATTCTTCTCCAGTGTTACAGAGGAGGGTGGTGCTGAGATTCTGTTATAGAGCTTGCCGGCTGAAGTTGAACCACCAGCAGGGAAGACATAAAATGCTTCCTTTGCTTTTTCCACAAAATGGCGTATTTTTCCTTCCTTTTCTCTTTTCTGTAAAATGGTGACATCTTTTTTCTGACACTGCTAACCTAAAGCAGGTATTTTCGCGAATACATACACTTTAGCGTTCCCCCTCCATGACCAAGAATTTTTAATATTTTACCACTTCTACTTTGTGTATTTTCTACTTGGTCTGGACAAAAGAAATTGATGAGGAACAATGGCTATTTTACCACCTAGTGCATCCGTAAGCATGCCAACTGTTCCTCTACCACACTTCTGAGCGCCTCACCAAAGGAACATATGAGATAGCTTGAAATAAAAGTCTTATTTTGAGTAATTTTTATCTGTTCTGACTCCCTCCATGTCACCTCAGAAACCTCCATGTGACATGTAATCAACTGAATTATCTATTCTAAAAATATTATTATTTTATTTGACATATATTCGTTTAATTTTTACTAAACTAACATGTTGTTTAAGCCTATGAAGGTGACAAATATATATAAAATGGGGTTCTCATCCTAACAGGAGGATGACTATTCAAATACATACCTAGACTATATGGTGGTGTGTAAAGGGCTGTGCGAATGGGCAGATACTAAATTGTATAGCAGTTCAATAGTAGCAGTGAGATATTCTGGCGGCTGTCATGAGGGACTGCTTCACAGAGAAGGTGGTGTTTGGGCTTAGCTCTTAACAGTGGGAGAAATTTCAATGAATAGAAGTGGGAATTGGGTTTCAGGAAGAGAGGACAGTTTAAACAAAGGTGCAGAGGTATGCCAGTGCCAAGTGTATTCTCAGGAGGAAGGCTTTTACATCTTGGGGCCTCTTAAATTTATTTAAATTAAAAGTTAAGACTGGAATATTGAGTGAGAACTAGATAGTGAGTGATTTTTAATACAACTCTAGGAAGTCTAAACTTAAATGCAGTAGGCCTGTGCTTTGACACAACTGGACAGGAATAGTTACATTGACAAGACTGTGTATGGACTGTAAATGCCTGCCATTTTGTTGTGTTGAAGGCTGAACCCAGGGCCTGAGCTTGGAAGAGGCGGGTAGGCGGTCAGATGTTAGACATTCTAGAGGCAGAAGTGACAAAAACATGGGGTTCGATCAAGTAGAAAAAGAGAAGTGTGAGACAAATTAAACGAGAGGCTGTGTTCCACAGCGTCTAGGCGAGGGGAGTCTAGTTTAACATGGGTCTAGCATGAAGCACTGAGGTGCTATGTTGGGCGAAAAGAGCCGTCGCTGCACTTCTTCAGTCCGAATGTGTATCTTTTTCACAGTTTATAATTCTGATATTAAGATGCTTCTTACAATCTATGGGTACATTTAAGGTGGAAGTTTTCCTTGAAAAGTATAGTAAATCCATGGTACGTATTGCGGTTGATGGCAACTTATCGTCATAGAAATAAAGTATAATATGTATATTAGTGCTGTATTACATTTCCTTTTCAAACTGCCAAATTATTTCATACTTACTACAATTAAGCCAAAGAATCCAGAAAACCTAAATTACATTTGAATATTAAAAACACAGTGAATATTATTCATCAAATACCTACGTTGCCCAAAGTCAAGAATTACCAGGAGAATAAATCAACTGCCAGAGCTTTGAGCAGGTTATGAAAGTATTCATCAAATGCTTACCGAGCAGCTCTTATGAGAAAGTCACTCTTCCAAGAGCTAGAAGGTTACAGAGATGAATGAGGAAAGAACTTCGTCTTGGGGTGGGGGTAGGGAGGTGAGCTCACAACTTGTTAAGAGAGAGGAGAAAATGTAATCCATCATAGGAGAGATCTCCAAGCTGTGTTTTGGATGCCCTAGGGAGGTGATGTTCATATCTGCTTGGGGATATCAGGCAAGGCTTCATGAAGCATATGGCATTTAAGTCAGACCTGGGAAAATGGGTAGGAGTCTATCCTCCAGATAGAGCTAGAGAAGGCAAATTCAGGTGAACCATGCATTGTGAACAAAGGTGAGAACGTGGACGGGGCACCTGGGTGGCTCAGTCCTTAAGCATCTGCCTTCGGCTCAGATCATGATCCCAGGGTCCTGGGATCCAACTCTGTATCAGGCTCCCTGTTTGCCGGGAAGCCTGCTTCTCCCTCTCCCACTCCCCTTTCTTGTGTTCCATCTCTCACTGTGTCTATCTTTGTCAAATAAATAAATAAAATCTTTAAAAAAAAAGTAAGAAGGTGGAAAAAACATTTGTATGAAAGGAAAACAGCAGTGCAGGGTAACTGGAGGGCAAATATGAGTAATAGTAATAATGATTGCGGGAAGCATTTATTGAATAATACTATGTGCTGTGTACTCTTTATGTTTTATTTGGTGATATGTGGTATATTGGTCCCATTTTATAGGTGAGGACAATAAAGCACAGATCAGTTCAGTAACTTGTCCAGTTACTAAGAGCTCAAGCTGAACAGGGCGGCTTTACTCCTTTTATAGCAGTGTACGTGGAAGTCCCACCCAGAGACACACAGCTGTGAAAGGGTGCTGGGCACAGGCCAAGGAAGGTGCTATAAACTATGGGAAGGCCTCTGAGGTTTACTCTGAGGCTGATGTGATAGCATTCATACAGCATCCCCACTGCTATGATGTGCGCAATGGAATTGGACCAAAATCGCTTTTAGAAATATGGTACCAGAAGAGTGTAGGTTGTGTGTCAAATGCCAGCACTTTCCAGGGAACTTCAAGACCCTTTAATTTTTGTAAGACTATAATCTCAGAGAACTTTTCCATTTCCTATGTCATTTATTTCGATCCTCATAATGATGTAGAATTTCTCCCTGCCTTGAGCCCATGGAGAAACATACCTCCAATGGGCACTGACCTTGCCAAAGCCCTCAAACTGGTAGGTGGTAGAGCTGGGAAAGGACAAGATCTTCTGGAGTCTACATCATTGCTACTATACTTACTCAGTCCTTGCTTACTTTTATCTTAACAATTCCTCTATAATCAGAGATGTAAGTGGGCTTGCTCAACACTGGAAGTCAGTACTCTTTGAAGTAGATTGCATCCTTGCCCAACAAGACAAGTGGGCCACCTTCTGGCTGCCACTGGCACAACCACGTGATCAGGTGCCTGTCCAGAGAAGCAGTCGCTTCTGTATTTTTCCACTGGTGAGGAGGGAAAAGCCTTAGCTGGCTGCCTCTGGTGACTTAGTGTCCAGATTTCATGGCAATTTCCCAAGGCTTTTGTTTTGGGAACTAGGCCAGCTGTCCACCTATCTTAGGTTAAATCATTCATTTCCACAACCTTCTTGCCAGCCCCACCCAGGTCATTAGTAAAAAAAGAATGTTCAGAGCTTGGGTAAAGAGAAAGTATTATTGTTTCCAAGTTCAGCATAATTCTTTGTCATGCATTTGTGTATAAAACTTTAATACTTGTTACTTAAAAGAAATTTCACTGTGTTCTGAGTTGATATCCAGACCAAAGAGGTGCTGAATGATTATGTGTTCTCGAGATCAATGGCACACTTCACCTTTGATATTGTTATACGATCTCTAAATATAAGGAAGAATGGATGTGTAGGAGTTTCTTAGGGCTGCCATGACAAATTACCACAAACTTAGTGGCTTAGCTTAGAATTTTCTTCTCTCATATTTCCAGAAACTGGAAGTCGAAATCAAGGTGACATCAGGGCCATGCACCCTCTGAGACTCTGGGTAAAGTCCTTATTTGCCTCCTCCCAGCTTCTGTTGGTGGCCATTCATCCCTGGTGTTCATTGGCTTGCAACTACAAAGTTCACCATCTCAAATCTGCCTCTGTCACATTGTTTGATTTCTGTGTGTCTCCCTTCAACGTGATGTTGTCTTCTTATAAGGACACCAGGCACCACACTGGATTAGGGTCCACCCAAATCCTCATCTTATCTTGATTATATCTGCAAAGACCCTATTTTTAAATAAGACCACAGGTACCAATGATCAGGATTTCAACATATCTTTTTGGGAGATACAATTCAGCCGACAACTACCAGTTGGCACTCTTCCTTTTATTATGGTTAATATATACAAATCATATCACTTTATCTGATTGCAAATTTCTTGGGTGAATGAGCTGAGCTACAGTAGAGGAAATACTTGGCCCCTCTTTGATAAATCCTTGGTATTTTTTAGAATTCTTGTTTTAATTACTATCAAACTGAGACTTTTTCTGTTATCTACCTGGATTCTGATCTCCATGAGGGCAGAGGTCGTGCCTGGCTCATCTTTATGTCCGTTCCCCCCTCCCCCGCCATTAGAGCAATTTTGTGGAAACAATGTTGCCCAGTGGTTTACACTATCATTGAAATTTATAACGTAGATTTTAATTTTGGCTGTCTTAGGTATTAGTTGTGTAACATGATGCAACTTTGTGAGCTTCAGTATCCTCATCTGAAGAAGAATGATAAATATAATAACCATTCTCATGGTTTTATGAGAATATACACTTTAGGACATCCCTTAGGACATCATTACTATGATTATATACTCAGTAAATGCTTGCAGAATCAAAGGGAAGCAAGTACTCTAGTCATAGGTGTGCCATGAAATTACTCTATCTCTTCAGTGAGACTTACATTTCTTAGGTCTTAGTTTTTTGGTTTGTTTGTTTGTTTTACCGGAAAATTAGGGGAGTTACATGAGATGGCTCTGAGGTTTGGCCTCTGACTTCAAGGATATATATTTTTTCAGTTCTATATTTAGTTGATTCTATATTGAAGATTCCAACAAATACTATTGATTTACCAAAGAGGGATGCATTGTTATTGGTTTGTCCCCTATGCTCACTACCTATGCCGTATCTATTTGACTTTATTATTTTAATTAAATTAAGTTAGGAAAAATTTACTGGTGCCCATTGTTAGTTAGGCTCTGTGCTAGGTTATGGTCATATAGAAAGAAATGACAAATAATACAATTCTTCCCTGTATTACATTTGAATCTCTGAGAAATTAAGAGTTCTTGTCTTTTCCTGTTATTATAAGTCAACAGGGATAGAAGTAAGATAGAGGATTCTGATATTCCGAGACACTACCTTATTGCTCTTCTGTAGTTCTTTCTGATGCTCACGTACACACATGTACACCCCACTGCTTAAGACTCTAAAGACAAAAGCGGAGGAGGTAAGGAACATTCCATTACGTTGCTTTCTTCTAGTCTCCCTCTGCTGACTGTCTTACTATTGCCAAAAGCAAGTCCCTTGCAGGTGGCAGGGTGAATCCAGGCAGCTCTAGGTGTTCAGTAGATTGGAGAGTTGTTTACTTAGAGAACTCCAAGGCGAACACTCTCCCCAGAGTTGTTCCATTTGGGTGTGACTTATTTAACTTCTTTATCCACACAGGTGGGAATAGTTGAGGCCTCTCCAATAGGTAATATTTGTGCTGACATTTGGAGGGAGGAAGGGAGAGAGAGAGAGAGAGAGAGAGAGAGAGAGAGAGAGAGAGAGAGAAGGACAAGACACCTGAAGTTTAATGAAGAGAGCACTGTTTCAGGTAGAAGGAAGAGTGAGTGTAAAGAGCCATGAGGAGAAACTGCTTTCTGTTGGAGGGTCAGAGGAAAGGCCCCTGTAACGGGGATGTGGTATGATACAATGTCATAGGATGTACTAGAACATACACGACCTCAAAGGACAGGCTAAGGAGTTTGGATTTTATTCAAAGGCCAGGCGGAAATTACCTACCTGTCAGGTAGATATTTTATTGTTCCAAGTAATACACAAAATCCAGTCTCAAACAGGTTTCTGGTTTTCTAAGAAGCTACTTTCTAAAACCCCCCAACCTTTCCCTGCTCTGTGGGGGTGGCACTGCCCATAGGCAAGTGAAGAAAAAGCTGAGCACCAACAGTGACGCAGGGTGTTAGCTAAGGAAAGAGGAAGGAACACTGTCACTTGTTTACCTTGAATTTTGATGAAAGATTTGGATTTTGAAATGGAGCTCTGCGTGTGTGTGGTGGGGAAAGGGAGGGGCAATAAATGACTAATGAGAACTGAACTAGGCAGCTGAGAGCAGCCACTTCAGCATAGGTTTCCATAGGACAAACCAATGCCCTTTACCTGCATAAAAATTGGTGGCCTGTGATTGTGTTCCTCTCCTTTGCTACACTGTTGTGGGGTCTTTGGCAGTTCTTTCTAAGGAGGAAGTCTACTTGGTTGAAACAAAATGATAAAGAAATATGAAAGAATTTCCTAAATTCTTAATGGGAAAATAATCTCATTAAGCAAATTAAAATGTTAGCCTATCAACAAACAGCAAACATCCAGTAATTCTCATTGACAAACATAAATAAGTACGAAGACCTAGAAAATGTAAGGATATTATTATCAACAAAATATGATTGGCTTTTTAAAATTCTTTGTGAATTATTGGTATTTTTAAAGCTGACCAACTAATATATGAACACATACTTACTATAAAAGGTTCAAAGCATACGTAGACTAAATTTGGTCAGTCTTGCTTCATACCCCTCCCTTCCTGCCCCCACTACTCTTCTCCAGAGGGAACCACTACTCACAGTTTGGTATATATCTGTGCAGAGTTTTTTTAAGTTTATATATTAGAGTACATGTACATATGTGATCTTTAAGGAAAAAGCATAGGATTCTGTTATGCACATTGTTCTTTCCTCTTGCTTTATTTGCCTTAAAGCTCTTTATGCATATGGATGACTCTTCCATATTTTCTAAAGGGTGCAGAGTATTACATCGAATTTCCATTACTTATTTAGATACTTCCCAGTTGATACACATTTAAAACTCTAGTTTTTCACAACTACAAGCAATGCCACAAGAAACATTCTCGCACTGTTTTCTGCATATGTAAGAGTACTTCTGTAGGGTAAATTCTTAGGAGTAGAATTCCTGGTATGTATGTTTTAATTTCAAAACTGTCAAATTACTCTATTAATGAAGCTTTATTGATTTATATTCCTACAAAGTATGAAAAGCCTACTAACTTGTAATGGTACCAGTACTAGATATGACCCATTTTTATTTTTTGCTTATCTGGTGGGTAAAAATTTGTATCTATCATTTCAAGTTTACTTTCGTCATTGCTAACATGTTTGAATATCCTGTAGTAAATGTGTCGATGCTTTGTATTTCTTTTGCAGGTTATCTGTTCATAGCTTTTGCTCATTTAAATGTGCTTTTTTGTAAAGTGTAACTTTAAGCACTCTATATATTAAGGGCTTAATAAATTGTACAACACAAGAAATTTCTTGTTATCTGCCACTTAGTTTTAACTTATGTAAATTATAGCTTTCATCGAACACAAATTTTTAATCTTCTGTTGCTAACGCTGTCTGGACTTTTGTATTGTTAGAGAAACCATTCCCAACCTAATCTTACTAAAATATTCTATATTTTCTGCTATTATTTCATCTATGTAAAATTAATTTTACATTTAACTGTTTAAGCCATCTGGAATTCATTATTGAATTGTAATGAAAGACTATGACCTTAATTTTTTCTAGGTGGGTACTAACCCCATTTATTGAAAGGTCTACTCTTTTCCTAATGAAATAAATTACCTTGATGATATGATACATTTCTGAATATACATGGATGTGTTTTGGGAATCTCTATTCACTTGCAAATATTCTATTTGTTAATATTTTTTTATTAAGATTTTCTATTTGACAGTTTTAACTCCTATAATATCTTTTTTTTTTTAAAGGTTGTTTTTATTTATTTATTTGACACAGAGAGAGAAAGATCCACAAGTAGGCAGAGAGACAGGCGGTGGGGGAAGGGGGGAAGCAGGCTCCCTGCTGAGCAGAGAGCCCAATGCTGGGCTCGATCCCAGGACCCTGAGACCATGACCTGAGCCGAAGGCAGAGGCTTTAACCCACTGAGCCACCCAGGTGCCCCCTATAATATCTTTTGATACCCAAGTAGGGCAGTTTTCTCAATGTCCATTCTCACCCACCACTATTATTTTCAAGTTATTCTTGGCTAGTCTTGTGCACTTTCTTGTTCAGATGAGTGTAAGAATGTACGTCAAATATGATAGAGAAGCTAACCAAACCTGTGGGGAGTTTGATTTGCAGTACACTGGATACCTTAGAAAGTGTGGCAATAATAGTTTACAAGAAGGACTCTTCTCATACAGGAACATTGTTTTCCTTTTTTTTTAGTTTGGACTTTGTAATACTATTCATCAAATCTTAAGCATCCTAGGTTCATTCCTATTTTATGGCTTTTGGCTATTTTGATTATGTTTCTTTCCCCCATTTATACAGTTCTTTTCATCCATTGCTGTAGTATGATAAATTCATTTATCTTTATATGTTGTTTTTTGAATCCTATACTTCAGAAAATCGTCTAAGTCTGCTCCTCGGTGGATCGCGGATTGTCTTAAATAATCTAGTTATGCAACCTTATCACCAATAAAGCTTACAGTTTTATCTTTTTACACATTTTCTACCTCCTATCTGTGAAGCAAGGTACAAAGTGACAGGCGGAAGGCTATTGTCATCACTGTCTTCTTTCTCATTCCCGTGGAAACACATGTCAACACTGAGGATGATATTTGGTGGGTGTTTCTGGGAGATACTCTTCATTATGTTAAAAAAAGTTTTCCTCTGGGGCACCTGGGTGGCTCAGTGGGTTAAGCCTCTGCCTTCAGCTCAGGTCATGATCTCAGGGTCCTGGGATCGAGCCCTGCATTGGGCTCTCTGCTCAGCAGGGAGCCTGCTTCTCTCTCTCTGCCTGTCTCTCTGCCTACTTGTGATCTCTCTCTCTGTGCCAAATAAATGAATAAAATCATTAAAAAAAAAAAGTTTTTCTCCTATTCCTACTTCGATTTTTCGAATTCCTACTTGGGATTTTTCAAAGCAAAGATGAATCTTGATAGGTTTGCCATCTATTGCATCGAAACCTTTTTTCATCCAGAAACTTAGTAATTTCTGTTAATATTTTATGTCCTATTTGTTGAACAATCCTTGTTTTCCTGGAATACATCCTACTTGGTTGAGAGGCATTATTTTTAATTCACTAGTGGACTCAATTTGATATTTTAATTAAGATATTTGTGTCAGAATTAATAAGTGAGATTGACTTAATTTCCTCCTTCTGTTTTTTCCCCTTCCCTCTCTTTTCTTCCTGTTGTCTGTCTTTTCCTCCTTCCATCCTTCCTTACTTTTCTCCCTCCATGTCTAGTTTAAGATCCAGTTAGTTAGCTTTATAGAATGCATCTTGTTTTATGCTCTGCGACAATATAAAACTGTCCCTATCTTGAAAATTTGGCATAGCACTGATAATCACCTGGACCTCAATATTTTTTAAAGGATAGACTTCTGACAACTTTCTCAATTTCTTCTATGATTTTTTTTCTATTTAAGATTTCTACCTCATCTCTCTCTCTCACACACACACACATACACATATATATGTATATATTATCTATTTATAAATATTTTATCTTTTCATCCAAATGCTTAAGGTCCTATTCTTTGTCTGAAATGGATTTGAATAAACTCATTTCAATGAATTACTCCTATATTTAAATGGAAACCACCCACTTTTTATTAGGTGTGGCTGATATTATCCAGTTATTTCATGGTTATTAGAGCAATAATATCTATCTATATACAGATATAGACACATACATGTATATGTGTATATCTATATCTGTATCTTAATCTTTAAGTTTAAACTTGGTTGGATGTATTCCTACTTTACCGAGTACCAAGTAACTTTAAAAGAAAAATGACTACCTTTTCTTGCTTGTTTTTGTTTTGAGTAAGATAATAGCTCTCAAGCAAGAAAGTACTCTGGTAATAGGTGGCCACTCTATTTCTGTTAGAGATTTAATATTTTTCAGAAAGGAATATTCATTTTATAGAATGCCTTTTTTGGGATGCAAATGTACCTCAGTTTGGTTAAATCTTCTTCATCTTTGGCTTAATAAATTCATGAAGAAAAAATTGTTTAAAAATTGTTTTCAACAAATCCAGAATTAGAAATCTTTTGAGTACTGATTATGCTAGTTACTTTGCGCTTATGCTTAAAGAGAGTTTTTACTATTGTTACAGAAGTAACAGCACCTGCAGGCCGTGGCCAAGCAGGGATCCTCAAACCCAAGGCAGGCTCCGCTTCTGTGGAGAAAGTGCCTTCTTCCTAACCAGTTGGAAAAGCCTCGTCCTGATTGGTTGCAAGGGCCTCGTCCTGATTGGTTGGAAGAACCTTGTCTTGATTGGTCAATATTGGCAGGAGATTCGGGAAGCTCTTTGGTGCCTCTGTTTTTAAGTCTGGCTTGTATATGAGGCTGCCTCCCGTCCATGTCCTGGTTCTGGCCTGTAACAGAAGCAGTTTAACAACAGAAGTCAACAGAAAGTGCCTAGGTTCCCAGTGTTTTTCATTTGGGGCTCTTTCCCATGGACCCTACGGTCTCACTATTAGGGCTTTTCCCTCCAAAAGGGAGACATGTCAGTGGATTTTGGGAAACTCATTTCTGGACAGACACTTTCTTATAGAGTGACTTCAAAGTCTACTGTTGTTCGCACAGTATGTGTTGATTCTTCTCTCTCTTCTCTAAGCCTGTTGTTTTCATTCCGTTTTTATCTTTTAACCCAAGGAAACCATGTGGTATAAGGAGGAACACAGTCTAAAGCAAATAAAAGCAGAACTACTGAGTTAAAGTCAGGGCTGGAAGTCTCAGAAGCTGTCACGTCTACTTTCTTCTTTTCTCCAGGTTACACAAAGAATCTGCTTACATTTGGAGGAGTACAGTCTTAAAATTATTGTAGAGACTGTCTCCTAAAGACTTAAGTCCTCTGTACCCATAGAGCATTTTGTATTGATAACATTGACACATTCACAAAGATCCTGTAAAAACCCTACACACATACCTAGCATCTCCAAGTGGCCCACGCATAACTTTATACTCTTAACATGGACCCATTCAGAGATCCATCTTTGGCATGTTTCGCTGCGCTCAGAGGACTCTCCCTAAACATGAAGAGGGTTAAAAAAAAAATTGATTTTTAAATGCAGTTAATGATTTTTCTATGTGATAAATACACAAAATGAATTTATCAAGATCATGTACTTTTACACTTAAAAGATGGCTTGAAATTATCTTAGTGGATTCATGAAATACTGATCTAGATAATCTGTTTAAGGCCCCAGATGAATTCAGAGGCTAAATCTCTTGGCTGATACTGTAATATACCCATAACTTTATAATTTGATTGGATTAAGCTTTAAAAGGTCAGAAAATTGTTTCCCTGCACTTGTAGTAAAACATAATGGATATGATCTATTGTTCGCTATTATTTATATTAGATTTAAAACTGTGCGCATGCGTATGTGTGGTTTTAAATACATGCGTCACAACTCTAAGCTAATATTTGGTTTGTACCCACATTAAGATTTCATGATCTCTTTTACTGTTATTTCCCTTTCCTGAGTTTGCTATTTTTCAGAATCAGGCCTGATTATAATTTACCCTTTTCTAAAAAAGGCTCCTCCCCTTTTAGGAATGCTTTCAGAATCCCAGTGACCAGCCCTGGGAAGATAGAGACACCCATCCACCCAGTTCAGTCACTCAAATAAGGTGAGAAATAGGACAAAATAGTTGTCACTGTTGGTTGGCTCTCAAATATGAGACTAACCTTGCCAAACTAAATCTACTTTATGTAAATTCAAACATAAAAGAATCTAATATCATCTGGATGACCTTATCCTGTCTCTTATGTCAGTCCGTGTAGCTAAATATGGGCTTCTTTTTTTTTTTTTTTTAAAGATTTTATTTATTTGACAGAGAGAAACACAGTGAGAGAGGGAACACAAGCAGAGGGAATGGTAGTGGGAGAAGCAGGCTTCCCATAGAGCAGGGAGCCCGATGCGGGGCTCGATCCCAGGACTCCGGGACCATGACCTGAGCCGAAGGCAGCCGCTCAACGCCTGAACCACCCAGGTGCCCCTAAATATGGGCTTCTTGTACAAAGAAAGACAAAATGTTGAGATAAAACAAATAATCAAAATTAAAAACCCAAACGAAACAGTATTCCAGGAACCCAATAAAGGCCTTCCATGCAAATAAAGGCAAAGGGCCAAAATATAACCTAAAACTCAACAACTATCTTAGAATCTGAAGGACACAGAGGAATTCATATTTTTTGAACAGCCACTTACTCCTCTCCCATATCTACACTAATGAAGAGATGAATTGGGCTAATGGTAATTTAGAAATTTCAGACATTGGCTCTGATGATGCTTTGCAAGCCTAACCTGCCTAGTAAATGACAATAAGGATTTTCACATGTATTCTATCTAGCCTCTAGACTGCTCTCAGATGGATGAGGGCATTCTTGCTGAGTATATGAGCATTTGGTAGTAGATAAGGCAGTTTGTAGAGAATTCAAGTAATTTCCTCTGAAGTTTTTCCTTTGAATTCTTATTACTTAAAACTCAGTGGTAATACTTTACTTTGTACCAAGTGCTATGCGTGGACTATTTGATCTGTTTCTCCCTACAAATTTTTATTTTAGATATGCAAAAACTGAGGTTTGGAGAGCATATTAGTCAGCTTGGACCAATACCACAGACTGGGTGGCTTAAACAACAGAAATTTCTTATGGTTACTATGGTTTATTATAGCTGTGAAGTCAAAGATCAGGTGCTGGTCCCTGGTTCCTTGTGAGAGCTCTCTTTCTGGCTTGCAGACAGCTCCCCCCTCCCTACGTCCTCACATGGCAGAGAGAGAGCAAGCTAGCAAGCACTAGCTCTCTGATGTCTCTTCTTAGAAAGACATTAATCCTATGGGATCATGACTCCATGCCATGATTTTATTTAATTTTAATTACTTCCTTAATTATAGGTCCTATCTCCAAATAGGAGATTTGGGGGGTTTGGAGCTTCCATACCCAAGTGTAGAGGGACACAATTCAGGCCAAAGCAGAGAGATTAAGTGACTTTTACAAGGTCACAGTACTGTTGAATAGTAGAGCCAGAATTGAAGCACTGAGGAGTTAAGCACTGAAACCCCTATTGTCAACCCTCCTATAGCTGTCTGTGAGTCTCATGGAAGTACAGAGTTGGTCAAGTTTGTCTACTAGACCCTTCTGCCTTTCTGTGTCCTGTACTTTTGTCATACCTTCTCGCCTGCTCCAGTACAACATCCCCATGTTCCAGCTCCTCAGGATTCATCTAATTTGTTCTAAAGATTGATTCATTCCAAGAGTATTTACATATTTGTGAACAAAATGCCTCAAATAAGAATGCCCCCCCTGCCAATAATGGGATGTTAGCTTTCTGAATAGATGACAGACTTATTTTAAAAGAGCTTCTTTTCACATCTCTCAGATTACTCCTTACAGAAGATTGTGCCACTTTGGAATGTGGGTGTGTAATACAAACATTTTCTATTAGTCTAGTTTTCCTTCTTTGATGCCTTAGAATAATATTGTTTAATTCATTTTGTTAAATAGCTACTTCCCTGCCCTTTTCTTTTTAGTAACAAACATTTCTATCCCTGCATCGGGCTCCCTGCTCAGCAGGGGAGTCTGCTTCTCCCTCTTCCTCTGCCCCTGTTCACAAGCTTGCTTTCTCTTTCTCTCTCTCTCTCTCTCACTTTCTCTCTCAAATAAATAAATAAAATCTTTAAACACAACAACAACAACAACAAAATACTCCAAACGTTTCTTGAATACTTTCTACACATAGGACATGAATGCAAATTTAAAAATACAAAACGGCCCTTGCTTTCAAGGTATAATTTAAATATAATATGCTAAGTCTCAAAAGAAAGATCTGAGAAAAAGTAATATGACATTTCAGAGAATGAAGTTAGATAAAAACTGCAATTTTTAAGTTTTGTTTTATCTTATTTTATGAACAATGAGGCATTTCTGAAATCTTTTGAGTAGGTAGATAGCTTTATCTGATTCGCTTTTAGAATCACCTTTATAATATAAAGGGGAGGATGAAGAGGAAGAGAGTTCAGAATAGTGTAATTGTCCTGAGGTAAATTCTATAGAAAAAAGAAGTTGTAGGGGTGCCTGGGTGGTTTGGTCGTTGGGCGTCTGCCTTCGGCCCAGGTCGTGATCCCAGGGTCCTGGGATCGAGCCCCGCATCGGGCTCTCTGCTCGGCGGGGGTCCTGCTTCTCCCGCTACCATTCCCTCTGCTTGTGTTCCCTCTCTCGCTATGTTTCTCTCTGCCAAATAAATAAAATCTTTAAAAAAAAAAAAAGTAGTTGAAAATAGTAGAACACCTTTGTGAGTCAAGGGCTTGAAGTCATATTTGTATAAAAAGATCAGTGTTTCCCCACATTTTATCAAAAAGGATACATTTGATCAGGGATGTTATTCAAAATATTTAATAACGGGTATGATAAATTAAGTCAAAATATCATTTTCCAATTTCTTAATTTAATAATAGGCTTCTGTAATTTATATTAGCTTAAGATCAGTATACCATACTAAATTGATACAGTTTTAACATTAATCTATAACACTTGGTTGTCAGTTGGCCTATGTGGTCTTATATAAAGCAAATGTTTAATTTCCACTTGGCATTTTGAAATACTAAAATATTTACCTAACTTCATAAATCCCTAGGGGACAGGTGGACTGCTCTCCTCAATTAACAGTATTGATTTAAGTCCTGTACCTCACAGCCTAGAAATATATTAAAATCTCTCTCTCTCTCTTTCTCTCTCTCACACACATACACACAGACACTAAATGTTTTCATAATTGACATATTAGTTAGTTGTCAAAGTCTCTACCACTCTGTTTTATACATTTATGTTATAATATTTTACTCATCTTGTCCCTGAAGGCAAATGCATTTATAATCCCTGATTTAGATATTTTTGTGTTTTTAGAGACATCATTTTGTTCACGTCATAATCCAATTCCAATTGTAGTGAATTATGCTGTGATCAGGTTTTAAAAATTCCTGAAGTAGTTCTATCTCTTGAAGCACAGTAAATGCAGAAGATTTTAACATTTATAGTTGGCAGGTTCTGCTTAGCTGAACTCACCCTGACCTCCATTTTAGTTCACAACTTTCTACTCTTTTACATTCTGCTCTTGACCTTCAAAATTATTTTGAAAATCACAGTTGACATTTTGTAGTCTGTAAAACTTCTCCTTTTGATTTTTGTTTTGATTCTTTCCTCTACTTACATCCCTTGCTCCTCCTCTGAAACCAGTTCTCTCAAAACTACATGTCGCAATCTCCCACTGAAAAAAGGATCTGTGATCTTGTGTACTTCATGATGGTGCCCTTGGCCCATCGGAGCACACAGGGACCAACAGGTAACATTCTTGTGCTGCCGTGGTTTGATACCTTCCTGTCCTTTCCCTTCTTCCCCCAGGACCACAGGCTGATGCTGCTACAAAGTGCAGTGTAAGATAGAGCCAACTTTGGAGCTCTGAGTGTGCTGGTCCTCCCCTCTCATTGTTCCTTATAAAGATGATGGATCATTTTAGTTAGGACAAAGTAGTAGAAGGGCAACCAGAAGAATGCTGAATGGTTACAGCCCAAGTGGCAGATATAATGTCTTTTTGATGAACATTAATGAGCCAGGGTGTACTTCAGGGAAAGTACATTACAAGGACTTCATGAGAGACATTACGACTGGCCCCTAATTACAGGGTCCAGTCGTAATGGGGTCCAGAATTACAGGGATATTCTTGCTTATATCCACAAAACTCAGAGTCTGCATATCTGACTTTGACATTGCACTGCCCATACTGAGTAGGGAAAAGGGTGGGTAACACATGGCAGAACTTGGGGAAATTTTCCTTTCTTTCTTTAAAAAAAAAAGGCAGATGGTGTTTTGAACACAACTTGCCGTAGAACAGAAAAGCATGAGAGTTCGGCTGTTTGAAAGAGAAAAAAAATAAGTTGCTGTTTTTAATGGTAAAACTAGTTTCTTCCAGGGGCTTAAAGAAAAAAGCATTGAGAAATGGGAGTGAACTGCAAGATAGGGTTTGTGTAACAAGTACCTAAAACCACAGAAGTCACATGGGCTCTTTCTGCTTTGCTACTTTTGACTGCTTGTCAGAGAATTAGACTTTTAGCTTCCCCCTGTCCTGCAAGGCCGCTCAACCATGTGTGAGCTGGAGTAATTTTTATTCACAATGTCTTTACAAAAGCTCATGCAGCAGAACAGCAATGGCAATTTGGTGGACTACTACGCTGGTCAGGCATTTAGCCCTTACCCCTCACTCAAGGGCAGCTTCCGAATGGATGATAATAGAAGGATTCAAATGCTGGCAGACACTGTGGCTACTTTGCCTCGAGGAAGAAAGCAGGTATGGTTACTGTTTTGTACTTTCAGAGTGTTCGTGTTCTCTTGAGTGCAGTGTTGATACATTTGTCTGGCTTGACACCAAAGTTATGTTTTAGAGGGTTTGGAATTAGTAACTAAGAGTATGGGTGAGGAAGGAGACAGGGAGCCCACAGAGATGGTGGACTAGTCCAAAAGATTTAAGACCATAATAAAAAATTTTTTTCAAGGCAAAACTTAAAAGATTGTTTTTCTCGTGTGAAGAGGTATTGAGGTAAAATGAAAATCATGAAGCACATCGAACTTACTTAGTGCATATAGACGTGGCCAGTTTGAGAATTATTGATCTTTTCCTCCTGTATGTGTCTCATTGATTCCTTACTTCCAGCTTCACTCCTTGATAGTTATTTCCAATCCAAGGAGAGTACTTTTCCTTCAGAACAAATTTTGTTGACTACATTATTTTCGGTGCTGGGGCACAGACACATTCCTAATGCTATCGGGAATGAAGGCATTTTATTGGATGAGTGATGGCTGATTGAATACCGGCTCAGTCACGTCCTGGCTGTGGGACCTTGGGCAAGTCATTTGCCCCTCTAAGATTTAGTTTTCTTTTTTCTGTAATGGCGATAACAACACAACCACCCCAAGGAGCTCTTCTGTGGCTTAAGTGAGGAAGTGTGTGGTTCTTAACACAGTGATTGACGTGTAGTATGTGCTCAGTAATTGTGCTATCATTTAAATTTTTACTGCAGGGTACTTCCCTAGAAATGAAAACGTATTTAGAAAATTCCATGTCCAGTTGAGTTCATTTCTTTAATTCTACAATTTCCAATTTTTCAAACAATATTTCAATCTCTTCAGGTTTGGGTTATATAACTTGTTATCATGCTCCAAGGACATATCTGAATTTAGAATTAGAATTGCTTTAAAGCATGACGTTTTGCCCTTAAATCCTACTGCACGTCATGGGCTCCTATTAAACCTTCTAATTTCAGGATTAGAGAGTTAGAGCATAGAGGGAGAGTCATGATCTTTTCTCAGTGATGTATATAGCTGATTCCTCATTATTTTTCATAATGAAGATAAGGGCATAATTTGCCATGGCATGGATTTTTGATCTTTTATAATCCCAAATGCTTTTATGACATTAAGCTTAATCAAATGACGAACATTTCTATCAATTTACTACTTGCCTGAAAATAAAGCAGCTGTGGGAAGCACCAAGATCTTTATTCAGGTTTCAGATATAGAGTGGTGTAGGAGGTACAGAAATGAGAGGAACACGTTTCCTGGCCTTGTAGGGTTAAAAATTCAGTAGGCAGAACCAAATAGGCATTATACAACGTAAATGTTCGAATCCAAGGACATGCCTTTTAATATAACCTTGAAGGATACATATTCCAGTGATTGAAAGGTATTCCAGAACAAGGCAATAATTAATGCTGAGGCACAGATCTGGGGGCCTTTAGGGCACCTTGAGGTAACAGCACTGGGTCCGGAGGACCCAGTAAGTGTCTTTGGGAGGGGAGGGGGGGGGAGACCTCAGAGCTGGGCCGCTTTCCAAAACACTTGAACACTTTCCCTGATGAAGCAGTCGTTTGACCCGCATGGGGAGCCACTGCGTGTGTCTGAGCAGGAGAGGGTTTAGGAACCTCACTCTAGAAACATGGTTTGTCGGTAAGTGGGTAGGGACAAGCGGCGAGGGAGCGACTTTTGCAGTAGTTGGAGACAGAAGAAATGGGCGAAATGGAGAGGAGACCCAGAAACTTGCCTGTGAGAGGCAGTGAAGTTGGAGGAGTCACATCTGGTTTTAAGCATGGGTGAAGACAGCATGGACAGAGAAGGCAGTCAGGAGGAGGTTATGGGAAGGGGCTAATGAGGAGGATTGAGGCAGATGCAACACACTGTGCATGCGTATATAACATATAGACATGAACATACACAAGCACACATTCCCACACTGATGAATTTATCTGATGTTCTCTTTCTAGGTCCTCTCTTCTCTTTTCTCGTATTCTTTCCCATAGTAAACTATTCAAACAGCTTTTTTTCCTGTTGTGAGAATTACTGTAAGAAAAAAAAAGCAAAACAAAACCTCTTCTATACGATACTTAAGATTCTGTCCAATTATCGTCAGTGAGCCTCGATGCAAGTTTATCCCAACATTTCAGAATTTTCCAAATGGATGTTCATTTCTTTTAAGTGGTTTTTAGACAAGAATCACCCATTTGGCACTGACTGAATTGCAGGCAACAAGATCCCTGTGAGGCAATCCCAGGAGCAGGTGTTTCTCTGCCCACTGTTATTTTCAACACTTTCAGGGCTGACGTCAACAATTCATACTTCTCGTTATTGTTGGCTTTGGTTTCTGCAAAGCTGTATCTGGTGAGCCTCTAGTTTCAG
Organism: Procyon lotor; assembly: GCA_028646535.1. Lineage (NCBI taxonomy): Eukaryota > Metazoa > Chordata > Mammalia > Carnivora > Procyonidae > Procyon > Procyon lotor. Next base: position 63,272,216 of record CM053605.1, read on the forward strand.
ATGAATCTTCAGAAGCTTTGGGTGTTTGCACTCAGAATTGCTTAAAAATAGACTTCTGTGTGCGCGTTATTATCTCCATACCTGTATTTGTAGGAGGTGATAGACACCGCAGTGCTGCTTCTACTTCTGAACATAGTTTCAGGGAGGAAAAAAAAAATCCCTGCAATGGAAGGCACGGTGGGAAGGAGACTGAAGGAAATGAGGAGAGGCTTTATAAATGTGGTGATGCCAAAGGCGTGGTGATTGTGCCTCATGGGGCACTCGCCCGAGGGTAGTAGGTTGCATCTGGAAGGCAGTGTTCACCAAAGGCTGTGAGGAGAGCCAGACGCCTGAGGACCAGGCGAGAAGCTGGAATGTGCCTCAGTGGTACCACAGGCTGCCTTTGCCCGCCAGTCTTCAGGTTATCGAATTATTCTCAATAGGCAGCTTCTGAAAGGGTGATTTTACGTAAAAGCTCAGATACGAGTTTGGTGAAGTGTGTATTTCTGAGATGGATCTTGCTCCCCAGGAGCTGTCTCCTGATTTCTGGCCCCACCCCCATCTGGAACCAAAGTTCCCAAGTGTTCTTTGGGACCAACTGCAACAAGGTATTTTGAGCATGGAATGATTATTTTAGGTAGAAAACTGTATTAATTTCACTCCAAAAGAATTTGAAAAGTGTCCTCTAATCCATATTGTGACACGCCTGGAATCAAGCGCCCACAGTTTTTCTTAGAAAAGACCCTCATGAGTCCACAGTGAGACTTTCTTGGGAAGCTGAGACATTTCTTTGGGTTCCTTAAGGGCGCTTACAAGTTAGGAAACTGAAGTCAGCTCCATTAAGCAAGTATTTTAGGATAGTCTGCAGAGCCCTGCTATCCCAAGGCTCCTGGCTTAAAAGGGAACAGGGAAAAAAGCTATATGCTCGGAAGACCTCAGTGAGAAGGAGGCAGGGACTTGAAAGTGAGCCGGCCACATAATTTGTAAACTTTTGAAACAACAGAAACAAAAGAAACACCTTCCCTGTTGATAAGTAACCTCTCCCCACCCCCAGGACTTTCAGGAAGTGAGTATGAGTGGGGACCAGGAAGTAACAGTCTGTTACTTAGCAGCAGAAGTGGCTACAGGATTGAACTTGGAGTTCCTCCCTGCCTTCGGGCTCTTTGGCTGAGCAAAAGATAGCAAAAAAAGATAGCAAAACTATCTTTTGCAAACTGAGAGCTGAAATATCTGGTCTTGCGTCCTACTAAAGAGGGGCACTGTGAATCACTGCATAGCAGCCAAAATTACGTTTTGAATATTAATGCCTGATCTTTTAAGTCATCTAACTAAAAACAAAAGAAGAGGAATCATAAGCTCGCCCCCAGGCATCTTTCTGTCAGAGGAGGCGAGGGGTTAAGGAGCTTTGTCTAATCAGCGGTGGTAATTGAATGTGTAGTTTGCAGGCCTGCCAGATTGCCCAACCTAGATTTCTCATATTAGATAATGTGTAATAAAAGACAGCTGTCGCCAGCATATGCTGTTCATCACACACCAGTTCCTCATTCTTGTGTCTCGGTGTCATCACGGCAACCCTGAGAAAAGGCTCAGGCTGGGAGGGCTTTCGGCAGCGCAGCCTCTGCTCTTTAGATCTGAGCACTGGACCGCTCATTCTAGGAGAAGGGCTGCGGGCAAAACATTTTCCAAAGCGTGAGACCTTCCATAAGGCCGCAGGCACATTTCTTCCCCCTTCAGCAGATAGTTTGGTGTGTGAGCAAGGTTGAACCCTGAGAACATTCCTTTCCACACCGCCTGAGTCTGACAGCCAGATCAAAGACAAGTAGGCTTTGTGTCAAGATGTGGCACGTGTCAGAGAATTTGATGGTGCCTAATTTATTTAAATGCTTTTTTATTTAAATATTAGGTGCCTAAGAGAGGTTCATCGCTCATCCAGAGTAGAAACTAATTTATAATTTGACTTAGTCTGATTTTTTTATGTGTCACTGATAACCCAAATCAGTCAGTCCACAAGAACCAAGTCTCTGGGCACCTGGGTGGCTCAGTTGTTAAGCGTCTGCCTTCGGCTCAGGTCATGATCCCAGGGTCCTGGGATCGAGCCCCGCATCGGGCTCCCTGCTCTGCAGGAAGCCTGATTCTCCCGCTACCATTCCCTCTGCTTGTGTTCCCTCTCTCGCTGTGTTTCTCGCTGTCAAATAAATAAAATCTTAAAAAAAAAAAAAGGACCGAGTCTCTGCCATGCATGGTGCTAGGCAAATGTTTTCAATCAGGCAATTAGTTAGATAGGAAGGTCAGCAAGAAAAAGGTGGGGCAGTTTCCTTCTGTGTGGAGGTCTGGATTTGTCTTGTGGACTTACAGGATTTTAGATCTGAATTTAAACAGAATGTTTTTTTATTTTGAAGATAAGTTGCAGGTGGACCAGATGGAATCTTGAGGTTCCCAAAAATGCTATGATCATTTGCCTGGCAAAGGACATTTAAAATTGCTAAGGAAAGGCTGGAAATTTTAATAACTCATTAATTCTTGCTACCATTTATTTTGTTTGCCATTTATGTATTAAAGCATTACTGACTTCTTTTGCTTTCTATTAGTCCTTTCTCTATGGTTCTTGTTTTTGGATTGAGATTTTTGTTGTTGTTGTTGCTGTTCTTATTTATTTATTGATTTTTTGATTTGATTTTCATTTTTTAACGTTGCCACATGTTTTGGATTTTTAAAATTTAATTTTATATTTTTAATGATTACCCTTGAGACTTTCCTGTGAATATTTAAAATTTGCTGAAGGACAAAGTTGAAAAGTATTTTAACTCAGTGGATATTTAAAAAAATATTCCCTTTATAAGAAGGTGAAAAAGGGGCACCCAGAACTACCTTCCGTCTTCCAAATGGCAACACTCATGTAATATTTGAAAGGCTCATTCTCATTTGCAAAACTGTTGCATTAAACACTCTCAGTAGCCCTGGGAAGAAAGCACTAGACTGTGCAGCCCCACCCACTAGTCATTGGCTATATAAGACTATTGAAGTTAAAATTACTTAAAATGAAATATTTTGCCTCTCATACACACACACACACACAGACACACACACACACAAATTCCTCCTGAATTTGATCTTTCACCACTATTTATTGACTACTATTGGTATTTAGTAGTTTACTTCTGTTTGTCTACTTAGCTATTTTTAAGTTTCCACTCTATCCCAGGCCCTGCACTAGGCACTGGGGTAGAAAGTAAAACAAGTACCTTCCCCAAGAGGCCCAAAGGATACTGATAATTATGTATAGAAGTGAGGTATTTGATCCACCATACTCTTTATATAAACACACATACATATCTCCACATATATGAAAATCTGAATAATATGATGATGATGACTATTGATAGCAAAAGTAGTATTTTTAGAATGGAAACCCTAGTTATGATGACAGATAATGTAAGGAGATATGACTTACCTAAGTACCCTAAAATCGGAAATGAGGGTAAAAGCCAGGCAGATACAAAAAATGAAGAGAGATTAAGACAATGTGAGTACAGTATGCTGGAGAGATGAGAAAGCTGGTGAATGTCAGGTTTATCTCCTCCGTCAGAAGCCAACCCCATCGCTCCATAGGAGCCCATCCCAAGCCCATGTCTGTGTTAGGTAAGACAAATCAGGCTGAAACAAATCATACAAATTGTTGGAGGCCTTCTACAGTTAGTCCTTACAAACTGAAAAGAAATACTTTTTACCAAATCTAAAGAATTTTTTGGGTCTGAGCCTTCCTAGTGTAGTCTTCAGGATCATATAAATGGTTCGAGGTCCCGAACTGAAAAGACAAGGAAATATGAAATGGAATTAACTTACACCAAATCAATGAAGGAAGATCAGTTCTTCTTTACAGTAGCTTTATTGGTCAATAGGCAAAGTCTGAACATTGAGCCATTCCAGAGAGTTTGTGAGAATGCTAGCATTTGGTACTTGGTAATTCAAATTCATTAACAGTGATAATAAGCTCTCTCCTAACAAATGCCTTAATAAGGATTTATTAATTGCATTAATAAATTAATTGCATTAATTTCTTTTATGTGTTTTTCCCTGATTTTCATTCTCTATTTGTCTTATTTGTATTTGTTTGGACAATGTGTTGGTCTCCTGACATTTTTTAATGTATTCACTGACAGATGACAAGCATATCAGAGTGATAGTGAAACACCATGGGTTAGTTAGTACCATAAGCTGACATTTTGGGCCCCTGGACCAAGACTAGAGAAAGGGCTAATTAACTTGTGTTAATTCCTAAAGGAATAAAATAAAATACACACAGATTCAGAGCAATCACCTGAAAAACAAGATGCTTCCTTTTGCTTATTTTTCTTACATACAAGGGTAGAATATATCCTGGACGTTTATGTCCATATGATCTTCCAAAGCATGCTGGGGGGTGAAGGTGCAAGTATTCCTACTGCTTATAGCGTTCTGAGGTTCCCTTCCTTTCTTGGCTGGAAATCTCATTGCACTTTTCCAAAACTATTACAAAAATAAATCATAAAACAGAATTGAGGTTTTGAGTCCTTGGTTTCACCTGAATTGTATTTCTGTATATGTGTTGGTTCTTTACAGATTATTATATCCTTCTAAAAACAGTAACATATTGAACTATTACAAAAAATACAGTCATTCCATCAGTATCTCAAAAAACTATCAAGTATTTGGGTTTTATATGCCATTCTATAGGTGTTGTTTTCTTCGGATTCCGTGTGATTATAAATTGCTGTGGTTAATTTTTCAGGGGCTATTTTAAATACAGATTGGATATGACATTCTTTTGGAAGCTTTGGAGTTTTGCCACATTACACGAACTCTTTTGTCGTAGTATATTATTATCTGAGCCTCTTTTAGCCTTTTAATGCTTGAACGTTCCCTTTCCCAGCCCTCCTTCGCTCCCAATAGAGAATGGAAATTACCACCTTTATGTAACAATTTCCCAGTTCTGGGCCAAAGAAGGTGATAAAGAACAAATTCCTTGTGATTTTGAACATTTTATAGATGTGTCTTAGGGCCTTTTGATAACTGCGTGCTTGTTATATTTTTCAGCTTGCTTTGACGAGATCAAGCTCTTTAAGTGACTTTTCCTGGTCTCAAAGGTAAAAATATTCATGTATTTTTTGGTCTCCCACCAGTGTACACTAACACACACACACACACACGCACACACACACACACGCACACTCAGTCTTACATACTACAGTTTACCTGAATGTCAGCCATCTGTAACTGTGACAGTTATTTTATGATAAGAATGTGCCAAATGTGAAACTTTGATCTTCATGCATATTTTTAATTTATTATTACAGAAAGCTCATTACCGTGGAAAAGCAAGATAATGGAACATTTGGATTTGAAATTCAGGTGGGTAGTTTTCTATTTTCCAGACTTTATTTTTTTTTTAAAGATTTTATTTATTTAGTTGACAGAGAGAGACACTAGAGAGGGAACACAAGCAGGGGGAGTGAGAGAGGGAAAAGCAGGCTTCTCACTGAGCAGGAAGCCCGAGATCGGGCTCAATTCCAGGATCCTGGGATCATGACCTGAGCCAAAGGCAGACACTTAATGACTGAACCACCCAGGTGTCACTCAATTTTCCAGACTTTTCATGAAGAAAGTGGCTCTGGTAGTTTGATATTAGCAAGGAAGGAATGAAGTCAGGATTAGAGAGTGATGAATACTGTGACTTTTATTCAATGTGCCGTGGTTTGTTTGGGGTAGTTTCTCAGTATGCTAGGTACCATCAAGGAAAGAAAACACTGAAGCAATTGAAATAAAACTCTTGAGACATTCTCAGCTCCTTGTTCTTAGTTGCTTTAGTTTTCCCATAGGTCTACTGATCAGAAATACTTGGTATCCACCATGTCTCAAATAAGAAAGTGAAAGATTCTTTACAGATGTGCATTTTTATATATTTGCATTTCAGATGTGTTTTGCATAATCATTTTTATACTGTATCTGAGATATTAAATCTACACTTTGGTATTCAAGAAATACTTGAAAGCATGTAAATTTGTGTGTATGGGACTGCATGTATTAATATATAACTCCTGTTATATTTTAAATACTAAAGATTTCATCTCAGATATAAAGAAGAAATTTGGACTTTTTTCTTTCTTTTTTTTTTTTTTAAGATTTATTTATTTTAAGAGAGAGAGGGCCAGACAGAGAGTACATGTGTATGTGTGCGTGTGCAGGAGGAAGGGTAGAGGAAGAGGGAGAGAGACTCCCAAGCAGACTCCCCACTGAGTGTGAAGCCCCAGTGGGGCTCAATCTTACAACCCTGAGATCATGACCAAACTGAAACTAAGAGTCAAAGGCTTGACTGACTGAGCCACCCATGTGCCCTTGGACTTTTTTCTTAATGACAACACCTTATAATTTTTATTTGAAACATTTTAGAAAAGTTGGATCTACTTGCATATTGTCTCATGCTCTAGGAAGTTTCTGAGAGTCTTTATAGGTTTATTTCTAATAGCCTTAGAATTTCATTTCTCATTTGCTGTCTGCTCTTTCATGGCCATATTTGTAAAGATGGTGAATTAGGTCAAATGAAGCCTAATCCAATTAAGTGCAACAGTAATAGCTTATGTATTACTGGTTTGTTTTTTTTCTTCCATCTTTTGGATGTCTTTTAGATGTCTTTTGCATAATCATACTTTCACACCGCACATCAGCTTTTAGGTCTTAGCTTTGAAGCTGCTTTCAGAAAACTTTGGTGACTGAATAGCAACTCCCAAATCGGAGAGTCAGTGTGTATTTGAAGATGAGGAACAGGAAACTGCCCAGTAAAACATGCTTTCTGAATAAAGAAACAAAATGGAACACTAGCTATAATGAGTAGGGAGAAGGCTACAAGAGGAAGAAAGATATTCTCTGCTTTCTGAACCATTCTACTTTTAAATTTGGTGAATCCATAATTTTTCTATCAGGTTTTGGAAGCATAGTACTCTCACTTGTTCCCCATTCACACGAAACACTCCCTTTCTGTTGGACAGATGCAGTGCTTTTTATGACTGCTTCTTTTTAAATGAGAAATACCCATAGGATGTGTAGCAGTTGCTACTCGAAACAGGATCAATGACTACTCACTTATCCTATTTAGTGCAACAAATAGGGATCTTGTTTTCTCACTCTTCAATGATATATGTCACTCTTTCCCCATGTTTCTCCCCTATACCATGAATGCCAACTCTACATGAAGCAAGAATCAAAACTATCAGTAGTGGACAACATACAGCACCTTGAACCTTTGTAGATCCACACTGAGCTAATGATTTCACTTCAGAATTGCAGCATGTGCCAGGGAAGCAGGAGCCCTCTCCTGTGCCAATTCCCATTTAGTGTGTGCTTTCCATTGCCAGCTCCGCCCCCTAATCTATTCTTTAGCACTCCTCAGATTCACGGTAGTCACCAAATGGGGGAAATGCCCTGGCAACTTTGTGAAGACCAGAGAGAGTGGCAGGTACTCCTGCTGTGTGCCCATTGTTAACATATATTTAGGTCCTGGTCTCCCGAGTGAAGGGTATGTTGGAAAAGAAACAAGTTCACCTCCTCTTTAGATTTCCATGGGTGCTAGGTTTATACTGCTAATGAGAATCACGTGGTATAGTAGCAAGAGCAACATTACAGTCACACACATCAAGTTCATGCTCTCTCAGTGCTGACATGTGGGGTTTTTAGGAGTTTTGAATGAAATGACACGTCTTAGAAAGTACTGAGTAATGTGCCAGGTACCAGTAGATCAGCCAATGGCAGGCATTTCATGAAGGTCACTGCGCCTGAGGGAGCAAGTGTGACTGTTGTATCTCTAAGAAGTGCAGGCTATTGTTCTGTCATTGGCTTCTAAAAATGGGACCCGGAAGACCGGGTGAGAGAGAGGGAAATATTTGACTATTTCAATCCATAATGTTGGGGCTCCTGCCTTTTCTTCTCCATCCCCAACCCACACATTTTACATGGGTTGCAAAAAATATATGTCTACTCTGTAAATCAACGCATTTCTCTCTCCAGCTACTCACTTTGGTCACTGGACCTGGGGGGTGGATGCTCAGGCTAATAAGAATTGCTATGACAGTGTTTTCCCAAAGGAGTGACTGTTAGCACTTTGGTTCATGTATCACATGAATTGGATCACCTTTCCGTTCCTGGAAGGGTCCCAGCTCCAGGAAGATTTCCTGGCAGAAAAGCTATTTAAGAGGTTTCTGCCATAAATGATCTTTAAAAGGTCCCTTCCACCTTTATGATATGGGGATTCAAAATGCCTTGCCGAGGGAGTAGAAATTCCTTAGACGTTAACAAAATCAAGATTCTAGGAGTTGCTTGCATGTGATTGACTTCTGGTTCGGAGCCTGTATGTTTGTATAATAGGAAGGAATGAACATCAGGCATTAACTTCACAAGGAAGTGGTGCTATCATGTGGTTTAATTTTAAGAATCAGATTACTTAAGTCACGTGCTGATTTTGATTCCAAATGGAATGAGGCTTCATAACTTAAATGTGTGAAAAAGACAAATATGTTTGTTAGAGGTCACTGGGCCGCTCTATCTAGCAATACTTACACAGTGTTCTTGGTACACTTTGACAGAAAAATAAAAACAAAACCAAAAACAAAACCAAGCTGATTTTGCCAAACTGAGGTAAGAGATGAAGCATAAATTTTTCTGATGTGATTGGGCGGCTAATGAACTGGTGAGTATTCAGGGCAGGCATAGCAGAAAGCACTTAGACAAGAAGGTAATCGAGTCAATTATGGTACTTTTGAAAAAATGCAGGGCAGATTGTCATTATTTGCAGAGCTTTGATTTAAAATAATTATTGTTGGCATATCTCCCTTCCTGGATGTGTAGTGTTCCATATGCTCCTGTGATGAGTGCTTTAGCTTGAGAGAACTACACAGAGATTTTTCTCTTTGCTTTTGGCTACTATTGTTTTATCCCATTGGGAAATAAGAAATCTGATTTTTCTTTTTTTAAGATTTATTTTTTATTTGACAGAGAGAGAGAGAGCACAAGCAGGGGAAGTGGCAAGCAGAGGGAGAAACAGGCTCCCCACTGAGCAGGGAGCCCGACCCGACACAAGGCTCAGTCCCAGAACTCTGGGATCATGACCTGAGCCCAGGAGCCGAAGGCAGACACTTAATATGACTGAGCCACCCAGGCACCCCAAAACCTGATTTTTCTTAATAGATATTAAATAATGAGAGCATCAGGTGGTATCTTAGGCTTGATCATACAAAATCTTGAATCAGTCTTATCCTACTTTCTCAAGCTTGGATTTTTTTTTTAAAGATATTATTTTCTTATTTAACAGCAAGAGAGCACAAGTGGTGGTTGGGGACTGGTGGGGCGGGGAGGGGGGAAAGTGGAAGGCAGAGGGAGAGGGAGAAGCAGACTCCCTGCTGAGGAGCCCCATGGGGCTGGATCCCAGGACTCTGGGATCAGAACCAAAGCCGAAGGCAGATGCTTAACTGACTGAGCCACCCAGGTGTCCCTCCCCCTCCTTTTTTAATGAATGAGTTTGGCTACAGATTGCATCATAGAATTTCAAGATTGGTATCTTTGATTCAGTCCATATGCAAGAAAGCCTTTCCAAATTGTTCTTTGTACTTACCGACCATACTGCTTAAAGTAATCACCACCATTTTATTTTTTGACACGTAGATTTTGAGTTTTATTGAAGAGTAATTATGTATCACTTTGATTCTTACAGACTTACAGGCTGCAGAACCAGAACTCGTGCTCCTCAGAAATGTGCACTCTGATTTGCAAAATCCAGGAGGACAGCCCAGCGCACTACGCTGGCCTGCAGACCGGTAATTTGTAACTTTGCCCGTTTTAGGAATTATTTAAATAGCGAGAAAAGAAAATTTTATGATGTCAAAAGTTGAGATATGATTGCTGCTGGGAATTTTCTTCGCTCCTTTATGTTGCTAAGGTTTGGGGCTTGCCTGTTTTGTTTTATTTGCATGTCAGGAGGGGTTATTTAAGCAACTGTTCTAACAACTAACTTCTCTTGGCATCTCCCAGGTGATGTCCTTGCAAATATTAATGGCGTGAGCACAGAAGGCTTTACCCACAAACAAGTTGTTGACCTGATCAGATCTTCGGGAAACCTGCTAACGTAACTATCCATCTGCTTCCCGTAGGGGCTTCAAAAATGTTACAGTCTCTCATAATGCCTGTTGAGTGAATGAATAGGCTTTTTGTTCGGGATCACAAGAAGGGAGGCAGTACACCATAGCTTTGGGACTGGGTACAGACATTCTTTATCAGTTCCTTTTGTTTCTCAAGGTTTCCTCGAATTTGAATGTACTGTCAACATCTGAGGTCAGAGGACATCAATAGCCCAAATGTCTGTGTGGGAGGGATAGCATTTAGAAAATTTATTTTTTTATGTCAAATTCAATGAAACTGGCACACGTTCTCTTTGGTCAGAGAGGAACTGGTCCAATTTCCATGGTTGATACGATCTTGTGGTTAGAACAAATGAAAGGTCAGAAGGGCTAAAGTTTTTACTGATACCACAAGCCAATTGTTTTTCTTTTCTAGTGTCCCATTTGGAAGGACAAAAAAAGTCTGCTCACTCCTCTCTGCCCTGCAGCACACATATCACACCTACTAATATTCCAGACTTACTAATGGGAAAAGGGGCCTCCTCAACTAGAGATTTGACTGACCTTTCCACCATACCATCCTTAGAACCTAGTAAGACTTCAGTAATTAGTTGAAGGATGAAATTAGTAATTAGTTGAAGGATGGAATTTGCTCAGTCATTTAAATGATATTTATTGAGCAAATACTACGTTCCCAGCTTTGCCGCAGGCTTAGGAGAGACATAGGCGAAAACTCTTGTACTGCTTCATTGATTGTGGGAGGAGATGGACAAGGGAAGCCTCCAAAAGAAGTAATTTTGATATTTCAATTATTGATAACTGCTGTTAAGAAAGGAAAATAAAGAACGGGATTGAATGCTGAGTAAGAGGACTGCTGTAGCTTAGGCGTTGAAAGGGATCTTCTTTGAGGAGGGGAAATCTGAACTGAGACCTAAAGAAAGAGAAAGGATGGTCATAGGGACTCGTGGTGAAAGCATTTCAGGCCAAGAGAGAGGTCTCTGAATTCTCAAAATGGGGTTGGCGTGTCCAAGAGGTAGAGGGACCACCAGTGTGATGGGTGGTTGGTGCTTAGGGAGAGTATAAGAAACGAAGGCAGGGAGTTTGCCAGGGGCCAGAGCACGGTTCTGCCCCCTTCATTCTTCACAGCCACCTTGGGAGGTTAGTTTTATTTCTATTTATAGAGAAAGTGACTGAGGCTTAAATTAGGTGGAGTAAAGTAACCTCTTCAGAGGTTCTGAGATGTGAGAATGATACAAAGGTTATTATCTCATAGTGATTCAGGCTCTGTTTGTTCTAGCTGAAAAAATGGATCAATGATCCAGTAAGTGACGGGGCTAGGACTTGAACACTCGCTCTGGATGCCAGGATCCGTTCTCTTCAGCTACCCCACAGGGCTCATTGCAAGCTGCCAATAGAAAATCCGCAGGATGCTCTTCAGCGATCCTACTCTAAAACTTCAGAGCTGCTCTGGGTGTGCTTGGGAGTAGTTTCAAAAGATGACTCCTGATGGTAGAGGACTTAGTCCAACTCTGTGGATCTTGTGAGTTCAGGGTAGAGGATGGGTGTGCTCTTTACTCCAGAGAAACTTGGAGCCTTATAGAATCCAAGGGGAAATGGTGGCAGTTAGAATCAGAATGCTATGTTCCAAATGAGTGAAGTGGGCAGAATGCAGAGATATAATTAAGGAATAATGGATGGAGACAAATGGAGATCCAGAGATCAGGAAAATGAGAGACATCTGTCGAAATACTGATGAGAACAACCAATGTGTGCCTGTGGGTCTGCACGTAGACATCACTTGTTGGGGTGGGTCAGTTGGCCATTAAGAGTCCTATTGAAACAGATTCATAGGATCCTCACTCATGCCCGGACACAAGACCACCCTCATGAGAAAGCAGACAGTATCCTGGCTTGCATTATCATCTCATTACCTTGGGAATGATGCTATTAGAAATAGAGAAAAATAGGTCTTGGTACTTAATGCTATTGTTTTACCATGACTTGAAAAATTTCTGCATCTTAATATAATATTTACAGCTTACTTATCAGAAGGAATTTGAACCATTATTTTAAAAAAGCCTAGGTGTGTGACTCACACATGAAATTTATTATCTTATTCAGATTGCTGACTTAATAGTCAAAATAAAGGCGTCAACATGAGCCCACAAAATAAATCAAATCAGTCAGGATAGAACAAGTCTTTTTATTTTTAGAAAGGCATTTGGTGTAGGGAGAAATGAACACCTTTAAACTGATAATTCTGGGACTGAAGTTTATAAACTTCAGAGGTTCTGAGATGTGAGAATGATACAAAGGTTATTATCTCATAGTGATTCAGGCTCTGTTTGTTCTAGCTGAAAAAATTAAGGCAATTTACAGAGGTACAGTTTCCTAGAATCCTAGGAAAAAAAGGACTTTTCCCTTTTCCAAGAAATGGCATGTTGATTCCACTGTTTGCAGATCCCTATTACATGCCGTTTTTATTGCTGGACCCCTCATGCTTCGCACAGTGTCTAAAGTCGGGCACGTGGTAAATGCCCAGGAAGCATTCACTGAATAAAGCAGGTGATTCAGCCAGAGCCCATAAGGATAAATTCCAGTAGAGAACAAAAGTCGTTGCCGTATAGTGGCGTCTATAAAATGAGCTACAGTTTACAAGTTAGTCAATATCTTTTCTTTCAACCAGCCTCTCCAGGGCCTTTTGTTTTGTTTTGTCTTTTTTTTTTTTTTTTACCATTTCCTTTCCTTGAATATTGTCAGGAGGTTCGGCGTAGGTCCAGATACTTGAAGTGCCATGGGAATCATAACATTTATGTTGCTTTTTTAAGTATAGTCTGTGCTCCAAGTGGAGTACTCCGTAAGGATGGTACTTGTTTGAAAGGATCACTCATGCTGTTCCTGTCCCCCACCCCTTTTTTCTTAAAACAGGATAGAGACCCTTAATGGAACAATGATTCTCAAAAGAGCAGAGCTTGAAGCAAAGCTGCAAGTTTTAAAGGTAATTTAATTTAACACAGCGAGGCACATTTTTCACCCTTGAATGTGTGAGTGGTAGAATAAAAATGTATTTGAGGGATTGAAATAGCCCTTGAAGATGAAATGTTGTGATGAGTCTAAACTGCTGAATTATCAAGAGCCACACAATTACCTTTACAGGAATATTAAATTTCACAAAACCAGTGCAAATCACTTCCTTCCTTCCTCCTTCTGTGTTTCTAGGAGGCTCAGGAAGGCAACAGGAAGGCACATCACTTGAAGAACTTTTCACTAAGGCACCTGTGATCTCTCTTGATTTGCATATTGGAGGGGACCTGGGTTTGGGAAACAAAGGAGGTGTTGCTGGTCTTTTCCTCATTTTTCCAAGTGCTGCCTGTGTGCAGGAGGGCCTGGAAGCTTTGCTTTTCCATTGTCCTCCTCTTCTGTGTCCTTCTGTCTTGCTTCATTCTTCCTACAAAAATCATCTCCCTCTGCTCCTGTGGCTGTCCGTGAATCTACTTTTATTGGCAAACAAGCCATCAGCTTTGAAGGGGAAAAAAATGAGAAGTTTCCGGGAGATAGTACACAATGCGGAGAATTCAGAGAAAATTCCCTGGGAAGGCTCTTTGAGGACCTTGAAATTCTCAGTTTGCTAGACTGATGAGGCTCTGCCAGGCCATGAAGTGCAGACCCTCATTCATGTGCATTTGAGTCCCGGTCCGGTCCTGCAGATCCCACTGACCTCTTTCTCCCAGCGATCGCCCCTGTGTGGCAGTGAGGTGGCTGGGCTGAGCAGAGACCACAGGGCTTGCAGGCAGGCTGCTCACTGGGACTGTGTTTAGCAATAGCTAAATGATAAAATGTTACAGGCATTCCCTTTAAAGTCAAGAATAAGATTATCACTATATACAGGAGTCCTAGTCAATGGTCGTAAGAGAAGAAAAATAAATTAGTTGACCCTTTGAATTTTCTTTATGAAGTATGTACTTCTTAATTATTGAGCCCAGGAGGGTAGAGTTACTCTGCTTATCTTTTATCTTGTATTCTCCCCCCTCCCATATCTAGTTCATCCATGAGCCCTGTTGGCTTCTGTGTCAACACTGATTTTATACTCTTGACATTTTACTTGTCTTTGGGATATTTTGAATTAATTTGTAAAATTCCTTGAAAAATTCCTCTGTTCAGACTAGGATAGGAATTGACAGTTATAGGATAAATATCAACTGACGTCTTTATGGTTTTCACCTTTCCTACTTCAAACACAGGATCTTGACCTCTTACTTTAGGTCTTTTATGCACTTCAAAAACATTTTATCTTTTCTTTATACACTTTTACGTAGCTTTTATTATATTTATTCTTGGATGCCTTCTAAGTTTCTTGCTCTAATAAATGTGATTTTTTAATTTTAAAAGATCTTTTAATTTGTCACTATTGATTCTTGTATAAATTTTTAAATCCGATAGTCTTGCTGAACGCTCTTTATCCCAGTGTTTGTAGATTCCCTTAGATTTTTTTATATAGACATAATATCATCTGCAGATACTGAAAGTTTTGCCCCTTTACCCCTGGTTATTCAACTGCAGTTGATCCTTGAACGGCACAGGTTTGAACACATGGATCCACTTACATGAAGTTATTTCTTTTTTATAAATGAGGTACGATATTGCAAATGTATTTTCTCTTCCTTGTGATTTGTTTAAAAACATTTTCTTTTCTCTAGCTTACTCTGTTGTAGGAATACATTATATAACATTAAAAAAAATCTGTGTTAATCGACTGTTTATGTTATTGGTAAGGCTTCCAGTCAACCCTGGGCTATATTAGTAGTGAAGTTTTTAGGAGGCAGAGTTATACATGGATTTTTGACAGTGCAGGGGTCAGCACCCCAACTTCCTGTATTATTCGCGGGTCAACTATATAATTTATTTTTCTTCTCTTACAACATTGGCTAGGACTCCTGTAAATAGTGGTAATCTTATTCTTGACTTTAAAGGAAATGCCTCTAACATTTTATCATTAAATTACTGTGTGGGATAAACAGGGCTTCATATTATAGTTAAGTTTTAAAACTGTCAAAAATGAATTTGTTTTTACAAAAAAGAGAGTATTAGTGAGGATCTTTTTTTTTTAAGTAAACCTGGCTTTTTCACCTTCTCCTGGAAAAAGGAAAGAAATGTACAAAATACACTGGTGGTATTATTTAAAACATAACTGAGCAAACAGGTCTATATTCATGGAATAAAGCCTTCTTCTGCAGAAAACATATTTCATGTTTCTATGCAATTTCTGCTCCTTCAGTGTTTTCTCTTGAAGTTTTAATATTCGTACCTACCAATTTTTTCAAATGAAGTATATGTTTTCAATATAGCCATCCTCCCAGAACATCATGAGGAATTTAACATATTTAAACAGTCATCTTAAGACCCCTTCTTTCTTATTATTGCTTGACTTTACTTTGGAGAATTTTATCAATTTTTAGAATGGAAAACTACTGGTTTTTGTTCTGAGTAGCTTGTTGTAGTGAACACATAGGCTAACGAGTTGGATTGACATGTTGCTGTTTTCTATTCCTTCCCTCTGGGTTTACTTTCTTTTTTGCTGTAGTACTTCCTGCAAGGGTAGGTAGGGCTTTCTTCGTCCAAACAAATCTTTCACTGCTGATGTTGAAGGAGAGTTTTATTAGGTGGTAGAATTATTCGCAGTTGATGTTTTGTGTCTTTGATATTTTTGCTTATGGAAGAGCTCTTATTGTTTATCCTTTGTAGGCAATCTGCATTTTCTATATTTTCTTCCAAAAGTTTTAAGGTTTTTCCTTTTTACACTTAAGTCCTGGATTCATCCAGAATTGATTTGTATGTATATGTGTATGTGTATGTGTATGTGTATGTGGTTTGTATGTGCGGTATGAGAGGATTCTAATTTTCTTTAATTTCCCTATGAATACTCAGTTCTCCCAGTACCATTTCTTTTTTCCCAAAATGACCTGCAGTGAAGCCTCTGTTTTTAAGCAAGTTTCGTATATGCATGGATTTTGCTAGAAGCTCCATTTTCTGATCCATTATTTCTCTCAAACTCAGTTACTATACCTTTGTAATAAATATTGGTATTCAGTTGAGCAAACCCTCCAGGTTATTCTTGGTTCTTTTAACCATCTATATAAATTTTAGAATCAGATTATCAAGTTCTATAAATAAATTTTGGATTTTGATTGATACTACATTTTATATAGATAGCTCAATTTGAAAAGACTTAACATCTCTATAGTATTGAGTTTTCTTAGTGATGATCTCAACCATCTTTTTTTTGGCCCGTCCCCCACTCCCTTCCCCTTCCAGCAACCACTAGTTCTTTCTATTCATGAATCTGTTTCTGCTTTTTTGTTTGACTGTGGGTTTTGTTCTTTTTTTTTTTTTTTGCATTCCACATGTAAGTGAAATCATATGGTATTTGTCTTTCTCTCTGACTTATTTCACTTAGCATAATACCCTGGAGGCTCATTCCTGTTGTCACAAATGGAAAGATTTTATTCTTTTTTATGGTTGAGTAATATTCCATTGTGTATGTATACCACATCTTTATCCTTTCCTCTACTGATGGACACTTAGGTTGTTTATATAACTTGACTATTTTTTTAAATGCTATAATAAACTTAGGAGTGCATATAGCATCTTAAATTAGTGTTTCTGTTTTCTTTGGATAAATACTCAGTAGTGGAATTACTAGATCATATGGTATTTCTGTTTTTCATTTTTTGAGGAAACTCCATACTGTTTTCCACAGTGGCTGTGTCAATTTGCATTCCCACCAATAGTGCATGAGGGTTCTTTTTCTCCACATTCTTGCCAACACTTGATATTTCTTGTTTTTGATATTAGCCATTTTGATAGGTAGAAGGTGATATCTCATTGTGGTTGTGATTTGCATTTCCTGATGATTGGTGATGTTGAATGTCTTTTCAGGTGTCTGTTAGCTATTTGTATGCCTTCTTTGGAAAAATACCTATTTAGGCCCTCTGCCCATTTTAAATGAGATTATGTGGGGGTTTTTGATGTTGAGTGGTATAAGTTCTTTATGTACTTTGGATATTAACCCTTTATTGGATATATTATTTGCACATATCTTCTCCCATTCAATAGGTTCCTTTATGCTTCAATGATGTGCAAACCTTTTAATTTTGTTTTAGTTCCATAGTTTATTTTTACTTTTGTTTCCCTTGCCTGAGGAGACATCTCCAAAAATATGTTTTTAAGACCAATGTCCAAGAGATTGCTGCCTATGCTTTAAGAGTTTTTTATGGTTTCATATCTCACATTTAGGTCTTTAATCCATTTTGAATTTATTTTTGTATATGGTGTAAGAAAGTGGTCCAGTTTCATACTTTGGCATGTAGCTGTCCAGAAAGACTTTTTCCTTCACTGTATGTTATTAACTCCTTTGTCATAGATTGATTATCCATTAAGTGTGGATTTGTTTCTGGGCTCTCTATCCTATTCATTGATCTATATATCAGTTTTTGTGCCAGTACCATAATGTTTTGATTACTTTGGCTTTGTAGTATATCTTGAAATCTGAGATTGTGACACCTCCAGTCTCATTGTTCTTTCTCAAGATTGTTTTGTCCATTTGGGGTCTTTTGTGGTTTCATACAAATTTTAGGATTATTTGCTCTAGTTCTGTAAAAAATACTGTTTGGATTTTAATAGGGATTACATTGACTCTGTAAATTGCTTTGGGTAGTATGGACATTTTTAGAATATTAATCCTTCCAAACCATGGACATGATATATCTTTCCATTTGTTTGTGTTGTCTTCGGTTTCTTTCATCAGTGTCTTCTATTTCTCAGAGTATAGTTCTTTTACTTCCTTGGTTAAAGTTATTCCTAGATATTTTCTATTTTTTGATGTAGTTGTAAATGTGATTATCTTCTTAATTTCTCTTTCTGCTACTTCATTATTTGTGTATCGAAATGCAATTGATTTCTGTACTTTAATTTTGTATCCTGCAAATATACTGTTTATTTATTAGTTTTATTAGTTTTTCGGTTGTATTCATTACGGTTTTCTATATATAGTATCACATCATCTACAAAAATTGACAATTTTACTTTTTCCTTAATCAATTTGGATTCATTTTATTTCTTTTTCTTGACTGATTGCTGAGGTTAGGACTTCTAGTACTATGCTGAATAAAAGTGGTGCAAGTGGATATCCTTGTCTTCTTCCTGATCTGAGAGGAAAAGTTTTCATAATTTCAACCATTTTTTTTTATGTCTTTCAATAGTGTTATACTTTTATGCAAATAGATCCTATACATTTCTCACTAGATGTATTCCTTTCTACTTAAAGATTTCTGTTCAAACTATAGTTTCTTTATAAAAACAATAAATGTTTTGATTGAGGTTGATGTATAGATTTGTAAAACCAATTTTATGCTGTTATTCAAACTATTTCTTAACTATATAATTTCTAAGAAATTATCGGTAGATTATT
The DNA here is from genome assembly GCA_028646535.1 of Procyon lotor. Taxonomy (NCBI): domain Eukaryota; kingdom Metazoa; phylum Chordata; class Mammalia; order Carnivora; family Procyonidae; genus Procyon; species Procyon lotor. Next base: position 63,290,801 of record CM053605.1, read on the forward strand.
TTGGGTTTTCTGTGAAGATAATAACTGTTAAGGATGACATAAAATTCTCTTTCTTCACTCTACTGGGTAGGGCTTACAATACAGTGATGAATAGAAACTATAATTATAGGCATCCTTGTTTTGTTCTTGATTTTAAAGGGAATTTCCGCTTTTTTCCCATCAGGAATAAGCTTTCTCTATGAATATACTTTTCATTTTTGGGATACTGCCTTCCATACTAAATTTTCTGGTAGTTTTTATAGTGTGTGTGTATTGAATTTTATCAAACACTTTTTTCTGCGTGTGTTATTCTCGCTTATTTATTTTAAAAATATCTGTCAATATGGTGAATGACATTTAAAGATTTTCTAATGTAAAACTACTCTTGCATTTCTAGAATAACCCAACCTGGTCATAATTTATAATTGTTTTTATACAATTATAGATTTGATTTGCTAATATTTTCTTTAGGATTTTTGAAGGTAACTTTATTTTATAGGTAGAATGGCCTGCAATTTTTTTTTCTCAAGCTATCTTTCTTTAGTTTTGGGTGTATCAGGTTTGCTGGACTCCTAGCATGAGCTGGGGAGAATCTTCCCCTTTTTCTTCTCTGGTAGAGTTCTTGTAACTATCTGAATCATCTGGGCTTAAGGTTCTTTTTTGGTGGGAATTCTTCTAAACTCTGTTTCAGTTTCTTTATTAATTATAAGATACCTCAGTCTTTATGTTTCGTTTGTTTTGTTTGAACCAGTTTTATTGAATTAATGTTTTAATAAATTTTTAAAATTTTCAAATTTATTGTATGTGTTGTTAATAAAAATTCTGTTCTCATATTTTTATTTTTATGCCTTCTATCTCTCCCTCTCTCTCTTTTTCCCCCCATGGTAAGTCTAACTAGAGAATTTTCTATTTTTGAGTCTTTTCAAAAACCAGTATTTCAATTTGTGGCAATCTTTTGTCTATTTCTGGTTACTTGTAAGATGTTCTTTTGTCTTACTGATCTAAAAGATACACTGAAATGTGATTAGGTCTAGATTCACTTCTAAATTTAAACTGCTTAGAAATTGCAGTACCTTTTCAATCCAAGAACTTGTGAATTTCTTCAGTTTTGGAAAGCTGTCAGCTTGATCTTTTGAAATATATGTTCTTGACCCTTCCTTGATTATCTTCTGGAATTCTTGTTAGGCATATTTTTAAAGTCTTTTGATTTATTTTCCTTGCTTCCTAACCATTCTTTCATATTTTGTATAACTTTATCTTTTTTCTTATGTTCTTGTTGAGTTCTTCAGTAATGTCTTTATTCTGTATAGAATGAGTTGTTTCCATGAGTTTTAAGAGTTAATTAATATTTCATTTTCAGATCATTCTTTTTCATGTCTATCTGTTCTTGTTTTATTTCTTTGTTTCAGGTCTCTTATTCTGATCAACATTGATCTCGTTTCTTCCTCTAAGGATTATAAATATTTTTGTTTTAAAATCTTCTTTGGACCCTGTTCTGTTTTCTTTCTTTCTTATTTCTTTTCTTTCTTTCTTTCTTTCTTTCTTTCTTTCTTTCTTTCTTTCTTTGATAATCTACGTACTGAGTATCAATTTTGTTGTCTTTCATACCTTTTGGAATTCATATTGCTTCTTTCCCATGCATGGGGGTCTTTGCCTTCTACTCAGTATTGTACTTGGGTTGCCTCCACCCTGCATCTTCAAGGCTCCCAATCCAGAGCCAGGTCTGGCAGCTAGCCTGCCTTCCTAGAGGATTCGTGTGCTGCTTGGCTCAGGTCATAGGCTGCATTTATGTACTCCTGCCTCTCCAGGCGTGAGCTCTACATGAGTCATGGCCACCATCAGCAGCTTTTCTCACCCTGCCTTCATGGTAGTAGAGCTTAGCCAAGGTTCAAGCAGGAAACTTGTCTCCGTCCTCTGCCTCTGATAAATAAGTGCATTTAAACTATATATTGCTGCAGGATCCAAATTCCTAGCTACCTGTTTCTGCTTCTCCAGGTCTGGCAGATCTTTGGGTTCAATCTTGCTTATCTTCTGGCATTTCTTTTCCTTTTCTAATCTTGAAATTATGTGATTTCCAGTTTACCTTTTAGCCGGAAATGTCTGAATTTGACCTGTAATGAAGGTCAAGTTTCCTTCCCCTTCACACAATGACATTTAGTTTGTGTGTCCTGTGTAATTATGCATTCATCTTGCAAAGACTTCATGAAGCCACAAGCTCTTCTTTAGAAATGGTCCCTTCTGAGCCATCTAATCAGGGATTCCCTTTCTTATAATCTATGATTCAGTTGTTTAACATGAAAACAGCACATCCACTGTGTTAGCTTGAGGAGCCACTTTTCAATCTAGCTCTGCTTTTTGCTGGGTTTGTAGCCCTTGGGAAGTATTTTGCTACATCGCACCTTTATTTTCTAATCTGGAACTTTGTAGGATTGTTAGGAAAATTAAACAGCTTGTTATCCATGAAAGCACTATAGAAGTAGTAAAGATGGAAATGTGTAGCTATGTGTGTCATGTATATTGAAAACATTGGAAATATATCCAACTACAAATATCCATCTGTGATAGTTGAGTTTTATTTCAGGAAGCCATTCCTTGATATATTCATTCAACCAGTATTTACTGAGCAGTTGCTATATCCCAGGCTCTGAGCTGATACAATGAGCTGATAGGACCTGGTATGATTAGATCTCCCACATGCTTTAATTTTCTTCTGATGGTGAGAGGTCTCATTTGTACAGATGACAAATGTAATGTTAATAACAAGCAGAAACAGATTGTGAGGAAAATGGGGAAGCTGAGATAGAGACTAAAAACTCTTAGTCACTTTGACACATCTGCTCTTTACACTGGTGTTTTCTTGGTTTAAGTGATGACGACGTACTTAGATGACTGGGCCAAGTCAACAGATTAGGTATTTTAAAACCTTCATTTTCACAAAAATTAGCTATTTGGCAAAGCCTGACTTTGTATTTCTGAATAGCTAGTGCAAAAATACAATTTCCTCTTCTCTCCGTATTTAGCTTTGACTGTCAACCCATCTTTATGCTCCTCTCCTGGACTCTATTCTCTTGCAAGAGAAAGACCCCTTTAAGAGAGAAGGAAGGGGTTAGATCCTTGCTAGTTCTGTTTGTTCTCTGTGGGTCCTTAACTCTGACCTTCATAGGACCACAGTTGGCACAGATTAAAGAAGCTGTGACTCAGCTCAGCAGTGTCATAGCCATACTGACTATCCTGTAGTGCAGAAAGAACAAGAAATTAACTGAGCCAGGCATTTTATGGCTTTGATTTAGTGCTTGCAAATTATATAGGTAACCGTAAAGATTGATGCTAAATGTTACTGTGATCAAGGCTTGGAAAATCTCGCCCAGTGATTGTTTGGCCCCGAACTGAGGAATCGGCCATTTTTCCCTTAAGCATTTGATGACATTCTTAAAATTTTATGACTTTCTTTTCCTTAGGTCTTCCACTTCCAAATGTACTTTTCCCCCCCTTTTCCTTTTTAACCTACATCTACCTTTCCCAGACTGCTTCTTACAAAGGAGTGCTTGTTTCCAATAGGCTGTCTTTCCATGGGATTAAGTATCCCTAGGCAAAGTTGACCTGTGCCGGCCTGCTGGGCTTGCTGTGGGGATCTGAGCTAGCAGGGAAAGGGGCCCAGCAAACACCAAAGGATGGGAGGGAGAATGAGCCTCTAGCTGTCCTTGACAGATAGCCTCTTTGTCTTTGTCTAGTTGCTTTGTCTCTCATCACCTCAGCTCCTTGGATGGGCTGGGCCAGGCCTTGTGAGCAGTCTGGACCGTGACAGCAGCCCCTTCATTACATCCTGGGCCACTGCTCACATGTGCCGGGCAGCGGAGGAAGGAAGCAGTTAAGAAGTCAGGGTGCTTATCAGTGTTCTAAGTTTAGCCCCCTAAGGAAACCTTTCAGACAGGCTGGCTTCCGTTTTTTGCTGTGAAAAATACATAGGTGTGCAGCAATAAACACAACTTAAATGCCCCAGGCTTACAGTATGATGATATTAGCTGGACATTTACTAAGCTCTAGTCACTGTTCTGAACATTTTACATCTACTAACTCTCCTAATTCTCAGGACAATCCCAGGGTTTCGGTTCTGTTATTGCCTTGGTTTTATATATGGAGGTGGGGGGAGGCCTGGAGAGTAAATCCTTGCCTCAACAGCTAGTAAATGGACACAGACCCAAGCAATCTGCTTCTCTAATATTTTTAAAAATGTACAAATAAATAAATATCATGGTTTCTCTTGTCTACTGTTTCTATTGAAACAATGTCATTGTTTCAACTTGTTGGTGCTACTAGATTATTTCTTGAGAAAGTAGTATTCCCAGTATCTCCCTTTTGTGTAGAAAATTATCTTCTGATGAATGGGAGGGGTTTTTAGTGCTAGAATGAAAGGAAAAGAAATTAAATGACAAATCTCATCATCGAGAAGTAAATTGCTATCTTCACTGGGGATTCCCAATTATTAACACTTTTTTTTCTTTTTTATCAGCAAACCTTGAAGAAAAAATGGGTGGAGTTCAGATCTCTGCAGTTACAGGAACAGCGTCTGCTTCATGGTAAATGGGATTTCCTGTTCAGAAACCACACTAACATTTATCTTTTTGGTATTTCTGCCTCTCAGTTGTTGTAAGATTATCATCATCATACGAAAAAATTGTCTAGCATTGATCAAGAATACTAGTCTGTGTTTTTTGGCCTGAACTTTGGAGTGACCTATGTTTTTGGAGGGTGACTAGTTCAAGTTACACGCCCTCCTCCATACAATAACACATATGCACACGAAAACATGCATACACTTGTATGTGCACACACATGTGCAAAAGCATCTGGAGATTTTAGCAGAGTGGTAGGAATGATAGCCTGATTTTCCTGCTACTGCTATAGATGAATTAAATGTCTGAGAATGTTTGTGGCTCAGAGGTTGTGTAGTTCTCAGCAATTACTGAGGCTGGAATGGTAGCATGCTTCTTGGGTGGAGCTCCGATCATTTGTTCATATTATACAAGTTATGTGAATGCAGAGAAATGTGGCCTGCAAACCCAAGTCAGAAACACCAGTGATCATTCTAGTAGTAAAGGCATGGCTCTTGCCATTGTGTGAATTCTGAAGGGAATGGTTGAGTTTAAAATTTGTTGATCTGGGGCACCTAGGTCAATCAGTCGGTTGAGTGTCTGACTCTTGATTTTGGCTCAGGTCTTGATTTCAGCGTCATGAATTAGAGCCCTGCATCAGGCTCCATGCTGGGTATGGAGCCTGCTTGAAAAAATAAAATAAAAATTTGTTGATCTGACTTTTGCTATGTGACTGGTGTAACCTGAGGAATGAACTTGTTTGTACAAATAATTCACTGAAACCACTAGCTATGTGGGTGTGAAATGTAGGTTATACCTTCTTAAGATGACATTGAGCTTAAGTCTCTATTTATAACCTAGAATGTTTGTTTCAAGTAGTAATTTATTTACAGGAAAAAAGAACATTTAATTCATAATTAGGCACTAATGTATGGCTTAGAGTATGCGCTGAAATTTTGGCTTAATGTATGCGCTGATGTATGGCTTAATGTATGCGCTGAAATTTTGTTTTTTAAAAGAAACTTCTATGTAAGTTACTTCTCTTTTGTATGTTTTTAAATTAATATGCTCAAAAAATCTTAGTAGATTTTTTTGGGGATCTGAAATAGGATATTTCACAGACAGAGGATAAATAGGATAGAGGTATAAAATCCAGCCACTTCTGGATTTCTGTAGACTTGAGGGTGTTTGGGAATACTTTGCCCCCACTTCTAGAACATTCTGGAGTGGAGATGGGGTTTGGCCTAAAATGTCTAGGCAGTCCTGGAGTTCTATGGGAATAGCTTATATAGACAAGGTCTTTAGTTCAGGATTAAGGGGAATGACTCCTCATTAAAGCCATTGTTGTACCCATTTTTTTTAGAAATTGAAGGAGTTCTGTAGTTCACTTTTTCTAGACCTAGAAAAAATATACAGGGTTTGAAATTCTCAATTGCTTTCCCATCAAAAGAAATTCATCAGATCGTTGCCTGTTGAGATAAAGTAGGTTTTATTAGTAAAAAGGAAAGCATTCTGACTAGTCAGTGCAGAGCTGGCTGTATTCAACCTTGCAGATTAAGTGGAAAATCAAAGTCTCTTTTTGTATTGCTAATCAAGGACAAAGGAGTGCAACGGTAGAGAAATAATCAGCACAAAGTAAAACCATTTCTGAGCATGCAATGTTCTATTACTCTTCCTGAAGCAGAGTCACCTTCTAACTATGTTGTTCTCAGGCTGGTATAACAAATAATCCCCTTCCTTTTAGTAGCATACCAGCCAGCTCAGATAGTACCCAAGCAAGTGGGGGTAGGGATAGGATATTGGTAGTGTGATTAAAATTTGAGTTTGGAGAGCCTAGATACAGGTTATGAAAGGGTGATGGAAAAAAAATTCAACTAAGCAGATAAAACTCAACTGCTACATATAAATTGTTACTTATTTGAGGACGAGGTTGTTTTCTGGTATTGCAGAAGTATTAAAGTATTAAGTATTAAAGTATTCTAGGAAGAAACATGGAATATTGAGACTGGAAGATATCCTCTGTTGTAAACACCTTTGAAGTCTCTATAATCATATGCGTGCAGGTTATATAACTATGTTTCCCATACACTTCGAGTGATGTTATGATAATTTTATAATTATTTAAAAAATACAGTAACTAAAAATCGGAGGAACTTAATGGAGGAAGTCTGTAGGATGGCATTCCCTCAAGTATATTATATTCTTTATGTTTTTCCCAGTACATCCTTCAGAATTCCATTTCTGTGAGGACTTCAATGAAAGGTTGCAGGGTCACTTCAGTTTAAGAAATGATACTTTTGGAGATTGACAAGTCACACTGGCATACTCTCAGAGGAGCTGACTATTCTCATGTGAAGAATCTATTTATGTTTATGTAATTCAGCATGACTGTTTCTGTGACTGTGGAACCCTTTTACATGGAAGCTAGTCCATGAACAATGGTTTGGGAAACACCACTCTAAGGTTTATCAAGTGGCCTCATAAAGAGTCACTTATTCATACAGGTGATGCTCAATGAAAAATAGTCTTCACCTTTACTCTTTCTTTCTTGCACACTCTGAAGAAAAATTGTGGTGTATTTGCTGGTAGGGAGTGATGCTCCTATCCATTCCACAGAAGTCTTTGTTTTCTGCCTTCTAGGTGACACAGGTAACTGCCCAAATTTCGAAAACATGGACATAGATGAGTCAGTTTTGTTTGGAATGCTGCCGGGTCCGGGCCCAGCCCTCCTGGACCGGAATCGACTCTCCAGCGAGAGCAGCTGTCTGAGCTCCATGACGGTGGACAGCGAGGACGGCTACCAGACGTGTGTGTCTGAGGACTCAAGCAGGGGAGGCTTCAGTCGACAGACAAGCGCAGAGGATGAGTGCTTTGTCCCCAAGGATGGGGATGATTTCCTGAAGAGGTCGTTTTCCAGGAGGGACCGAAGTGTTAGTTCTGCCAGCAGTGGGTCCATGTCCCCCTTGTGGGAGGGCAACTTCTCAAACATGTTTGGGACCCTGCCCCGGAAAAACAGAAGGGGAAGTGTCCGGAAACAACTCTTAAAATTCATCCCTGGCCTTCACCGCGCAGTGGAAGAGGAAGAGAGTCGCTTTTGATGGGTTGTCCTGACCTTTCATAGTAGCTTATTTCGTAAATATCTCTAGACTTGTTTAGACTAACGCCACTCAGCCTGGTGGGAAATTGCAGATGGATTGCAAAACTGAAACCCCATGCCGTGACAATAGTGACCTTTATTTAAGTTTTTGTATCATAAGTTTTGCTTCTTAAATCTTTTTCTTTTAACCAGAAAAGCTCAGGTTATAAACAGAAAGTAGGGGAATTAAGTAATAAATTACTTAATTTTTTTTTTTTTTTTTTTTTTTAAAGAAAAGGGTGGAATTTAATCTTTATTTACAGGACACTGCAAGATAGGAGATTCCAAGATAGGATAATATAACAAATTAATGGACATTCTTGCTCATTCTAATGCTGCCTGGGAAGGCAAAAAAAATATTTATTTTCTAGATTATGTGGAAAATTGAGAACTTTTCAGAGTCAAATGTAAATAAAAGAGTGATGGAATATAATTATTTGGTTTACGTTCCATATGTTCATTGCAGGTCACAAAACTTTGCTTAAGATCAGTAGCCTCCAAGGAGGCTTAATAATAGGTCATTTTGAATGTTTCTGTTTACAACTGTGAAGGATTATAAACAAAGAGGATCATCAGGTTTTTTTCACATCCACAGCAACAATAAAGCAGGAAGTATAAGATACAAAAAAACCAGGAAGTATAAGATTCAATATGAGGGTTTGGGATCCAAGGGAACATGTTGTTTAAGATGGGTGCCGAGCAAGATTATAAGGGCTTTTTAGTAAACAGCCTAAACAAAATGGGTGAGAATGTCATTCTTACTGGATTTAATTTTTGTTCTGCCTGAACATTGATGGCAAGTCTAGAATTCTCAAATCCTGCATACAGCTTTGTTATTTTTTTCTTTTGAGCAAATGTCTGAAATTTGAAAAATTAGAGCCAGGAAAAGGATTTTACTCCTGTAGATTTTTTCTCATTATTCCTCACTTTATATTATATATTCTAAACAGTTATTGCCTCGGCACTCTTTCACATATTGATTATGTTGGTATCACATTACTTCTAGCCTTTCAATCACAATTTTATTCAGTACCCATTCAAGTCCATGATTTCTCTGTTCTGGTGAACATGAGCAGATGCTTATGACCTATATTCTAGTATAGATAATGCCAACAATGTAATAAATAGTCCTTATTGATTTAAAGCTGTGTGTGTGTGTGTGTCTGTGTGTGTGTCTGTGTGTGTGTTTGGGAGAAATAGAGACATTTAATAGGTGACTTTGAGTGTAACCACACTTAAAAAAATTGAGTAAAGAATGAGTCATTTTGAGAAAAAAAGGGAAGAGTAAGGAAGCTTGTAGGGTAAGAAATGAATATTAAATAAAACATATAAAAAGATTCCTAATTGGAACTTGCTTTCTATTAATTATTTGAACTCTGAATTATCCAGTGGGCTCAGCTTGGGAATCATTCATATGAAAAGCAGGGTGCAGTGTTTTGCAGGAAAAATAACAATGCTGTCCACCATTTACTGAATACCTAGCAGATTAAAGATGCTTTCAATGTGATCCCTGAAACAACTCTGTTAGACAGGTGTTAGCCATACAGACAAGGAGCAGGAATTCAGAGAAATTCCCACGGCCAGTGGCAGGGCTGAAATTGGAAGCCAGTTCTTTATGGCTCTGGCCTAGTCTCAGTCTATCTAGATATTGTTTAATATCTAGATATTAAACATTTAAACAAAAGATATTAAATATCTTTTGCTGGTTCTGTGTGGTCATCTCCACAGGTCTTCCCCCCCAACCCCTGCCCCTCATGGAATACTTAAAGCACACAATTGTAGATACTGCATGGATAGAAATTGTCTTTGGTAAATAAGAGAACAAACAGACTTTTAGAATGACTCTTTCTCTTGGCCTCCACAGGCAAGTTTTCAAATATAGACACATTAATAACTTCATGATTAACAATACATTTATTTTCAACAAAGGCTTGCAAGTCCAAGTTGTGATTGGACTGACACTCTTGTTTTCCATCGTAGATTAGAACTATCATGTTAAAGATCTTGCTTCCATGAATGCAACATATCTTGCTAATCCTGTTTTGCCAAATCCTGGGGAAAGAAATAATCATATTTATTTAAGGAAAGATAACTTTAAATACTTTAAATACTAAATATTTAAAAATTTAAATACTTTAAACTAAAGACTTTAAATACTTTTACAATACAATCAGTGTTTTGAGAAATTCCACAAATCCTCTGGGAAAGCAGATTATAGGTCATTTGCTTTTCTCATGACTTGAAGTGTTAAATATAGTGTAGTTCTTCCTCCTTACAGTAAATATCAAACCCAAAAAGGTTCAGGGAAGAGACAGAGCAAACTTTACTGTAGTCTGAGGTAAGAAGAACTAGAGTCAAGAGTTGGAGATGTTCTGGAAAAAAAAAGAAAAGCAGTTTTTAACCAAAGTACAGGAAGGAAGGGTATGTCATGTTTTGTGTGTTCACAAGTTACAAGAAAACGAGCTATTGTTTAGTGGAAATGTGGGTAAATTTCTCACAGCATAGCTTTTCAGACTATCTGACCTCAGTGGGACTTGAGCAGATTTCATTTCTCTAACCTTCTGGTGCACAGTGACTCACTTTGATGTAACCTACTGGGAAAAGAATTGAAAAGTGAAGTGTTTTGTTTTTGCTTATATCAAATTGTTAAATATGTGATATTGGTGGATTTCATTAATTGACAATTGGTTATGAAAATGCACTTTTGGGGTGCCTGAGTGGCTCAGTGGGTTAAGCCTCTGTCTTCGGCTCAGGTGATGGTTTCTGAGTCCTGGGATCGAACCCTGCATCGGGCTCTCTTCTTGATGGGGAGCCTGCTTCCCTCCTCTCTCTGCCTGCCTCTCTGCCTCCTTGTGATCTCCCTCTCTGTCAAATAAATAAAATAAAATCTTAAAAAAAAAAAAGAAAATGCATTTTGTAGTATGACATTGATAAACCAAACTCAGATCAAGCATATTGAGAATTACTCTGTCCAATGGCTAAAGGAACACCACCTATCATGTCAAACAGGTTGGTACTCTATTTTTTGAAATGATCTTTTATTCATCACTTTCCACTTTGCAACACTTCTATATCTTAGTTACATGTAAACAGTATTAAAAATCCTAGTTTGAACTGAAGAAATCAAACTTGGGTACAGTTTGTGTGTACTGATCAGATAGTCTATTTATGGATGCATATAATCTAAGTATAGTAAATAATACCTAAAAACTATGTGGAACCCTTCAGATCACAAGATTATTGGTACTTTGTATCCATTTCCTTACAGAAATATGGGCAGTAAAAAATGTTGATACCTTTCTGAAATAAAGGCTACTATTTTTTCAGTGTGAGAGCTCTCTTCTCGCCCTTTCTCTCCCCCACCCCATCTCTCTATCTTTCAGTCTCTATCTCTTTAACTACCTACCTTAAATGAAATAATTGTTTTCAAGGCAGATTTTTTAAAAATCTGGGGCAATGTCTTGATACCTACTTCTTTGAGGTTTTTAAAAGGCATGGCCTACATAATTGAGGCTTTGCACTTGTATTAGCTTTCTGACGTTTAACAAATTACTACATACTTAGAGGTTTTAAAACACGTTTATTACCTCAGAGTTTCTGTGGGTCCGGTGTCTGGACAAATTTTAGCTCGGTCTCTTTAGGGACTCACAGGGCTGCAGTCAAGGCATCATTCAGTGTTGAATTCTCCCCTGAAGGCTTGCTTGGGGAACGATACACTATGGAGCTCTATCAGGTTGTCAGAATCATTTCCTTGTGCCATAGGATTCGTGGCAGCTTGTTTAGTAAAAGCCAGCAACGGAAAGACAGAGACTGCAAGGAAGGCAGTCTTAAATAATGAAATGTAACCACAGGAATGACATTTCAACTTTGCCATATGGCAGAATATATTTACACAAGTGACATCCTACCAACTATGCCATATTACATTTGTTAGATATATTGTACTTTATTAAAATTTTAAAACAACACACTCAAGGAGTGTAGAATCTGTCCACACTCAAGGAGCAGGGATTACACAAAGCATGAACACGAGGAGGTAGGGATCAAGCAGGTAACTTAGGATCTGTTCACAACATAATTCAAGGAGTTCACAAACTTGATAATATATTGAGTCTTTCCTAAACTCCTTTGAGCAAATATAAAGGGTGAATGTTATAATTTTTAATAGAAAAGTAGTAAGTTCTCTGAAATTAAAGAACCTGGCCAAGACTGTATAACTAGCCAGAAGGCTGAGTAGGAAACTGAATCCAGGTCTGTTTCTAATCTCCTGACTTTGTCTGTCAAGTCCATGAAATGATAGGAAATTTTAAAAGAATATCAAAGTGTGAGCTAGTTACTTGCCTTAAAATTCTTCTCAGGGAATATGAGAGTATTTAAGTGAATTAGTGATTGGCATGATGAAATTTATCACTTCTATATGGATACATCTTTATGAGCACAGGACAGGAATTCCACAGAAAAACAAAATAAAATTCTCATAATCAAAACTACAAAGCACAAAAGGAAATGATCAACCAAGAACAAAAATCAGGAGGTAGCACAAATACCAGAATTATCAGAACTAGAGAAAGTAAAGCAATCTGAAAGAATATAGACATGTATTTCTTAGGAATAGAGGATAAATAAAGAACATATGCAAAGAACATGTGCAACTCAATAAAGAACATATGCAAATATCATAATGGTGAGAAACTGGCTGCTTTCCCCCCAAGATCGAGTACAAACCCAGGATATCCTCTCACCACTTTTATTTACCATTGAACTGAAAGTTTTAGCCAGTGTACTAAGACAAGGAAAGGAAACAAAAGGTATACAAAGTGAGAAGGCAGAAACGAAACTTTTTGTTTGCTGACGACATGGTTGTCTGTCTGGAAAATCATGAAGAATCAACAAACAAAAAAATCCTGGAAGTAGTAAATGAGTATAGCAAGGTCACAGAATACAAATTACTATACAAGCAATGAACAACTGGTATTTTTTACGTCCAAACAATGCATAACTGGTATTTCTTATGTACAAGCGATGAACAACTGGGATTTGAGATTAAACAAATATTAACTTTATAATGGTACCCCGAAATGAAATACTTAAATATAAACCTGACAAAATATGTACAGTATCTCTCTGTGAAAAACTCCAAAACTCTGTCCAAGAAAATCTAAATAAGTAGGGAGATATTCTGTGTTCATGAATTGGAAGACTTAGCAGTGTTAAGATGTGACTTCCTAACTTAAATCTATGGATTTAATGAATCCCAATCAAGATTCCAGTAAACTGTTTCATAGGCCTTGAAAAAATGATTCTAAAGTTTATATGGAAAGGCAAAAGACCTATAATAGCCAAAGTGAGGAAGAAGGAGAATGAGGAGGAGTAGGTAAAAGAGGAGGAGGAGAAAGTTGGAGGAATCACAATACTCAATTTCTAGACTTTCTATAAGTCTACAATAATTTAAACAGCATGGTATTGGCAAAAGAACAGCATATAGATCAACAGGACAGAACAGAGTGCCCGGAAATTGACCCATTCAAATATAACCACTGACCTCCGACAAAGGAGTAAAGGCAGTTAAATGGAGAAAGGATAGAGTTTTCAACAAATGGTTCTTGAACAATTACACATCCATATGCAAGACCTTACACATTTCATAAATTATAGACCTACATATAAACATAAAAGCATAAAACTTCTAGAAGATAACATAGGAGAAATCAAAATCAGTTTGGTTATTGAATATTGGGTTTTGCGATGAATTTTAGGTACAATAAAAGGAAGATTTATGAAAGAAAATGTTGATATATGGTACTTTATTAAAATTTTAAAAAGTTCTGCTTTGGGAAAGATACTGTAAAGAAAACCAAAAGAAAAGGCATAGACTGAGAGAAGATGTTAGCAAAAACCATATTTGAAAGAGAACTTGTGTGTAAAATATAAAAAGAACTTTTAAAATTCAAAAATAACACAAGCAATGTAACTAAAACATGTTCAAAACATCTAAACAGACATATCTCCAAAGATAATACATAGATGACAACTAAATGCATTGAAAGAATTTAGTATCACTTGTTATTTGGGATTTGAAAATTAAAACAACAATGAGATACCACTATATGGCTGTTAGGATGACTGAAATACAAAAAACTGACAATGCCAATTCATAGCAAAGATGTGGAGCAACAGAAATGCTCTTGCGCTGCTGGTAGGAATGCAAAATAGTACAGCCACTCCGGAAGAAAGTTAGTTTGGTATCTTTTTTTTTTTTAACTGAAGCTGAAGATAGTTTTACAATATATTTCAGCAGTTGTGCTCCTAGGTATTAACCCAACTGATTGAAAACTTATGTTCACACAAAAACCCACACACAGATGTTTGTAGCAGCTTTATTCATAATCACCAAAAATTGGAAACTACTGACATGTCCTCCAATAGGCTAATAAATAAACTGTGGTATATTCATATAATGGAAGATGATTCAGGTCTAAAAAACTGAGCTATCAAGACAGGAAAAGACATGATAAATCTTAAATGCATGTTGGTAAGTTAAAGAAGCTATTTGGAAAGGGCTATTATTATATGATTCCATTTATGTGACTTTCTGGAAAAGGCCATTACTATAGTAGTAGTAAATAAATCAGTGGTTTCCTGGGGTCTGGGGGGTAGGATGGGGTAGGATGGAGAAAGTTGACTAGATGGTGAGTTTTATAGAGTTGCCTAAGTCTACCTGGTCTACTGAGATAAAATACTGCACACTGAACTGCTTAAATAAGAGCAATTTATTTTCTCACAATTCTGGAGGCTGACTGCCCAGCAGCAGAACCATGGAGATGGGCAGGTAGGAATGACCATTTGAGGACAAAGCAGCCATCTGCAAGCCAGGAAGAGAGCTCTCCCTAGAAACCAAACCCCATGAAACCTTAAATCTTGGACTGGCTCTGGAATCAGCATCTAGAACTGTTAGAAAACTATTGTTTAAGCCTAGACTGAAAGCAGAATAGGACAAGGCACTCTCAATGTACAGCTAATGTATGAAACATCCTACTTAAGACAATAGAAGGACTTGGGAAATGATTTGAGTCTGTAACTTAAAGGCAAAAGAAACCATACATAAACATTTTAGTCCAGTTGAGAAAATTGTTTCCCATGGGGATAGCTGTTAAGCGCTTTGATAGTGCTATACATATATATTGGAATGGAACTACTAATAAATGACTGACTGATGATAAGAGCCAGGATATTTTCTGTTAGAGCGGTAGTTTACAGGTAAGTAAGGGAAGAGGCTAGGATGATCCATATGGAAATGGGTTAGGGATAGAGACATCAATATACACTCAATATTAGCTTAATGTAGATACAGATGGTTACATAGAAAAGTATTTATAGATATGTTATAGATAAGAGTTAATATATATACATACACTAATTTGCTGTCAGCAGAAAAGACATAGAAGAAATGAACAAACTTAGTACCAAGATCTTGGTTTCTTCTTCTTTTTTTAAAATTATCTTTAGTTAGCTAGCATATAGTACATCTTGGTTTCTAACACCATTTCCAATAAGAGAAACCAAGATTCCTTGGGTAAATGATCGAATCTAGGACTAGGGCAGGAAATATACAAGATCCTGGATTATTTTACAGTGCCAAAATTTAAGGAAGTATTTAAAATATAAAATAAAACCTCACAATAAGAGGGATATATCAAAGGGAGACAGATTCAATTGAATAAGACTCCAATCAATGGCCAAATTTGGAAGTCTGAGCAACAAACTAAGTAAAAGAAGAGCCTCTTTTACTGTAGCCAATGATACAAAATAAATACCCATGGATGGGTCCATACTGATATAAATAGATGAATATTTACTGTAGTTATTTATTACATGGTATTTATTATGAAATAAATAATAAATGGAGTGAAGAGACAAATCTGTGCAGAAGAATTTCAAGTAACTTATGTAAGAAAATCCACTCTCAAAGAGATGAAGCATTATACCTCACTCCTTAAACAATGGTTACTTCCTTCCGAAGAGTACTGCTCAGAAAGGGGAAAAAAAAAGTACCTCTACGGCAGAGATATGTGACAAACACAGTCAGGTGATCAAGATCAATATCAACAGTGGCAGGTTAGGTATACTTGATATGGTGTAGCGAGAAGGGATATATCTATGGTCTTCTGCCTCAAACCCATAGCCTGTGTCTAATAATGGGAAAAACATCAGACAAATCCTAGTTAAAAGACATTTTACAAAATGCCAACTGATGCTTCTCGACATGATCTAGGTCTTTAAGAACAACTACAGTCTAAGAAGCTGTAATAGCCAAGAGAAGCCAAACTGGGCATGATGACTAAATGTTATGGGGTATGTTGGATGGCACCCTGGAACAAGAAAAGGACACTAAGTAAAAAGAAATTCTGAATAGAGTATGGGCTTCAGTTACTAAGAATGAATCCATATTGATTCATTAACTGTAGCAAATGTGTAATAACATATGATGACAGTAGTAGGGGAAACTGGATACAGGGTATATGGGAACTCTGCAGTATCTCCAGAATTTCTGTGTAAATCCAGGATTTTTCAAAAAATAAATTTTATTAAAAGTAAGTATGTGGGAGGGGGTGGCACCAGGGTGGCTCAGGTGGTTGAGCTTCTGAACTCTTAGTTGCAGCTCAGATTTTGATTTTAGGTTTGTGGGAATGAGCCCCACCTCAGGCTCAATGCTGAGTAGGGAGTCTGCTAGAGATCTCTCTCCTCTTGCTGCTCACCTACACGCATCTGCTCATTCTCTCTCTAATATAAATAAATAAATAAATCTTTTTTAAAAAGTACATGGAAGTTGATTAAAGAGAATAAAAGAAGGGAGTAGAAACCATAGTGGAATTTTTAAATATCAAGATGAACTGGGAAGATTTAAATAAATATAAACACATTTTTATTCTAAAAACATTTTCATTGAAATTAAGTCCTCCAGATGGGAGGAGCAGCACATCCAACATAGACAGAGAGAATCTGTGAACTAAAAGATCTAGGTAATTACCCTAATGTAGAGAGAGAAAGAAAAAAAGAGCAAAAGGATTAAAGACAGGTTACAGATAGGGAGGGGAGAATGTGAACATCTAATATACATTGAATGAAACAGAAAAAGAGCGATGCTGTATTTGAAAAGCTGATGAATGAGAATTTAATGAGAATCCATTAAAAAAAAGCAAACCATGAATTATGAGGGTGAGAAAGACTGCATTTTGATGGGCAGGGTAAGTAAGATAAACCCACACTCACACATTATAGTGGAACCATGGAGCAATTAAGTCAATGAGAAAATTTTAAAAGCAACCAAAGAGAAAAGGCAGATTACAAGGAACAATAATGATGCTGGCAGAATCAATTTCTAAATCTACAGCCATGAGGATACCCACTACTAACTGAATCTCCCGTGATAAAGAATGCCACTTTGTGATATCTTTTGTGAGACTGTCTGCTAGCCTTTTGTACTTTTGTAGGTGCACAACTTAATTCGCCTTTGGTGGTATGTGCTATTTTCTTATAATTCTGTAACCACTAGCTGAAGAAACTATTTATTAAAGGGACAAGGATTTTGATTAGCAAGAGTGCTTATGTTCAATTTTCATTTGTTTCTTCAATCACTCAACAAGTCAATGAACAATCAACCAATTTTAATTAGTGGGAACTGTGTTACAAACTCAAAACAACAGTCTCTCTCTTCAATACTTAGAGTTGTGTCAGAAGACATATAGTAGAGTATGATAAATTCTAAAGTAAAGAAGATACATAATATATTTTAAGAGCCTATCCAAGGGCCACCTAACTCAGTTTGAAGCTAGAAATGTGATCAGTTTTGTACATAAACCCTTTAAGGAAGGAATGCAAAAAACTTCACCTAAGCCATGACATCAAGTCAGATACATGATAAGGGAAATTACAAGATTGTTCATCCAAGCAAATAACCTGGATTTGAAGTAAGCTTTCCCTTTACAATAATGTCAATTTGGTTGTTATAATCTGAGAACATTCTGGTCAGATTACAAATTCATTACTGATGTCCATGTTCAAAATGATGAACATACAAGATACTGCCTGTTACCCACTTCCTTTTTCCCTGGATGTTTGAAGACAGCATCTTCTATTCTTGCTACAATTGTTTATAACCCTAATCTCCAAATACTAGTGAGCCCATAGTGCCAGTAAAGAAATGAAAGGAACAGTATTTACACTGTTTGGAGAGTGAAATTTTCCAATTGCTTTTTCCTCAAATGTCCAGAATCAAGTTACCATATCTTTCAACCTCATCACTATCTCAACTGAAGAGCGAAGGATGATAAACTAATTGACTAGACAATGCAGTTTAATGCTATAAAATTACATAATTATGCTTAATTATGGTAACTATAATTCTTGACCATCAGTAAATGATGTCTAGGCAATTTTTTTAAAGTTTTTTTTTTTTTTAATTTCCTTGATGGTTAATGATGATGAACATTTTTTCATGTGTCTGCTAGCCAATTGTATGACTTCATGGAGAATTATCTGTTCATATTTTCTGCCCATTTTTGACATGATTATCTGTTTTTTGGGTGTTGAGTTTAAGAAGTTCTTTATAGATCTTGGATATCAGCTCTTTGTAGTGTCGTTTGTAAATATCTTCTCCCATTCCGTGGGTTGCCTTTTTGTTTTGTTGACTGCTTCCTTTGCTGTGCTGAAGCTTTTTATCTTGATGAAGTCTCAAAAGTTCATTTTCACTTTTGTTTCCTTTGCCTTTGGAGAAGTGTCTTGAAAGAAGTTGCTATGGCTAATGTCGAAGAGGTTACTGCCCTTCTCCTCTAGGATTTTGATGGATTCCTGTCTCATATTGAGGCCTTTCATCCATTTTGAGTTTATCTTTGTGTATGAGAATGGTTGAGTTTCATTCTTCTATACATAGCTGTCAAATTTTCCCAGCACTGTTTATTGAAGAAACTGTCTTTTTCTGCTGTATATTTTTTCCTGCTTTGTCAAAGATTATTTGACCATAGAGTTCGGGGTCCATATCTGGGCTCTCTACTCTGTTTTTATTAAATAAATAGGTAAAACACAGAAGATGATAATGGGTAGGAGTCTGATCCTAACTAGCTTGAAGACACAGTTGTCATTTCCTCACCACAATGTGTGACTCTTTTTAGTTTTAAAACTATAGACAGCCACTGAATAAAAACAGGATGTGGGTGAGTACTCATGCATAGTCTTATGCATGACTACTACCTGCTGGACTAGACATGAACTAAGAGTGGTTCTAAAACAACCGTCTTCAGACAAGTGCTGGCTTGTTGCATAAGACCCACCTGGGAAATTTGTAAAATGCAGATTCTCAGGCATTAGAGCCCAGAAATTCCATCAGATAGGTCTGGGTGAGATCCAGGAATCTTCTTTTTAAACAAGCTCCCCAACAGATTCTTACACAGATAGTGGAAGAACCACTTTGAGCTTTGAGAAACGCTGCTCTAGAAGCTCATTATTCTCTGCCAACTCTGTTATGTGTAAAAGGCTGGACTCTGAGTGAAAAAGGAAGAAAAGTATAAGAAAAAATATGAAAAATGTCAAAAATTAAGTGTCTTTAGAAGAAAGCTATCCCCTAGTAGTTCCCTATTAGATTTCCCATCATGGTTGTATAAAACCTTTACTCTCTCCAACCTCAATTTTTCCCTCAATTTTCAACAAGGAGTGATTCTGACTCCTACTTCATTGAAATGGAAGGCATCTGAAAGGAATGCCCTCAATTCTTTTACTCTCCCCCCCCGCCGTGATTTCTATCTTCCTTTCCCTCTGTCCCCGTTTCTGAACAAAGGTACTGACTGATGTGAATCCATGTTTTTGTCACATCTCACATTTTTTTACTTACCCACAGATTCCTTCCAGAGGCTTATAAATATTTGCTGTTTTTCTTTGTTTGAATTTAACCTGCTTTACCAGTATAGAGTAAAAAGAAGGTCATATGTCTTCAACATTGAAATTAATTTTGTGAGCCTCTGATTTGCTCAACCTAGCATGAGGAAACTATCATCCATGGATCTTATTCCATCTTCCTTCCAAGTTCCCTAAGAATGTTGGGGCTGTAGTTGGTTGTGCTTCCAAACTTCCTGAAAAGAGAAATGGAGAATGTGAAAAGTTAGGAGGCCCAGGTTCAGTTATTGTTGCTTCTGCTGGTGTCACAAAATGTCATTACTGACATCTTGCCTTCCAGAGTTCAAGGCATTGATATTGTTTCTGGTACCAAGGCTTCAACATCTTGGGATTTTTTTTTGGAAAGAGGCCAATTTAGGTCCTCTGGTGTTTAGATCAGCCAGGAGAATGTGAGCTCAACATGGCTGTTCTTTTAAGCTTTAATTTGAATGCTTAGTCTTTTGTCCTCACGACCTGTTTCATGATGGGATGGCTGAATTGGAAGGAGTTATGGTCTAATTTCATACTGG
The DNA here is from genome assembly GCA_028646535.1 of Procyon lotor. Classification (NCBI taxonomy): domain Eukaryota; kingdom Metazoa; phylum Chordata; class Mammalia; order Carnivora; family Procyonidae; genus Procyon; species Procyon lotor. The sequence goes on from CM053605.1 coordinate 63,310,963, forward strand.
AGCAACCCTCTTTGAATGCCTACCAGGGTTCTGGTATCGAGCAAAGACCATCTGTTGAGACTACTCCCTCCCTTGTGTGAAATCTCTTTTGGATACTTTTCCTGTGAGTGAATCTCATTAAGGACAATCTCAATGCATCAGAGGTCTTAAATCACTAATTTTAGAGCCTAAAGAGAGGGATCAGTGTTTCTTTTCTGATTTCTTGACTCAACAGCAACATCGTCCAACTTTGCATATCAGGGACAGCTATTGTTAGTTGATGAAAGTTCCTATTATTTTTTTATATCTAGTACAGTAGGTTACTAGTAATTAAAGAGCCACTGTAGTGGCTTCCCTTAATAACAAAATCATACTTGAAGATAACTTGTCTCAATCTTAGGTTTAGGGAATTCTGTCATAATTTTATATGTTTTAAATATGTGTGTATATCCAGAGATGTATGTAAATACAAATACACATAAAGGCATGTATATGTATATGTCTATATATATGAATCTTCTTTTGGCTGATTTCCCCTTGAATCTGTTACTGTATCTTCTTCCTTCTCTTAACATAACCCATCTTTACCGTCTTCACATCCTTTTAACCCAATTACTTGTTGGCTCATCCTCTGTGATCTAGTTTCTGTCCAGCTCAATGTCATCACTCATTCTTGTCATTGATCACCTTCTAAAGAACAATGCTAATTTTTTTTTTTTTCATTAATCTAGGTCTTTCTCAACCTCTTAGTAACATTTGCTGTCTGTGATCAGATTCTCTTCATTATGAAATGCTCTACTCCTGCCTTATTGATTATTCCTTTTCTAATTCTTCTTTCAGAGATCTAAATGGAGTTATTCCTTGAATTGTATCCTCTGTTCTCTGCTTTTCCCTCTCTCTGTTGTTTTCTCTGGGGTTCTCATCTTCTGTCATTATGTGAAATATCATATGTTCTTCAGCCATTTTCCTAGGCCAGAATTCCTTGCTTCTATTTTTTTTTTTTTTTACAGATTTTATTTATTTATTTGAGAGAGTGAACAAAAGAGAGAGAGATAGAGAGAGTACAAGCAGGGAGAGAGGCAGAGGGAGGAGGAGCAGGCTCCCCTCTGAGCAGGGAGCCAGTTGTGGGGCTCGGTCCCAGAACCCTGGGATCATGACCTGAGCCAAAGGCAGACACTTAACCGACTGAGCCACCCAGGTGCCCCAAATTCATTGCTTGTAATCTAATCATCTGACTCCCTCATTCCCTGTCTCCTCCAGATATCTTTTCAATTGCATCAATTGCATCAATCAAATTGCATCAATTCATTGTGATTGTAAAGATTAGGGATGTTACAATACATGAGTGAGTGGTGTGGGCAAGAAAAAGGCAAATCAGCCTTTGTGTCAGGACAACAGAGAGAGATGGGGACCGCGGGGCTTCTGGCTAGTAGGCCAGCTGCTACTCGGCTCCAGTGAATTGTTTTTCAGGTTTTCTGTTTTTAATTTAGCTGTACATGGTTTCTAAACATTGACAACTCAATTTTGAATTTTAGAAAACATAGTGGAAGCCAAAGAAAATATATTTGTCAGCCATATTTAGCCTCCTGGAAACCAGTTTGCAATTCCTGACCTAAATCTAGATTGTTGAAGAAACTCCTTATGCAATCCACACTCCTACTCCACTCTCTGCCTACTCCTGCTCGCCTTACTCAATTGCTAGATTAATCTTTCCAAGGCTAAAGTGAACTGCAGGGCATGTCGTTTCCCAAGTAGAATATTCCATTATCCATCAGATTAACCACAAAACCTTAGCAGATCTCTAAATGCCCCCTGCAACATAGTCACAATTTTATTTCCACTGCTTCCCTACATGTATCTCATGCATCTGGAATGAAGTAGAGGCTTTTTAAACAGACCTCTGAGTAAGTGCCTCATCAGACCAACACAAGCTCTCCATGCATTAACTCAGACTTGGTGTGTTCATTTGACTTCTGCTTTCTCTTGTTGAGGTGATGTACGCTGTCCCAGCTTTGGCTGTCTTCCCAACTGTACTTGTCATTTAAAAATTGTTGCTGAAATCGGGCAGGACAATATAAAACATAGGAAGAAAGGAGTAAAAATCCAAAATTCTGCACTTACATTTCTTCATGAGGGTATTTTAATTCTCTTCTCACTTTAAAGAAACTGGGGCTGGATATTCTGGATAATGCTTTATAGGAGAATGATACTGTTGGCATTTCAATTATCGAGTCCATACCCAAAGGAGAGGACTTGGTTTTAAGTCAAAATGTTGGTAAATGAATCTACATCTGTATATTTTAGGTGAAATCTTCAGGTTTTTCTGATTACCTGCTTTAACAAACTTTGTAAATTGATGAAATGGATGTCAAATTATCTTGGGTTCAATGTGGTATTTTGTACCTCTTTTCACTCCAAGCTTTCTTGACATTGTTGTCTTGATGTGGTTCCTGTTGTCTGTAGGTCCCCCTTCTTCATTTCTAATGTTCTCAAATTTAGCGAATTGTTTACAAATTGGCTCAGATGTCACCTTCCCCATCACCCCACAGATGTGCAAATACACACATGTACACACATCCATACACCCACAATTTTCGCCTTGATTTCTCCTCCTTGATGTGAGCTCTCCATCCTTTAGCTTTCCTTGGCCTTTACACTGTTTTCCTAATAGCACTAATTATATTCCTCTTTGTTATATTGTATATAACAGTGTGCAACATATATAGTCATATAGTCATACATGTTCTTATGCCCCTAAAAATGCCACCTTCTTTAAAGACAGATTTGCTTACTTATTCATTTTCATGTTTCCCACAGTACCTAGCATTGTCTATGCACATAGAAAGTATTGGTTTCTTATGCCTCAAAACTCTTTCTTACTTGGGATCAAATAATGCTGACTGGCAGGTTCATCTGGGCCTCAGACAGGTGCTCAAACCTATTATTAATCAGAAGATTTTGAATGGATTTGTATTTGAATACTCAAGACACTTAGAATCTGTCTCAGAATTTGCAGGCCAGTTATAACAAATAAGTGTCTCCCCTTTCTCTGTCATTGGCGATGGCAGATGAACCAGTGTATTTGGTAAAATGATACACTGAAATTAGAAATGGTATGTTCTCAGACCAATGCTGAGTTCATTGCTTTTAGCAAAATCTTTGGATTGATCATGTTTGCAGTATCTATGCTGATTGTACCCTTTGCAGGATTACAAAAATCCATATACTTTACCTTTGTTTAATTGGAAGGGTGTGATCGTTGCTATTTTATGGGGAAATTTTAATACACAAAATGATCCAAAAGATATTTATTGACATTTTTGCCTTAGAAGCAAAAAATTTTTTAAATGTTGTATATGCATCACTAAGCATGGGACACATGAAAATTTGACAGTCATTTAGAATTCAAAATTTCAGGTTTATAGAAGCAAAATCCCCTGTAAGGTGCCTGAAAAAAAGAACAAGCATGGATTACTTATTGGGAGTCAAGCATGGATTACCGGACTATCTTCAAATGAGAATGTCCACGAACATAGTTGCTTGGCAATGACAAAGTAATTTTTATGCTTTTATTAAATAAAATTAAAAATGTTTCCAGGTAATTCCAACTCACGTCCTCAGAGGCATTGTTGTTGATGTTTTAGTGAGTTTTCCTACAGACCTTTGGGCATTTATAAGTTAAATGGCACTTAAAAATATTTAAAAATATTTCTACCAGCTGTCAGATATTCTGATTTACTTAAGGCCCAGAATATGTATTATAAACGAGTACCTGGGGGCACCTGGGTGGCTCAGTGGGTTAAAGCCTCTGCCTTTGGCACAGGTCATGATCTCAGGGTCCTGGGATCGAGCCCCACATCGGGCTCTCTGCTCAGTGGGGAGCCTGCTTCCGCCTCTCTCTCTGCCTGCCTCTCTGCCTACTTGTAATCTCTCTCTGTCAAACAAATAAATAAAAATATTTTTAAAATATTTATAATTTATATATTAAATTGCAGTTTTTAATATCTGAAAACCGTAAAACATTTATATACAGTCACATAAACTGAGTTTTATTGTATATAATGTTGCACAACTTTATTGTTAAACTTCATTAGATGTGTATTTTCTGAACCTTTGATATATCAAAACATTTCTGCTTTGCTTTCTCAGGTGAATGCTCTCTTAGTGGGGTACTAGCAGAGTACTAGGACGGCAGCCCTTTCTCAGGATGGTAATAAATATTGTTGCTCTTTTGTCTTCTCATCTTGCATGTAGACAATCCAAAGCCAATTTTTTTTTCTCTCCTACAAAGTATATTTCACAATACTTATTCTTGGAATTCTTAGGTACTTATTCTTGGAAAATTTTCTTGGAAAAATTTTACCTATGAACCAGACTAAAGAGTGTGAATGGTGTATGTATGTATTAAACTTGTTTAGATTGATCTTTTGATTTGAAAAAAATCATCTTCCTTTTCACTTCACTGAGAGTTTACTCCTATTTTTGTTTTTTGACTATTGGCTCTAGTCTATCTTTATTTTCTCTTTTTCTTGAATTCCCACTTTTTATAGTTTAAAAATCTGAGTATTCTGTTCTCCAAGTCTTTTCTCTTTTTTCCCTCTGGATTGACATTGTTTTTCTTCTTTTTTTAAAATTTAAATGTTTGTGTTTCTTCATAAATCAAGGCCTACTTTTCATTTTGGTACACTGACTTACTTTTTTAAAACTCAGAATCAAGTTCTTAATACCTAGAACCCTTTAAAATTGAATTAAATAACCTTGAAATTACTAATTACCTTTCTATAAATTCTTTTCTAATTAGTATATTAATTTGATCTTAGTAAGAGTCCTTTGTTCACTATGATCATTCCTGCACATGCTAATGATTCCTGATTTTCTTATTCCTTGTCGAAGTTGCAGATATTCAATCACATCCATTCTTCCCATCCCATCCAAGGTATAAGATTATCCCAAATTTCCTGGAATCTGTCATGAACTCTTCTCTGAATTATCTTCATTTTTCTTATTGTAGCCTTGGGGACTATCAAAGTAATGTTAGTCTAATGATTGAATTAAGGAATGTTCCCTCTTTTTCTCTTCTCCTGGAGAATTTCTGAAAGATTGGCTTGATCTATTCCTTGAAAGCTTGGTAGAAGTCAACTATAAAGTCATCTGGATCTGCTATGTACTTCTCCAAAAGACCTTTAAATTTTTATTTGATCTTCTCCACTAACTTATAGGGTTATTCAAGAATTCTATTTCTTCTTGAGCTGCCTGGCTGGCTCCGTCAGTAGAGCATGTAAACCTTGATCTCAGGGTTGTGGGTTCAAGCCCCAAATTGGGGGGAGATTACTTGAAAAAATAAAATATTAAAAGAAAAGAGTTCTGTTTCTTCTTGAGACATTTTAAATAATTTACATACTTCTGGGACTCTGCTTATGTCACATAAATTTCCAAAGCTTTTAAGTACAATAGTTTTCACAGTGTCACTTTATTTTCTTTTCAATCTCTATTAAATATTTGGTTATGTTATGGTTATGCTATCTTTAAAAATCCTAATATTTGTCTCTTGTCATTTTCCCCTTCAATTTTGGATGAAGCTTACCTATTTCAGTAATCTTTTAAAGTACACATTTTATCTTTGTTGTACTTACTGTATTTTGTCTTTTATTTTATTCATTTTTGCTTTTTTTTTAAAAGGCTTTATTTTTATTTATTTGACACAGAGAGAGAACACAAACACAAGCAGGGGGAGCGGTAGAAAGAAGGAGGGAGGCAGGCTCCCTGCAAAGCAAGGATCCCAATATGGGACTCAATCCCAGGACCCTGGGATCATTACCTGAGCCTAAGACAATTAACTGACTGATCCACCCAGGCGCCCCTTGATTTTTGCTTTTTAAAAATGTTCTCCTTTCTGCTACTTTCTTCTAATTTAGTCTATTTATATATTTCTAATTTGTTAGGATGGATTTATCTTTTTTAAAGTAATCATTTAAGACTACAGGTGTCTTTCTAATTCCTAGTTTGGACGCATCCCATGGGTTTTGACAAATATTTGATATGTATTGTTTTTATTATTGTTTAGTTCTAAGTATCTTAGATTTGCATGATGATTACTTGTTTTGTGAATGAGCTATATAGAATTGTGTTTTATATTTCCAAATGCATGGGATACTTTATTTAACTTTTGTGTTATTTGATTCTTTAATTACAATGCAAATAATACTTTTTTCATAATACTTTCTGTTTAGGAATAGCTGGGATTTGTTTTTAGCTTGTTACATGGTTGCCTTTTTTGTTGTTGCTCCATGTGCATTTGAGCAGATGTGTAATCTCTAATTTCTGGATGCAGAATTAGCTATAATTCAATTTTTTATGCTTGGTTGTTAAATGGAAGCAAATACTTAGAAGTTTTTCACTTTGTGTTAGATTTGTCAAGTTCTTATGTTTAAAAAAATTTTGCTTGACATATTTTGAAATTATTCTATAGATGTATAAGTGTCTAGAACTATTATATTTTTCTGACTACTGAAAACGTCTATCACTATGTAGAGATGTTTTTGTGTCTAATGTTTTTTGAAATATTTCTACTTCTAATATATTAGAAATTAGTCCATATTTCTAATATAGACTAGCTATTATGGAATTTTCTGTAGTGGTTATTTATTTGACATATCCTTTCCCATGCTTTCAACATAGTTAGATTTTGTAAATAGAACATAGGTGGATTTTTAAAAGTCCATCCTTAAAAAGTCTATCTTTTGTTTGGAATATTTCATTTTATTTTATTTGCTTTGATTATTTTATTAGTATGTGTCCCACTACCTTATGTTGTACTATTGATTTGCTTTTTCTATGCTTTTAAAAATTCTCCTTTAAAAAAATAAATACAGGCATGCCTAGGTAGCTCAATTAGTTAAGTGTCTGCCTTCAGTTCAGCTCATGATCCCTGGGTCCTGGAATGGAGTCTCACGTGTAGCTCCCTGCTTCTCCCTCTGCCCCTCCCCCTGCTCACTCTCTCTCAAATAAAACCTTTAAAAGAATAAATACATAAAAATAAATAAAATAAATAAAATTCTTTTTAAATGAAAGGGTTTTGTTTTTGTTTTTCACTCTATTAGGTTGGATTTAAAGGTATACATTTCTAGTTTGTTCTTTCAATGGACACACTTGAACTTGTACCATGTTCACTTAATAACCTGGCAAGGTCTAAAGTTAACACACACAGTTAACCTCTGCTTTTGAAGAAAGCAAGGATATTACCCATTAACTCTGATCACACTTCTCTTGACTTGTATGCTATTGTTTCCCAGCATTTCAATTCTATCTTCTACCATACAAATTAAATAATAACAATGATTATTTTGTAAACATTTTATTACTCTTATCTTTATTAATTCCTTACCTTTTCTTCTTATATTTCAGGCAGTCCTTCTGACATCATTTTCTTTCTTCCCAAAATTGTTTTTTTTTTTTAATAAAAGTCTAATGAAAAACTCCCATTTTTTAATATAAAAAAACTTCACATTTTTTGAAATGGGCTTAGCTGTTCATTTCTTTTGTTTATCCTGAATGCCATTTGTATCTCTTTCTGTATCTAAGACATCTTACTTCTCATCAGATCAGGGATTTTTCAGCCATAACTCTTGAATATCATCTTTCCTTCATTCTCTCTATTCTTCCTCTCCATATATTGAATTAGATGTGTGCTAGAGAATACCATTCTGTGTTTGCATGTCTTTTTTGCATATTCCATTTCCTAGTTTCACTTTGTTTTCATCTTGCTTTCTTCAAAGATACCTAATTCTTGATAATTTCTTCAGGTGGTACTTTCATCTGTGCTTATCTCTTATTTAATCCGTCCACTAAATTTTTAAGTTTAGTGCTTCTATTCTCTAAATATTCTACCTGGTTCTTTTTCAAAATTTCATTATGCTTTTATTCCTTGTATATTAAAAGAGAAATCAATCTTTTATTTGTAAAAATACCTAATAACCACTATTTTATATTCTGTATCTGATAACTCCAATATCTGAAGATCATAATGATACAATCTGTTGCTTCTTGTGACTCTTACTGAGGGTTACTTGTCTTTATGGTATGTTCTTGATCACTGTAGCTCTTCATTGACCCCGTTTTCAAAATTCATAATTTCTTTGATTTTATAAGAGCATAGAACATAGTAGCGTGTCTTCTATTTCTTAGGGTATAATTTTATTTGCTTGTCTTTGTTCTTTTGTTCATTTTCAAAGTTTTTTGTAGCTTCTAGTTGAGGATTTCATGTTGGAATCTTTATGTTTATTACTCTTCTTGAGTGATGAAATTAATATTACTGGCACTTAGATTCAGATCAGTGTGGAAAAGCACCAATGGTCTGAGCTGGGGGCCACGGACATCTTCAGATCAGGAGTGCTGCCTCGCTAATCCTCCTCAACTCAACATTGTTTACTGACCTTGTAGCATGTTTCTTTTCAGTGTGAGCAGGTGAACTGGCCCAAGGTCATCTTTGGTTTCAGCAGAGCCTCTTGGCTTACTATGGTTTTAGAAGTGATCATTCTGGATTTATTTCTGCTCAGTTGCATTCATCTTTACTACAAATCTGATCTTTGTTCTCTTTTTATTCTTCTCCTCTTCATGTTACCTCCAGATGGTTTTCTGAGGTCAAATATCCCAGCCTTAGTGTCAGTTTCTCCTATGCTTTGCATAGTGTTGATTTTGACTTTCTTAGGGCTATTTCCTAAGTCTTTTGTGGACTGCCAGGCCCTTGTTTTTGTACTTTTATATAAAATGCCATTGGGAAAGTCTTTAGCAATCCTCTGGTTTACTTTAAGATGTATTAAGTTTATAGCTTTCTCTTTCATTTTGGCCCATATTTTACAGAAATTAGTAGGTTTTGTGTGAGTTTGCTCCTATTTTTTTTCTGTGTTTGTCTATTTGTTTTATAGCTCTCTCTCTCTTTCTCTTTTAAAGATTTTATTTATTTATTTGACAGAGAGAGAAGCAGAGGGAGCAAGTGAGCACAAGCAGGGGGAGTGACAGAAGGAGAAGGAGAAGCAGGTTCCCCATGAGCAGGGAGCCCTAAATGAGCCTCGATCCCAGGATCCTGGGATCATGACCCGAGCTGAAGGCAGATGCTTAACTGACTGAGCCACCCAGGTGCCCCTTATTAGCTCTTTTCAGAACTTGTAATGTTCTTTCCATTTTAAAAAATTTTTGGTACTTTTAATAGATTCCAATGAAAAATACAGAATAAATATGTCTTTAATCTGTATTATTTCCTTGAAATTCCAAATCAAACAATTTTAGAAGGATAGGGCTAAATACAAGACCTGTTTCTTTCTCAGTGTAAGCCTGCAGGATTGCCATTTCATGTGGTGTACTATGAGATGCAATCTAAGGTGGCCAACCTGAACAGCAAAGCAAAAGAATGCATACACTATTAACCTCTTCCCAGAAAAACATTTTTAGGAAACTCTCTTTCTTCCATGTTACTTTGATCATTAAGAAGTGGCACCTTGGATTCCTGTTTCTACACCAGAGTCTTATAAATATTTTGGATGACAGAAATAGTATGGGAGCTTTCACTTATGGACTCCCATCTCCATAGGAATTGGACATTAGTTCATGTGGAGAGTGGGGTTGGACTCAAAGGACAAGTCCAAGTAAGATTAACCACCAACAACCAGCTGTAGCATTTTAACAATATGTGATTGGGTCAAGGTCTTTCTAGGGAGTTTCACTCTTAATATTGCAACTAGGTGCTTCAAGGATCTCAAGAAATACCCAAAGGTATTTGTATAGAGTTTAGCATTTTATTCAAAGAACATTGTTGGATAGACTTAAAATTTTAGTTATCATTTATTTAATACTTACTATATGCTCTAGCACTCTCTAAACTCTTACCTGTACATTATATCATATCTGCTTATCTTACTCTGTGAGCTATTATTACTATTCCCATTTTTCACAGGAGGAGGTTGTGGTTCATCGAGGTTATATGTCTTGCCCAAGGTATGTACACCTAGTAAAATGTGACCTTAATTGAATTTTACCATAATTAAGATTTTGGATTTGCAATGAATTTTGGAACACTTAAAAAATAAATAAATAAATGAAAGTTTAAAAAAAAGTTTGGATTTGTAGTCAAATAGCTCTGGAATCAAATCCTGCCACTACTTTTTGCTAGCTTTGTAATATTGGGCAAGACAACAACTTATCTTTTCTGGGCCTGTTTTCTTAGCCCTACCACAGAGACAAGAGCAGAATCTAACTAGAGAAAGCTGGGAAATCAAATGAGGTAAGTTATACAGAGAGCTTAGCACAATGTCTGGCACATACTAAGCTCTCAATAAATGCTAGCTACAGAAACAATAAAAAACTCCTATCTCCACTGAAAACAAGAGATTACATCACAGAAAGGAATTCCTGCATATCAGTCTGACAATCAGAGTTTACTGAGATTCAGACTTAGTAATACAAAAGGAAAAGAGAATGGCTCCTTGTGTTTAAAAATTCACTAAAAATAGGAAGCCCAATATGGAGACTTTCACAGGCTCTTAAAGAAAATGACAACAACAAATTGTCAAATTGTATCCCATATCGTGCTGCTCCATTTGAAGAATTCGATTCCATAAGGTATGGCTAAATACCAGGAGCCTGTGTAAATGGAAATGTTTGAACAGAGGCTCATGACATTTTCCAGTGCTGCCAAATGGTGCAGTGGAGTAGTTGAGAGCAAGGACTTTGGAATCAGATGCTCGTATCCTCTGTCTAAAACTTGCATGATCTTGGGTTCTTTTGTTAGTTTTAAAATCGATGTCAAAATATTATGTACCTCACAGCATTGTTGGGTGATTAAATGAAATTGTTAATAGAAGCTCTCAGTGCAGCGCCTGGTCCACAAAAAAGATTCAGTAAATGTTAATTATGTTTAAAAACTGCCATACTTTGGTATCTATCTTCCCAACTTTTTTAAAAAGGTGAAATTGATAAATTTTTTCATTGAATCTAGAATTTCTCTTTATTTATGGAAAATCCTACTTGAGTTTCTATAACTCAGATTGTTACTTTCCAACTAATAAAATTTACCTTAAATAATTCCACATTTGGGGCTCTTCTCTGGAAGCTCTGATCCGCTTTCTAAAAGTACCTTTAGAGAGAAGAAATTGCCTATCTTTTTAGCCTCTTACTTTAACTTATTCCTTTGATCCCTAAGCCTGTAAAAAAAGGCAAGTTTCCCATTATCTTTTACACTGAGACTTGAAGAGAGAAGTATACTTGTGTAAAGAGGTGGTTAATTCATTGCCACTAATAAAAATCCCTCAGTATAACTACAGAGGAGGATGCAATATTTTAAAGGAAAATGAAAATACAGAATTCTTTTAGTTTTCTAATTTCTTGAATAATGCAGATTTCCTTTAAATACAAATTGATATAATTCTGCTACCTATACTAGTGAAGACACTGAATTAGATGTGAATATGTTTTAAGTATATATACCAAGGGTGAGGTGCTTTTTAAATTAATTTATTTATTTATTTACTTGACAGAGAGAGAGATCACAAGTAGGCAGAGAGGCAGGTAGAGAGAGGGGGAAGCAGGCTCCCCGCTGAGCAGAGAGCCCGATGCGGGGCTCGATCCCAGGACCCCGAGATCACGACCCGAGCTGAAGGCAGAGGCCTAACCAACTGAGCCACCCAGGTGCCCCGGGTGAGGTGCTTTTAAGGTGATGTCTCATGTATGTCTTCCAACAGCTCTGTGAGATTAATTTTTGAACTTTAATTTTGCAGTTAAGGACATTGAGGCTCAGAAAGGTGAAGTAACTGGCCCTAAACCACCTGGCTGGTAAATATTGGGGTATGGATGCAAACATGTCTTTCTTACTAGATACTCTGTGCTTTTTTTTTTTTTTTTGGCAATACTGTATGGCCTTCCTATAAAGAAGCATATAGATTATATTGTAATCTATATAATGCACATAGAATATATACATTAAGTTATAATCTTGCTTAAGCATTTTGTTTTTGAGATTTTTTGCATATTTTTCTTTTACCATTCCTGTATACTAGTTCTTTTTTCTTCCATCTATGGAAAATTCGCTTCTGGAGGGGCATGCTGGTACTAAAAAAAAAGGAAAACTTGTTCTCTACTTTTATGTCACCAGAAATAATAGTCCCTACCTCCAGCCCCATTATCCAATTTACTTTGGCCATTTTACTGTTAATAGTTCTATATACTTATTTAGTGAAGCAATACTTCCAATTTTAACTCAAGTAACACTTGGTTTTATTTATTCATGTTGACAAAATATCTTCTGTAACTGTGTAAAAAAATGAGTTAAAAGAGTTTAGAGCCCTGAACATTTAAATTTCTTCTGCTCTTTTTTCCCATGGCTAAAAGCAACTGACTTATTTCCCAGATGTAATAAGCTGATAAAAGTTGGATATTTACAATTACCTCGAGACTTACAGTAGTAAGCTTTATAAAATTTTGTACAACTCAGGTCTACTTTCATGACATTTGTATTGAAATTCCCTTGCATCATTTATAAGGCTATAAAACTAGGTTTACCAAGTACCAAGGACCATGAAGTTCAAAGAAGAAGCTTTCTCTTGGAAGCCTTGTGCAATCACATTTGTACTTCAAGGACTTAGCTTGTGATCCCACATTATTCTTTCAGTAAGTACAAGGGGTCCTGGTCATTATCCTAGTAATACCAATACAGGTTGCAGAACTTTTCTCTTGATCGTTACTGTTTACCTCCAGAAATACAAAGCTTTGACAGACATAATGTGATTATTTTCAATTCCTGTCACAGAGAGTTCAGACCTTTGCGTTGCCTGGCAGCCTGACCTATGGTTCCTAGATGAGCCAAAAAAGAGGATTAAAAAAAAAATAGAGGGGAAAGGCTTAAAATGCAGTGGTTTGCAGCCCTAATTTTCTGTAGCATTTCTGTAGCATTTCATGAAAGTTGATTCACTAGTATCTTCCTTCACTAAGAAAACTAATGTATTGAACTTAAAGGCTTAGGTTCAGGTTTAAATTTTTATTTATTTTTATATTTTTTTTAATTTTCTATCTTTTTGCCACTGGGAAATTTATTAGAGGACTGCTTGATCTGCTTCTCTTGAGTAGATTTGGTTTAAAATTTTCTCATTAACAAAAATACTTATTTGTCTTGGCCACCTTTTGAACTTGCTCAGTTCAAAACTTCCTCAGTTCAAAAGTACATAGGAATTGATGGTCAGTAATGAACTTTCTTTATATTCCCCAGGCATGTTTCAGGCTTCTCCCCTATATTTCTTTCATCTTCTTTGCCTTTACATATTTTTTTCACTTTCGTTTTGTTTTCTCTTCATCATCCCCATCAATGCTGACAAAATTTTATTGAGATTAGGTAGCAGGGCTTTGGACTTAATGCAACATTGTGCAAAAAGTATAGTCTTGTGTAAAATGCAAAGACAAAATAGACTCATCTGTTATTACATGGGCAAGAAGAAGAAAATTCGGAAACTCTGGTTTTCCTACAGAGATCACCGAAGCGGACTATGCAATGCAGAGACCAGTATAAAATAAACTGAGGGACAAGGTTCAGAAATTTCTGCCTCCACCCCTCGTTTTTCCTTCACACATCACATCAATTAAAAAAATCCAATGGCTTTGTCTCTATAACATGTCCTGAATCTGACCACCTCTCACCATCACCGTTTCTCCCACCTGCCTTTAACAATAGTCCAAAACATTAGCTTGTTTTTGGTCTCTGCTACTAAATGTTTAAAAAGCTGAAGTGACTTCCCCAATTCCATTCCTCTCCCCAAATAACCAGAGTAAACTCTTAAAAATGTAAATTAGATCTCATTGCTTCATTGCTAAGACTCTAATTGCTTCCCATTGAATTTGGATTCAGTACAAACTCCTCACCATGCACACACCCATGCAGAATCTGGCTGTTTGTCATGCTGACCACATCTCCAACCTCAATCTGATTTCTGTGTTAAGCAACACTGGCCTGTCTTCCCCCAACGTGCTATGTCACTGTAATTCCCTGTGCTTTGACTGTTTTGTTCTCTGGTGTTCAAGCAGCAGGCTTCTCATCACTCAGCCCATCACCAATTAGGACCCGCCATAATCACCCCATCTAAAGATGTTCTTCCTCATCCCCATCTCTGTTGCTTCTCCTTATTCTGTTACCCATTTTCTTTTCTTTTCTTTCTAACACTTGATTCCATCTAGAATTATCTATTAATTTACTTCCTTGTTTACAATCTACCTTCCTAGAACAGATTTGTGAGTGTGTAGAAGCAGAACACTCATCTGTCTTGTTGACTGCAGTATCCTCCACTCCGGAAGAAATGCCTTAGCTCAGTGTAGAAGCTTCATACGTGTTTGTTGAACGAGTGAATATCTAAAGATGATTATGTACTGAGGGAAAAAAAAAGCACCACATCTCCTACTCTGATGTGAATTCCTTGTGAGTTAGCTACAACAGGAAGACTGGCCTCAAACAAACCTATTGTCATGGACATGAAGAGGTTTAAATAACCCATCCACTTGTCTTTTAGTAACCAGAAATTAGCTGCAGCTTTCCAGCTACTCAGTAAAATGATTTCCAGAGGCTAAATGTGTACCGTATGAAAATAAACATTTTTAAAAAGGCCGATGCATGTATGACAAAAACTGCACAGGAAATCTATTTTTAGTGTTATGTCATGTGATTTTTAATTATCATCTCTGCTTATGCCAGCAAATAAGAAATGTGTTATGACAGTCTCTTGGGTATTTCCTCTAGGATTTATTGTCTAAATTGGAGCTCAATTTGTTTGTAGAGATTAATATGAAATATAAAATAATTGGTGGTTCTAGACTTATGAATCATTGAGGGAAAGGAAACGGTAGACCATGAGGAGGAGAAAGGTAAGAATCAAGGCAGAGCTGCTGGGATAGTAAGTTTATCATCTAGCAGGATGCCTCAAGTTTTTTGTTCCTTTGAAAATTTCAAATGCCCGGTTTCCTTCTGAGCACCAGTCACACTGCAGTTGCCCAAAAGACTTTATTTTGCTAACTGGGTACTGAGGGAAACAAAAATCCCATGATGTGAATTGCTTCTGGATTATTGGTTAAGGCATTACAGAAATTTGTACAACTTATGCAGAATTATCATATTCATGTTATAAAATGTGATTCTCACACCCTGAAAGTCATGTCAGAGTCTCTATTTTCAAATGAGAAAACCACATCTTAGAGATACTGAGATCTACTTAAATTCAGCAATTAAGAGCCAGGGTGGAACATAGAAAATAGATATTTGTGTCCATGTATATTCACATCTTATTCTCATTTCTCTTTTGTCTCCCTCGTTACTAAGTGGTCTGGATTAGAGGCTTTTATTGGAAGAAGTAATATTATGTTCATTTATGTTTTCTATTAAATAAGATACCAGTAATCCATTATTTCTATAAGACTTAAGATTTAGTTTACCAATATGAAGGAAAATAATGGGTTAGAGTTACGCCCTAATATAATAGAATATTGATATTAGAAGGGACTATACAAGAGCTATTACTCAATCCCTTATACAAAAAAGTACCTTCGAGAGCATTCCTATGAGATGGTGGTATTAGATGGACCATTTTAAGGGTCTGCCATTTATATCCCCTCCTAAGAACATCTCTCATATAGGTGACAGTGTTTGTTATCCTGTGATCACAATTCCCTGGTCACGCTGAATAGATCATGGCTGAGTGGCTGTCTCAAAGGCAGCTGACTGGTGTACCATCTGTAAGATTGTGGTAAGAGAAATTTAACAGTGCTGCACTCTACTGGATGTTAACGAGCCAATCCAATAAGATGATCTTCTAGGAGGTTTTAAGTTTAAGTCAAGGAGACAATCATCAGAAAGCACAGATTTCAGAAGCCAAATAACAGAGAAACTTAGTGAGGAGAAGCCACGAGGTAAGTCCTCCTGCCTTGAAGTGTGGGAAGCCACGCAAGGGAAAGACGTTAGTGGGTTGTGGGGCAGATCAATGCAGTTAGAGCAGCAAAGAGGAGAAGCACTGTCGCAAGCATGGTCAATGACTAAAGTCACCACGGGGTGAACAAGAACAGTTCTTTGATAAACAAAGGGGCTATTTGATTTTGGCCACCAGTAAGTCAAATTTTATTTATTTTTCAAACATGGCTATGGCATTTCTGAGATTTCCTTTTTCACTAGTCCTGAATTTTCAGAATGTACCACTATTAAGTGAAGCAACTTGAAAAATACCTCTGATCCTTGGTGACTTTGAAGAGCCTTATCTTTTTTTTTTTTAAAGATTTTGTTTATTTGACAGAGAGAAACACAGCGAGAGAGGGAACACAAGCAGAGGGAATGGTAGCGGGAGAAGCAGGCTTCCCGCGGAGCAGGGAGCCCAATGCGGGGCTGGATCCCAGGCCCCTGGGATCTGACCTGGGCCAAAGGCAGACGCTTAACGACTGAGCCACCCAGGTGCCCCTGAAAAGCCTTATCTAACAAGCCTAATCTTTCAATAGTCTGTTTTCTTCTGAGACAGCTTATTGAATCATTTTGTTATGTGACACCTACTTAATCCCTTATAACTATAAATTATTACTCCTACTTCAGAACTCTAAGAAAACAGCAAGTAAGTCTATACCATTATCCTTGTCACAGTCTTAACTATGGGAAGAATGTTAACTACCACATCTTAGCAACCTCATACCTCTAGTCAAATATTTACATCATTTAAAATATTCCCAGATTCATGTGATATAGTTCCCAGAACTTTCAACTTCACTGTCAATGTCCGATTTTCTTTTAAATTGTCAACATTCTATTTTAAGATTTCATTAAGGCCATAGACATACATCTAATCTCCCTTGACATAGACAGCATACTCCTATTAATGTAGCCTAAGATTTCATTGACTTTAACTTTGTCATCATCTTTAGACTTACAGTAGCCTTTCTCTTGGGCATTTTAAAATGCACTGTTGGCCTGAATTTTGTTCTTTTGTCATTGGACTTTTAAAATATCTATTATCTGATTTAAATTTATCTGTACTAAATTTAGTCTTATTGGTTTAGTTCTATTATAGCCTTTGACTGCCTTTTCCAAAATGCTTCCAGTGGAACATTCATGTGCTCACAAAGGTAGTAAGAACACTGACACACAGACACACACACACACAAACACATTTCCCCTCATGTTATAAATTTGAGAAGTTCTGCATTAAAGAGGTATTAAAAAGATTAAAAAGATTGAGCTCTGCATGACTTCTTAGAGCCTAATCTCTAGAAGAGAGAAACAGTGGGAGCTGTTTTTAAAAAAAATTATTTATCATGGAAGTCATTTTGTAGAATACTTACCAACGTTTGCAGCAGCACAAGTATCTTTGTGACCTCAAGCATATTAGGAATCTTCTAGAATCATGACCTCCTAATCCATAAAGTAGAAATAATATTCGTCTCCTAGGTTTATTATGAATATAAAGAAAGTGATGTATTTGACCCATAGAGAGTTCAAGCTTTCCTCTTGTTTTATTCTCTTTTGTTAAGATTTTTAGCTCACTTTTTATGATTTTTCTTCATATTTTGTTATATTTAGTCATCTAAGTCCACAAAGATGCTGACATTTGTCTTCAGTTTTCCAATGGAATCTCTAGACTCTTCTATGATCCTTTCTCTATTCTTCAGTGTTCACTTTTACCTAGAGTTATTTTCATCTTGTGTTCAAATATTGAGTTGAAATTCCACTTTATTAGCTAGTTTTGATTAAGTTTAATCCAACAGTTGTTTCTTGAGAGTGCTTGCCAAGCATATTGACCTGGCCATCTTTGCTATGCATCATTGAGTCCTTATGCACCTCTCCATCTATTTCTCACTTCCTAGAATGCATTCACATTGGGTCTAGGGACTTTCAGCCTTTCTTTTCTTTTTTTTTTAAATTTTATTTATTTATTTTTTTCAGTGTTACAAGATTCATTGTTTTGCACTACACCCAGTGTTCCATGCAGTACGTGCCCTCCTCAATACCCACCACCAGGCTCGCCCAACCCCCACCCACCTCCCCTCCAAAACCCTCAGTTTGTTGCTCATAGTCCACAGTCTCTCATGGTTCATCGTGAGAAGAAAGGGAAGGGTGAACGGGGGGAAACTTTCAGCCTTTCTTTGACTATCTCAACCCAACCTCTAAATCAGACACACAGCTCTTGCTTATTGAGATGAATAGCTGGTTGCAATAAAGTAATTATTTTAATTAAGAACCCAATCTCAAAGTGATCTTGGCCAATATTTACAAAAGCTTTTCAGGTTTTGTTTTGTTTTGTTTTGATTTTTGTCTCTTTCTGTTTATCCTGTGGTAGAAATTGAAAGAAATACATGAAAATCAGACAGGGATTAGGACCATATTTGCAACTTCTCTGTTTTGGTGGATCCTCTCTCTCTATAGAAGTAACAGTGCTTCCCTTGTATTTCCCCACCCAGGTGTCTGAGGCAGTCACAGAGAAAAATGCCCCACTGCTCGTTCAGCTGTGGTGTACAGGCCAGAAAAGAGGGAGGTGGTGAAGGGAAGGAAGCCAGATCAGGGAAAAGATATGGCTGAGCTAGCAAATTTGCTTTAAAATACAACTCACGGTCACTTGGAATATTAGAATCCATTTTATTTTACTTTCTCATTGCCTCCCTCTGGTAATAATTAGTCCATGGAAAATGTTATGTTAGGAACCTATGCACATGGGCAGAACTCTTCTTTAAGAAAAATTTTATTTATTTATTTGACAGAGAGAGTGCATAAGCAGGGGGAGCAGCAGGCAGAGGGAGAAGCAAGCTTTCCAATGAGCAAGGAGCCCAATCTGGGGTTCGAGCTCAGGACCTCGGAATCATGACCTGAGGTGAAAACAGATGCTTAACCAACTGAGCTACCCAGGCGACCCTGGGCAAAACTCCTGAAATTACTCTGAATTTCCTCTTCTTTGGGAATCTTTGTCCCCAGGGTAAGTGTCACTACTCTTGAGAATTTTATGGGTGCACATTACCCATCAGCCCTTCACCTGCCAGGTAGTGGATGCAGGTGATCTGGGTCCTCTCAGCACAGATGGGAAATCAGTATCCTCACCTTTTCATTCCTCACAGTTTCCTTTACTTTCTTTCCTTTCCTTTCCTTTACTGTCTCAGGGTAGACTTTCTTCCTTAATCTTACAGAAGGAAGCCGTGCTAGAACCATACTTTCATTCCCATAAATACACATAACTGGAGAGCATGTGTGTGTGTGTGTGTGTGTTTGTGTGTGTGTGTATAGTATGTAGGAAAAATCTGGAGAAGACAGAACTAATCTTTAACACCTTTCTCCTCCTAATTTCCTCTATAAAGTGGAGGCTCACCCTGATTTGTCTTCCCTTTCTTAGCAAGACCCCAACCTGTCCTCCTCTTGTATCTAGTCACAAGACTTTTCCTGTGTGGTAACATGGAAGTTAATGGGTTAACCAATATGTTTCCTTTTATGTCATTCAAAAGACTCGTGTTCATGTTATCACTGTGCTGCTTTCTATCTGGGTGATTCTGGCAAGTCTCTTAATAAGTCTGGGCCTCAGTTTTTTCATCTGTAAGATGAGGGCATTGGACTAGAATGACTCTTAGGTGCTATCCAGTTGTAAGCTAAACTTTAGTGTGTAACCAAGGAGATGGAAATTTTCTTAACTTCACAAATGTTCCATTTATTTCTTGGTAGAAACAGTATGGGACTCAGAGTCAAATAACCTAAGGTCTCAATATCATTTCTTATTAAATTATATCACTATATCAGTCAGGGCTTAACCAGGGCAATAGAAACCACTGTGGGGAACATAGCAGGCTCCCTATGACTTAGGACACACGGCTTTCTCTTCAGAGAGATGTGGCAGCTTGTTCTTATTGGGAACTGAAGAGTGGTGGTAATAAGCTATTCCAATAAATGATAATAATAGTGGGATTTCTGAAAACTGTGGTCCAAGGACTTTTAGAACTTCATAAGAACATTATTGGTGTAAGAGATCCTGTTGGGTTTCTTTTAACAATTATTTTTTTAGACAAATTCAGGGAAGGTTGGCATAAATGCATAATAAATGTACATAATGTACATTTGTACAAATGTACAAATGTACATAAATGTAGAAGGAGGGTATATTTTGGAGAGTAAATAGAGTTTTGACCAAAGGATATAGTGAAGGAAGAAAACATTACTTAAGAACATGAAGGAATAGGATGTGAGGGTGATCTGGCTGCGACATCTGTCACCCCATTGATCGCCAGGGTTGATTCGGCTGATCTGGCTGGCTAGGCGGGTGTCCCCTTCCTCCCTCACTGCTCCATGTGCGTCCCTCCCAAAGCTGCGCGCTCGGTCAAAGAGGATGACCTTCCCCGATAGAGGAGAGGACCGTTCTTCGGTCAAGGGTATATGAGTAGCTGCGCTCCCCTGCTAGAACCTTCAAACAAGCTCTCAAGAACATGAAGGAATATGTAAATATAAAATCCATATACTCCAGGCTGCCTCTAAATGCAATAAACAAGTGCTAACATGCATTCCTGGTCAGAAAATTTGGGAGTCACAGACTTATATATGGAAGCTTTCAGAAGGCAGCCAATTGTCCCAAGCTCTGCTTTTCTCTAGCTGAAATCTTGTCTTCTTTGAGAAAGCTGAAGGGAGTATAGACTATTTCCCAAGGCTTCATATACATCTGTGGGAGGAATATTACTTGCAGACTGCTCATTCTTACTCCATTTCCAAGTGCTGTTATTGGTCTGTTTGAAATGCTGATAATGAGCTCCAGAGGTATGACTTTCTTGAACTTGACAAATAAGAAACAGTCAAAAATTATTCATGGTAAACACACACACACACACACATACACACACACAGAGAGAGAGAGAGAGAGAGAGAGAGAGAGAGAGAGAGAGAAGGTAAGTAGAAAAATAGAACTTGAACAGAAGAAGCTTGGGAATCTGAATGATGGAGCAGTTATAAGCATTAGTAAAATGTGGAAGATTAGTAAGATGTGGAAGTCCATTTATTTTCTGTTTTCTGCAGAAGAGACAAGAGCATCTTAACCATCTTTGATTGCATACCTACGAACTAACAATAATAGCATTTTAACAGAGGAGCTATTTCACCATCAAAAGTTGTCAGAGAGGATACTAAATATCTTTTGAGAGTTAAATTTCTGATTGGGCAGATGAGGAAGAATAGTTGCTTCTTAAGGCAAATGATAAGCTAATATTGGATGCAAGTCAATTGAAATACTCCTTTTAACATTCTAAGACATTCTTAAGATTGACATTATGAATAACACTATTATGGAGCTGGCTGGTGTAACAGAAAGAGAATGGATTTTGTATTCAGACAGACCTGGATTTTAACCTTGCTCTGCCCTTCACAAGTTCCATATAACCTTGAGTAACTTACTTAACTTTCTAAGTTCAGATTTTTTACTCCATATAAAGCAGCCAGCAACACTACCTCACTGGGTTGTTGGGAGGATGTTGGGAAATATTGTTTAAGGGCAAAATGGTGCTTGGTCTCTCACAAAGTGGTTAAACCAGATTCCTACTGGAGGGCAGATGGAGACTGGTAGAGAGCTTGTTATCAGCAAGCAGTCAGCCAGCCCAATGTTCAGAGGATTCAGAAATTGAGGCTCCAATGAACAACCTAGCATGCCAGACAAATGACAGAATTTTGGATTCTAGCCAATTATGTTACTTTGGCAGTCATCCATGTCACTCTTTTATTAAGGGCCTTAAGACCAAGAGTCAGAAATAAAGGAAAAACAGTACTAGTTGAGAGGATTATATAGGCTTAAAGAAGAAGCTAATCAAATGGAATTGGTATGAACCCTACTAACCTGGCTTCAAGAGCAGAGGATTTTAAATCTACCTCTGGCTGGCCTTCCTCTGCAGCTTTTGGATTTCCTTTTAGATATTCTAATGAAAAATAATGCTTCTCATGAATATTTAAATATCTTCCTCGATGAGTTTCTGGAAACATTTTGCATTTCTTTTTTGGCTTAGGACTTTGAGCAACTTTCTTTGTGATTAGAATGGAGAGGGGTTATTTTCCCTATCTTATTGGTTATATAGGATTCAGGTATTTCAGACACTGAAACGTCAGCAGGCCATAGAGAATATGGACATGGATGAGATCCCTAAAGGGTAACATCAAAGGTCTCACCTTATGACTGTTGATAAAGGCTCTCTTTACAAGATATGTGTTGTCATGGTGATGGGGAGCAGGGACTGAATTGGGAAGGAATTAGAGAAGACAGTATAGCGTGGTAAAAGGCTTAGCGTATATAAACAATGGAGAAAAGTACACTTCCTTGTTCTAGTCTTAGACATCACACAGACTGTTTTCAGGATACTGGCACATGTTAGAGAATCAACATATAGCTGAAGATTCTGTGATTCCCAATTGGTTTCTTTCGTCTCTACTTTATCTGACCTATAACTTCAAATTTGAGAGTGAAGGTTAGATGTGGAAATTGTCCTGGTAGTTAACATCTGGAGGTACTTTGAGGAGAGCTGAGAGGCACTGATATCTTAAACATAAACCTTCCCTATATGCCTAAATGTCAATTCAAACATTTATTTATTTAGCAACAATTGTGCACTCAGCACTCTGATGGTTAATATACGATGCGTGAAGGAGGCAAGATATTACCACTAACTTAAAGGAGATAAAACTAGATATCAAATACAAGTTTTATTTTATTATTTGTTGATGAATCCTTTTAAAATTATGTGTAAGAAGTTCTGAGAATCAGTCTGAGAACCTGTACCAAGCACTAAAGAACTATTTTTTCTTCTCAGTAATAAGAAATAATTCATAATAAGAATATAACTTCATTGTATTAGTATAATACATAAAAAACATGCACATTGAATTATAGACAATTTCCTCAGTCTTTTATATACCAAGTTCATGACTTTTGCCAAACCCAACACATGTGGACCAGGTTTTACTTGTTATTTCTATAAATCAATTTGAGGCAGCTGGGTGGCTCAGTCATTAATGCCTTTGGCTTAGGTCATGATCCGAGTGTCCTGGGATAGAGCCCCATGTCGAGTTCCCTGCTCAGCAGGGAGATTGCTTCTGCCTGCTTGTGTTCTCTCTCTTTCTGTCAAATAAATAAATAAACCTTTAAAAAATAAATTGATTAAAAAAGATTTAAATTCGTTTATTTGAAAAAGAAATGGGAAATTGAAAAAAAATTGCTTGCCACAAATAGAAGGTAGTGTTAAAAATAAATACAATTAAAACAAAATAATGTAATTAAATTGGAGGTAAATGCTGTTGCCAGTTGAAGGGTGGCCTGTGACCTAGTCTCTCTGTTTAAAAGAGAGATTAACAAGTGCTAGACAGGTGTAAAACCATAGTACAGCACCAAAAAGAGATTTTCTTCTTTATAGAATTGGAAAGATTAAAGAGAACTGAAATAATTTTATTACTATGTGACTTAGTAATGTTATTTAGTTCATGTCCAACATCAGATCTCATACTTGGGAATTCTTGAGGCTCCAAGGTCAAGTTATTTTTTTTTTTAAAGATTTTATTTATTTATTTGACACAGAGAGATCACAAGTAGGCAGAGAGGCAGGCAGAGAGAGAGGAGGAAGCAGGCTCCCTGCTGAGCAGAGAGCCCGATGCTGGGCTTGATCCCAGGACCCTGAGATCATTACCTGAGCTGAAGGCAGAGGCTTTAACCCACTGAGCCACCCAGGCATCCCTCCAAGGTCAAGTTCTTGCACACTACTTTATTCACCCATATAAGAATCTTACGAGATTGGCACTAATAGCATATATATTTATCTATTTATTAACCCAATTTTAGAGTTGTGGAGGTAGTGGCACAAAGAGATTGAAAGACCCCTTCTATGTTTAGTCAGTGTTAGACAACAAACAAACTCAGTTTTTGAAAAGCAAAGCCCTTTTCACTTATAAGATCATTGTATTATATTATTATATTGTATATTATACAACTATTATTTCCAGCTCTTTTTTATCTTCCCCTGCCCAGCTTTATTGAGATATAACTGACTTACAACATCGTGTAAATTTAAGGTGTGTAATCTGTTGATTTGATATATTTATATATTGAAAAATGATTACCACCATTAGCATTACCTAACACCTATATCATGTCACATAATTACCTTTTTTGTGTGTGTGGGGGAACATTTAAGATTTACCCTTTTTAGCAATCTTCAGGTGTATAATACAGTATTATTAACTATAATCACCATGCTATACATTAGATCCCCAGAATTTATTCATCATTTAAGTGGAAATTTGAACTTTTTCGACAATATCCCCCCATTTCTCCCACCCCACAGTCCCTGGTAAACATTACTGTGCTCTCTGTTTCTATGAGTTTAGCTTTTTAAGGATTCCATGTGTAAGGGTTATAACATAATATTGGCCTTTCTCTGGCTTATTTTGTTGAGTTCTTTTATTATTAAATATATCAAATAAGTGAATAATAATAGAAATCAGCAATTTTTTTATCAAGAAACAGGAAACTGAGTTTCCTTATTTCAGTATCTTGATGATAGACATTTTATTAACTAGAGAGGTAGTCACCCTCTGCTAGTGATTCATTTCAAGAGGGATCTAGATTGGAAGTAAACTTTATTCATCTGCCTCTGTATAAGAGGAAATATATGTATGGAGGAAGAAGATATTTGATGTAGATGGCAGTATACGAAGTGTACTAAATTTCTGATGGCCCCTGATTTAGAGCAATGGAAATAAGGGAGATTAAACATTAAAAAAACATAGGGTTGGGGCCCCTGGGTGGCTCAGTCGTTAAGCGCCTGCCTTCGGCTCAGGTCATGATCCCAGGGTCCAGGGATCGAGCCCCACATCGGGCTCCCTGCTAAGCAGGAAGCCTGCTTCTCCCGCTACCATTCCCTCTGCTTGTGTTCCCTCTCTCACTATGTTTCTCTCTGTCAAATAAATAAAATCTTTAAAAAAACAAAAAAAACACAAA